>VWZZ01004606.1:52907-101372 GCA_013399095.1 Psophia crepitans | reverse complement strand
TCCACCAGGACCCCCAGGTCCCTTTCCCCTACACTGCTCTCCAGCAGCTCAGTCCCCAACCTGTACTGGCACATGGGATTCTTCTTTCCCAGGTGCAAGACCCTACACTTGTCCTTGTTAAATCTCATCAGGTTCCTCCCCCCCCAGCTCTCCAGCCTATCTAGGTCCCGCTGAATGGCAGCACATCCCTCTGGTGTGTCAGCCACTCCTCCCAGTTTAGTGTCGTCAGCAAACTTGCTGAGGGTACACTCCGTTCCCTCATCAAGGTCGCTGATGAAGATATTGAATAGTACCGGACCCAGCACCGACCCCTGAGGGACTCCACTAGTCACAGGCCTCCAACTAGATTCGGCCCCATTTACCACAACCCTCTGACATCTGCCCTCCAGCCAGCGCACAATCCACCTCACTACCTGATCATCCAGGCCACAAATATGCATGCTTTAGGTTTATGACAAAGACTGTGCATTGAAATATTGTTCTCTAGTAAGATAAATCGGGACTTGCATGGGATTGTAAACAAAATGTGAAAACCAATAGTATGTAGATCGGACATGTGTATGGTTTTACCCTTACCCTACATGCCCCTAGCTTTCTCACAAAAATCTAATTAGTACCTTTGAGAAGTAATGTAATTTGTCTTAAAAAAAAAAATCATCTTCAAATAGTCGGTTACTTTAATCAGTGGGTTAGGTTTTTTGGTTTTAATGAGTAGCACATTGTGAAAACGAAATATCCGAATGGTAGTTGTCTCTGATTTTGTTTTGTGCAAACCTAATTGGATCTGCTAATCTAAATCTTGTGCAACTAGGCTGAAGTAATAATAGTCCTACTGTAACGTGTGTAACAGTGCCAGCTAGGATATGTTGTTTGGATCTTCTTTCCTGTGACAATAAGGTACTGCTCTAGAAAAAGGAGAACTAAAATACTGCATGTTTGGGGTTGGTTTTGGGTTTTCTTCTTTAGCTTACATCTGTGTTGGTTTTTTAGCACAGTTTCAATAATGCACTGTTTCAAGCACAACCTTGTAGCTGCAATAGGAAGTATAAAACTAGTGTTCCTGCTTATCTGGTTTTAAGTAGGTTCCATGTTTAGTCAGGTATATTTAGGAAGTGTTATGTGAAGGTACAGATCATTTTATTTCCTTAGTCTCTACTATTAGGGAAACCTTTGAAGTGGGTGTTCCTTCTACCTGTAGAAATTAATGTAATGCTTCCTTCTTACCACAGACATTTGGCTGCTCAGGATTTTGATTGTGTGCTTCTGCAGCATGGATCTTTCTGTATTTTCAAGACAGTTGCTGAGGCTGGTTTTGGTGGGTTTTTTTTGTAATTATGTTATACCCAGCTGCTGTTCTCTCACAGTCTTTTTTCTAGCTATCTTAATCTTGTTATAAATATTTATTCTTTTCCTTGAATTGCATCTCTGCTTGAGTTCTGGTCCCGATTTCCTCATGAAGAGTATCTGCCCAAGTATGTGTTTGTGGTACTTAACTCGCCAATTCTAATACTTCTGAGCTCTCTCAGCCAAGCAAGAGTCTTCCTGCTTCAGATCTCAGGCTGATGTTTTATAAGTCTCATCCCATTACTGTCCTTGGTAATGTGGATCTGTCTTTTCTGATCCAAAAAAGCTTAAGACTGTCTTGCTTTAAGGCTTCTGGCTTTTGTGAACTCTCCCAGGAAGGTGACTTTTCAGAAAAGGAAAAAAAGAGGAGGGGAGGAAAATGCGTGAGGATTATTTCTAGGAACATACCATTCCTTGAAAAAGCAGCTGTCCACCAATGCAGAAGTATGTGCATTAATCTCAGACTAATCATTTTCCATGTTATGAATATGTCATGAGAGGAACACTTGTATTTTTGTGCGTGTCTGATTTTTTTTCACTGCACAAAGGAAAGAGCAGAGACACATGGAGAAGTCAAAACCCACGCTCCAAGGAGATGTTTCTGAGGGCTTGTTTGCTGTTTCTGTAAGTGATACACAAATTAACCAGTGAAAAATGCTTGAAGTGAACCAGTACCTAACACGCTCGTTGCAGCGTAGGAGGCTTTGGCCAGGAAGTGATCCTTTTTTCTGTTCATCAAAAGCACATCTCTTCCGGAAGGACAATGGTTTGCATATGAAATGGAGTGTTGCTTGTGGAAGGGAGTAAAATCTGTTCCTCTTTTACACCTATGTTCTTGCTTGTTGTGAGTGTTCAGAGCAGATACAAGTGTGCACTTTGCATTTAAATAGAAAACCCAAAACATTAGCTGCTTGATATATCATATTTTCAGTTGATGTTGTGATATATTATGTGTAATGGTACTTGCAAATAAAGCAAGAAAGAGTTAATGCTTTTGAAGGTTGTCTTTTTGCAGATGGGGAAAACTCAACTAACCTAGGCATAAAAAGTTTTAGAGCTATGATTATTTAGTTAAGAGTTCTTCATATACAGACTGTCATCTAAACGTCTAAAATCCACAAACATTTGCTGCCAAGAGAAAGCTTTTTTCTTTGAATTTTCCTGATTGATAATGCCATGTGAATAGTCTCTCTCATCTCTCAATGATTCTCATGATCGCAAAATGGAGAAATACAGATGATGTATGGTAAAGGGGAAATGATTGAAACTGAAGACTAAATGGAAGGGATTATCCTTTCACAGGGGCTGTGTGTGTCTGGTTCCTGGTATTATGCATGTGTATGCCTTCTTGCATTGCAGTTAAGAACTTGGGACGGGGAAAGTATTTCTAGGTAGACACCCTAATGAGTGTTTACCCCAGTGAAGGTACAAGAACATCTACAACCTGAAAATTAGTGTCATTGTCACATCTTTGAAGTGCAAAATATACTGTTTACAATTAATATATACATGTAATTTTTTGTGAGGGAGATACAGATTCCTGGCAACAAATACATTTATTAATTTCAGTGGCTTTACTTTTCTTGCAGCCTTTGGGTTTGATTTGGTGTGTTCGTGACAGTGTTTGGCTATTTGTATTCATAAGCTGCTTAACTGGAAATGTATTCAGACAGCCCAAATCGTCTTGAAGTCCCTGAGCACTGTGTGATGGTGGTGGTTTCTCTAAAGTTGTGACCTATCTCTTTGCTCATTAATGCTCACCAGGAGAGTTGTATTCCTTTTTCCTCACCCTCCTCCTCTTCCTCAAGACACCTGCACCTTCGTTAAGAATACACCCTTATAGTAGGAACCCAGCGTGTTTTGGCAGCAGTTTGATTTTTGCACCTCCAGGGCAAGGGAAGTGTTTGAAATTCATCCACTTTAACAGAATTTTCCTTGTTAAGCCTTCTAGTTTATTCCACAAGGTGAGGAGTTATGTGATTGATTGTAAAGCTACCAAAAAAAAAAAAGGAAACACAGGCTTATGATCTGCCTGACCTTCATTTCTGTTGTCTTGCATCTAGCTCTTTGGATTTCTCAGTGTCATGTTCTGTCTGTGAAAACCCAGAAAATAGCTCGCTTTCACTGCAGGCCCCTGGATACTTAGAATTGTTCCCTCTTTTTGAAAAGAAAGCTTTTTTAGTTCTTTCCTCCTTCAACCATCAGGCTTTTGGATTCATACTGGATATGACTATGTTAATTTTTCTTTCTGTTTTTTCCTCTAGTGCTGTGCTTTGAGATGCAGAATTGAAACACGTGGGATGTTTTCATTCTCTTGGGAGCTTCTTTGAACGTGTTTTGCTATTTTGTGTATTTTTAGTCAAAACTGGATAATGGTAGCAGACATCTACAGTTCATATGACTAATGACATAGGTTGAACCAGTTATATATACACACACCAAAATATAAAGAAAAGTAGTCTTGAACAGTGGATTATAGCTGCTGAGAGGGCAGTTCCCCTTTTTTTTCTCTTTATCTGCATCAAAGGTTTGTGTTTCCCCCCTCCCAGCATTTCTGCAGTGTTGTTGATAGTTTCTGCACTGAGCAGCACCTTCTTTAGCATCTTGTGTCTTCAG
Organism: Psophia crepitans; assembly: GCA_013399095.1. Lineage (NCBI taxonomy): Eukaryota > Metazoa > Chordata > Aves > Gruiformes > Psophiidae > Psophia > Psophia crepitans. Next base: position 97,412 of record VWZZ01004606.1, on the reverse strand, counting down.
CAACACCTTGGTGGCTCTTGGAGGGCAAGGTAGAGGCTGGGTGAAATTTTGGTTCTTTATCTGGCACCCTCAAAATGAACAGAGAGTCGCCTGTCGGTCCTCCTTGGTTTGTGCGTTGCTCTTTTGCTTCAGCTGGTCAGAATGCAAGTTCTGTGTCCCTGAATGGAAAGGCATCTCTTGTGTTCCTTAAAAGCACTGGAGGGAAACAAACTAATAGTTAATTTTGATGATGTGAAAATTGGTGGCTTTGATGCCTGCTAGAGAAGATAGTAACATATTTCTATGGCTTTACTGTGGATCCCTGTATTCATGTACAAGAAAGCCAGGAATTTAGTTTTAGCTTACATTACTAAGAGACGGATACTGCTGAAAACAAGACATTGGCTTTCTACCCCTTGCCCCTCCCACAAATTAACCTTAATCGTATTATTTCTGTTAATTACTGGAGAGCTGAATTCTGTTGGCTGTTACAGTCTGTCTTGGTAACCTCTAACAGAAGTCACGAGGAACCCAGCTTTTATTACTGGAAATGCAAAGTGCCTGGTTATAATCCCAGATTGCCTGTGATTTACCTGCTTGGGCCAGTTTCAAGCAGCTCTGGTGGCAACGTCGGAAGTACTTCAGGATTTGTTAAATGTCCTCCAGGTCAAGTATATTGTAAAATTGAAATAATTAGGAAGGTTGAGTGGTTTTGCTGCAACCTTTCTTTGCCAAACTCATCATGAGTCTGTTGAGATGAGGAGGCATTAGAAATTGGGCCATCTAAATTGGATGGTGTGTGTGTATGAAAAGGGTAAAGAACCAGATGGAGCAGGCAAATTGCATATTGGAAGCTCCCTGTGTGTTTACCTGTGACTTTCACAGTACTGTATCCTTTATACAGAGTCTTGGAAGTTTAAAACTGAGATGAAAAAATTACATTTTTAATACTAAAATTTTAAAAAGAACTGCTATGTAACACCAATGCCCTTTACACAAAGAGAAAGAAAATCAATAAGAAAAAAAAGAGGAAAATTAATAAATTGCAGGGTAACATTTCTGATCCAAGCTGATTTATGTGCCTCTTTGCCATCCTTGGGTAGAGTTCAGCTGCTGGGTCTCCCATTGCCCTTGTACCCACTGCTGTGTGAGGGGGTTTGGCCCAGGCAGCACTTATAGCAGCATATATACGTATATAAATATATCTATAAAATGAATTGGCCATGTCAGTGTATAGCAGCGTGTAAACTGTGAGAGGGAAAACCAGAGCCAGCTTCTGTTGCAGGCTGTGAACCAGAATACCAAAACAAGAAATGCAAACATATTTCCTAGACTCCAGTAAATTCTCTTCTGATGCTAATACTTCTCATAAAGACAGATCTATTAAAAATTAACTTTTTTATTTGGAAGCAGATTTTAGTGCTAGAGGGCCTGCGTTCTTGCAGTCAAATGTATAACAAAATATAATGGCTAGAAGTCAAAATTGTTAAAGTTCAAAATGTAAACAAGCTGTAAATATTTTACTGAAGGTAATCAACCATTGAAATAAATTAGCAAAGAATGTTATAAATTTCCTGTCGCTTTGAAACTACTCCTAACTAGAACTCTTCAAAACATCTTATGCTTGAGCCACAGCTAGTCGGAGTTACTGTGGGCATTGCTTGGTTAAATAAAATGGCCTGTGCTGTGCGTGAGGGGAGCAAAATGTTCTGTGTGGTGTTAAAATGTGAGAGTCATGGGAGTGGACCCACTGTAAAATAAATAAACATTTGTGTTTTGGCTTTTGGTGGGTTTTGGAAGGCTCTTCTGGCTGTGCTGTCAGGAGCGCTTGTGTTGCTGCACATGGAAGTATGGAATAAAGAAGTTGATTTAATGGCATGAATACCATGTTAGAGGTTTAATCCTAGTAACAGTAGCTTTTGGATTTGATTTTGTGTGTGTGTTTGGGGGTGGGGTATATATTTAGGAGGTGAAAAAAGATGTAGATGAGGAATGAAATTGTCAGGGTGCTGTGAGGGCCAGCAGCTGGCAGGGGCTGGGGAGCCAGGGGGTGACAGGGCTCGCCTTGCCAATCAGGGTCTGTCCCAGTGCCCCAGCCATCCAGCACCTCTGTGGGGATGGCATGGCCTGAGTCAGGTGGGACCCAACACCTATGGCAGGGATTGGAGGCTGGATCCAGCAGCGTTCTGGGGCAGGGCTGGGGGCCCAGGGTCAGGGGGGAAGCCCAGGTCAGCCTGATCAGGGATAGTGAAGCCTCTGGGCCCTGACAAAAATGTGGGAAAGGTTCACTTTTACAAGTATGTGGCTAGAAACATGTTCATGTCTTTACGAATGTCAAATACTGCTGCTGGTTTTTCCTAGTGACTTGCGAAAGGATTTGCTGCTGATACAGCTATAGCATTTCCGTACGACCACCACTTAGCTGATTCCAACAGTGCATGCTCAGGAGAAGTAGAATTGTATTCTTTGCCATGCTTGCAAATCAGTTCTCATGCCTTCATTTCAAGAGGGGTTTTCTTTCTCTGTGATGGCAGAACATAGTGTATGTAAGAAAGGTTTTAAAAGATGATTTATTTTGGTAAAGGTTATTTGTGTGGTGTCTGTGTTGGCTTGTTTCTGTTGTTTATGTGGGACACTAGGGAAGTGATAAATTGAATACAGTATTGAATTGCAAATCGAGTCTTCATTTAGAGGGGACAAATAACAATTCGGATGATAATACATGTCACAAGCAGTGTTTTTACTTTTGAATGTTGACGAGTTAAATATTTTTTAAAAAAATGATGTTGCATATATGTTTAGGAGTAGATTACGCACTGCTTGCCAACATCAGTTTAGAATTTGTTTCATAACTTCTCAGAAGGGATATTAAATGGAAGAATTTTGTTGACTAAATTAATGAAGGCTCTTTGTTATACTCCTGAAATAGACTATTATAAATACCTAAAGTCATATAGTCATTAACTACAAGTGGGTTGTTCCTCTTACATGTTGGCTTACTAAAAAAAGATGATTGTAGAATTTATTTGAATCTTCAGTAGAAGAATTTTACTGCTTCGGTGTAACTAAGTCACAACTTGAAAGCTTATAGAAAAAAAAACACAACGCAGAATGTTGTTTTCCTTGTGGAATTTCTGTTAATATACTTCCTGTTCTGAAAGCTGATGGAAAGCCCAAGGTAACACCAGTCTCGCTACGATAATGTTCTAACGTAAAGCCACAACAATTCTGTCTGACATCTGCAGGTAACCATTATTTACAAACCATGAAATTTGTAATGGAAACTTCCTTGGTACCCGGGAGGTTACAAATAAGTATAAATAAAATAGAATCCCCTTTTTACAGTATTAGCAAACTGAAAGAAAAGACTTTGGCCTGTTGTGTCTCGCACTACAAGCACTCAGCTCTGCGCATCTCTGAATTGTAGCAAAACCTATGGAATTAGCATTTTGAGGGGACAGTAAAGGCATCATTTCGCCTAAAGCTAAAGACATTTAAGGAAAAGTTTGAGGTGGTAAGTGGATAGTGATTCTGGTGGAAGACAGAGAGGAGACCTTCGTTTTTGTCTTAGTTCCTTGTTCTTCACAGAAGCAACATTCCATGTCGTTGTTGAGACGGACATGACACATAAGGCAGCATTCCAACCTTCCGTTTATTGTATTTCACAGCTAGCTTTCATACCTTTTCTAGTCTCGATATCACTGGTGCTTATTACATATACACAATTAACCATTGGTCACAGCTATACACATCGGTCTCTACCCAAACTCATCCAACTTATCTTGCGGTCTCATGAGTTCTTTCAGCTCCCGCAAGTTGTTTACCGTTCTTCTGTTCTGCATCTTCACGGGTACATAACAATCTAGTCGAGGTCAAATGCCTCATGCTCTGCCAAGGGATCTGCGGACCCGCTGCAGTTTCCCACAATTCCGTACATGAAACCTTCTAAGAAAGCCATCTTCAGTGACTCTACTACAATCACTTTTAATTTAGACACTTTTATTGCTGTTTTCTGGCAGTCAGAGGTCCGAGGGAGAGGCTGTGTGCAACCTGTTCTGGTGGTTAAAGTTTGAGGTAGTTACCATTAAGTGAATGGTAATTCACAGAATGACAGCTGAGTAATGTACTTACAAGTACCAATCTTGCTTAGTAACACACTTGAGGCTTGCTGGGCTTCATGGTCTTCATCTTAATTCACAACTGCAGTTTGCTGCAGAAGTTGTGAAGGCCGTGCAAATCACCATGATCAAACCTAGATGGAACCAGATTCACTGGCTGGAGGTTGTGTCCCTGTGGTCACTGCTCCTGGCAGACAGAGGACAATTCTCTCCAACTGAAAAGAGACTACAGAGGACAGATGTGTCTCAAATGAAGCTACTTAATTTTTCTTCAATGCTCACACTTTATTTTTGTTTGAGCTTTACTTGGCTGTTTTCCCTTGTGTACTCGTGCATTAAGTACTGCCAGAATTACAAGGATGGATTTGACTGCCTTGTGACACCCTGTTCTCCAGGGTTTTTTTCACCACTGGATAGTTGAACATACATTGAACGTTACAGAGCATGGCCTAGAAGAGTGATGTGATCGGTTCCTGGGAAAGGAGCCGGTCACACTGTTACAAATATGATTACCACCAATCTTTATGATGAAAATAAACAAAGCCACATTTGCTGTGTATCCAGTCTTTCCTGCCAGTTCTTTCTGAATCATCAACTTTGCACAATTTTTATTGCTCTTTTCTGAAGGTCTAATTTTCACAGATAATCTTCAAGTGTGACAGTTGTCATCTCTATTCACTTATTTTTGAGGCTAGACAGAGATGTGTCTAAATTGTTGACTTTTCCACTGCTCTTGGAATGAGTCATGGCCAGAATTCAAAGCAAAATGGTTGGAAGCAGGGTATTTAGTTTTGTGAATCATTTTTTGGGGGAGTGATATTACTTTAGACAGCTTCCTGGCCTTTGGCCAGTTAAGTTGCTCCTTGGGAAGATAGAAGAGCAACCTCTATCTTGACACTCAGCTTGCTTCTTGGGTGTCAGATGTTTGAAGGATCATCTCAATGTGGTTCTTTCACATATTCTTATACCACTGTGAGAGGGAAAATGATGTTCGTTAATGAATCTTTCTGCAGTGGGCAACATAATAATCAATAGCTGCTCAAAGGAAATCTATGTCTGGTCTTGCTGCCTCTCTCCAAGGTTAAGGTTTTATAAATGCTTTTGTGGCTGTCCTCTGAGACTGTGTTTGTTACTTGTCAAATTAACATTAGGTTCCTGCCTTTGCCATGTGAAAACTTGTCGGTTTGTTGGGTTTTGGTGGGTTTTTTGTGTTTTTTAAACTGTGAATTTTTAGTGTGCTATACATGAGCTCAGTAGGAAGACAAGTGAAGTTCACGGTATCAAAGGTAAGTGTTTCAGTGTACTTGGTTCTGCAGGTGCTGTTGTGGCGTAAATAGGAAGGGAGGAAGAAAAAGGACAAAATTATACATGCTTAGAAAGGTGGGGTGCTGACTGCAGCTGTGGAATAAGCATTGTACAGGGAAGGTAAAGGGAATCTGATCTTGAGAAAGACTGGATTAAAACTAACTTGCATAAGGGCAAGATAGTTCTTCAAGAGCTACTGGCTGTTGATACATAAATAACTGTGAATGCAAAAGAGAGATGTTTTGAGTTTTTCAGATCTATCATTCAGTGTCTACTTACTTCTGAGATAGATTTGCAAGTAAAGAAATCGAGCAGTGTGTTCACCTTCCAGCTGTACCTGTTGCTTAGGCAATGCCTGAATGGTCGTTCAGGTGTTATTACCTGAGCCTGAAAGTCACCTTTTAAATTCCTAGCAATTTGAAACTGTAGAAATGTGTTTCCAACTCAGATTGAGTAATATTACTCTGAATTGTTTAATGTTGCTACTCTGCTTTTTTTTTTCATAAACATAGATTGCAGAATCCCGTAAATCCTCTTTTCTATTTACCCCCACTTTGTTGAACAAGGTGATTCTACAGTTGGAAGCTTGCCATATGTTACTAGCATATGGTATCGCAGAGCAGCGTCAGATCATTTATGTCCGTGCTTTTTGTTAGACAAGCAAAGCTCCTGAGTTTTTGAGCAGACTGTCTGAACGCTTCTCTTGTCTTTGCTTATTGTGTCCACAGAGATTCAAAACGGTGTCACTGTACCAGGTGGACCAGAGTGGTGGTGGTTTCGAACAAAGTTAGTGAGTTACATTTTCTTAATTGGTTCAGATGATTCAGCTGCAAACACGAATCCTGCTGGACAGTGATTTGCATGTTTCTAAGGTAGTAAGAGACAAGTAATTTTAGTTTGCCCCAGAGGCAAAAGTGATGTACAGATCAAGTTCAATTAAAATTTTTTTTCACACTGGAACTATTCATTTTTCTTGTTCTGACAGTTTTATTCACTGTGTGCCCAAGAGGTCTGACACTATGAACCACTTTGGCATCTTGTCAAGAGCCTGAAGGTAGCACCTAGCTGACACATGCTTTGTATAAAAGTGTGTATGGCTTTTGGATTTGCTTAAATTAAATGATGTTGCTGGTGTGCCTGTCCCCTTGAAAGCTGATTAGTAACAAACACTGTAGATCTGAACTTGAGTTTTCAGGGGGAAGAGCTTTCACACCTTGTGGCCCATAATGTGTTACAAGTTCTGTTTCTGTTGTCCATCAGTTGTGAACCTAAGCAAGCTGACTCTGAAATAAAAATCATCAAGATTATTAAAAACTTCAAAGTTGGTTTGGTGTTGTGTTTTTTGGGGGTTTTTTTGTATTATTTCAGTAGAAAAACTTGCTGCATATTGGACACATGGAATTTCAAATACTTGAGCTTTTGTTTCTTGCATCTATGGGCATGTATTGTTGAACTGTGTATAAAACTTTGTGGAAGGGTTTCTTGATTTGTTTTGTACATCTAAAATTTCTCCTAAACTGAAGCTGTTTACTTGATACTGTGTAACAATCTTTCAGTAGTGTACCGGCTATGTGCATTTGTGGTGCAGAGAAAGCTGATTTTTGTTGGGGACAGGTTATGATGCAAGTAGATCAACTTCTAGTGTTTTGACTGTTAACCTGTCTTGCTATTGATGTGTTAATGATGACTGTCCAGTCACCAAAGTGGAGTGAGTGTGATCAGTGAAAAGAAATCTCAGTGGCAGACATCTCAGTTGAGAAGGGTGGGTAACAAGTGTACCCCAGTAGCAAGGCCAGAGTACTACACTTTCCAGTTTTCACTATTTATACTGTCTATGTCTCTACACATTTTCAGCTATTTTTTCTGATGAAGGTTTTAATTTCTAATGTTGTTTCATATGATTTTGGGAAGACTAAGCTGCTTTGTTTTAAGTGAGGCAAAGTTTTGGGATTTTCCCTCAATTCTCACTAGCGCAGACTGAGTCTGACCTGTTTTCTTGGGTTAATTAAAATTCAGAAATTCAGGGCCTATTTTCAAGTGATGCGGAGAGCTTAGATGAGCCTTATATTGCACCCCTCCAAATGTGAGTGCATGCTTCTGGAGATTAAAATGCTATATAAAGAGGCTGATTAAAACATAAAATTAAATGGCATATCATATTTTTAGTTCCAAGTTTAGATTAATTAAAAGCTAAATTGCCTATAACACCTTCCACTTTTGATACTTCAGTGCCTTCCTCTATGATCAGATGAAACTGCAAGGCTTAAGCTCTTTCAGCTGAACACGCTTGTACATGAACAATGAAAATTAAATAGAGAAGTTTAGGTACTGCTCAATTAGAGTTACAAGAGACACTGGTTATGATAAATATCTTCTGTTTTGCACTACCATGAAAGTTATTTTAAAGGGGAATGCAGCACCCTGAATGAGGATTTAGAAGAAATTTTGATGACTTAACCAAGAAAATTATACAGGGGAATCTGTCTTGGAAATGTTTGTGCTTGCTTTTAGAGAATCAGAATTCCTAGATTGCTGTAATACTTCATTTTGTGTCTTGTTGCCTAGATCAAATGTTCTGTTCAAAATTCTTCTTGGCTATTATCCATTATGTTATGAGTTTGGATGTCCCAATTAAAAAACTTCAAGTCATATAGATCAGACCATCAAAAGAGACTATTAAACAGTTTTCAGGATGCTGAGTGATCTTGAAAATGAGCATTGAAGGATTCTACTGCATATGCTGATGATGCAGATTTTGCTGGCGACTTGTGTGTGTGTGTGTGTGTATATATATATATGTAAAGATAGTGCATATAGAATAGAATCATTAAGGTTGGAAGTTACCTCAAGGATCATCTAGTCCAACCATCCCCCCACCACCTATTACCCACTAAACCACATATGCTGAACATGTTTTGCTGACAGTTGCAAACTTTTGCTTTATTACTGTTTATTTTGGGATTTACCCAAAGTCTTTAATGATACTAAGTAAAATACTAATGGATCTAGAGCTTCACGTCAGGTTGATTTTATGATGATGGGTTTTATGGGTCACAGGACCAGTTAGCAATGAATCAGTCTGTAGGGAGGAGGGCCCTGCCCCATGTGGCTCTTGTTTCAGAATTCCTCATTTGAAGATAATTAATCTGTTTATTGAAGTTTGTTCTTCCTTCTTAGAATATGTAGTTGGTAAGCCATTCTCCAGATTTATCACATGTGCTTGAAATCATCTGAGGAACAAAATTAAGACAGTTTTTCCTTAAGTGCTAGTCTGTCCTGGGGCTTTGCAGTAGATGGCTCTGCCATGTAGAAATGAATGAGAAGTTTTTCTCTGTTTCTGCTCTAGCTTTCAGCAAATTTTAATTTTCTTTCACTTCAGATAGGAAATGGGAAATAGTAGGAAATATATCCTACTATGAGGTGGAAGAGAGCAGTAGAACCAGAGAAAATCATTCTGAAAAGCATTTGAGATCAACTACTCAAGTATTCCAAATACTGTGGGATCTTTTGGAAGCGACTTTGCTCACATAAACGCTGCAATTCTGAAGTTTTGCTAGTTTTTGTATTGCAAAATTATTGAGGCAGAAATTTATGGAAAACCTTATTTACATAGAGGACTTCAGGTTGTCGGGGAGGGGGGATTCAAACCATTGGAAACCCCTGGCTCATAGAAACTCATTCTGTTTCTTCTGTTTGTGTGATTGCAGTGAAATGATATCGCCCCCATGCCCAAATACTTGGGAGGCCTGTGATCTTAAAGCTAGAAGATTTCTCCCTGTCAGTTGAGTGTTTATCTGCCCAGCAGCAAATAGGTAATGAAGCAGCTACTAATGCTGTGATACATTGCTCTTCTAAACCTCTGTAATCGAGGAGAAGAATCTTTCTTCATAACTTCGCTCATCCATAAGAATTAAATAATCTTCCTGTTATTAAATATTATTAGATTATGCTAGATGATTAATTTAGTAACTAACAGTATCAATCACACTGTTTTCTTGGTTGATACCTATTGAATTAAACAAGTTTCTAACAAACAGTTATGCTTTATATTATTGACGTAACAGACATTTCATTTACTGGTGTTATAAATTGCCTTCTGGTGTTACTTTGGGAATTGTGGTGACCTGACAGTAATTAAGCAATAATTGGTATACCAAGGCAGGAAATGTTCCCAGTAGCTAACTATTCTGTTAGAAAATAATTTCATTTATGTTACGATATTTCAGCAGCTCTGACCAATTTTATTATGTGCCATATGTCTGTGCAGCAGAAGTTTGGATTTGGTTTATGAAAAGCTGTTGTTCTGCTTTATTAAATGTTGATTTTAAAAGTACCTTTTTTCCTCACCAGTATATATAAAAATATACTACTTTGTCTCCCAAGCGTATTGCTCTCTCACCTAACCTTCTGCATAGCTTTTACATTCATCTCCTCTTAAAGCAAATTATTTATGAAGAGGAGGGGGGATATGGTAAAAGAGCATGGTCACTCTGTTCTTGTATATTGCTCCCCAAGGGCAAGGGTGAGTTTTGGTTTGTTTGTGTTGAGTTTTTGTTTTGTGGTGTTTTTTCTTTCCAGAAATCAGTCCTGAGGAGTAACGGTGGTGGCAACAGCTTAAGTTTCAGCATGATTTTGAAGGTGTCTTAGTTGTCTGCCTTTGTGTTGACATACCAAATAAGTTATAATTATCAGCTGTTTCTGTAGGTCCCTGTACAAATCCGACACAGTATTTTGTTTCTCCTTTCCTATACTCTCTGCCTGTTTGTTTTTGGGTTTTTTTAGTGTTTGTTCTACAAAAGCCAGTCTCGATTGCATTTGCATGCAACCCTGACTTCATGCTTCCTGTAAGCAGGTTACCAAGGGATTCCTGCTCTTGTTTGGGAGCGTGGCTGTTAAAATGACTCTTCTGTAGAGACACAAATGATTGGTACCCGTTGAGGAATATGCTAATGGTCTTTCACTGTTGTAAGGTGACTTCTTTTTACACAAAAACTTTTCCTATCCTTGCATTCCAGTGATATATAAGTATAAGCCTGATACAGAGATCTAGCTCAACAGCTATTTGGAACTATTAGACATACAAGTAATCTGTTGTAGTTTTTTACTCTGCATTTCCATTGCTATTAATGCCCCCTCCTGGTGGGTAGGGAAAAGATGAGTATTTTGTCCCATCTCTGTCTCTGAAAGCTAGGGTACTGTTTATGCTACTTGAAGATTAGAGTAAATGGTGGAATCATTTATCAGGGAAAGGTTAGAGAGGTGAGTTAATGGAAGAGATCAAAGGTGCAAGGGAAGAGAAATGAGCTGATGTTTAAACAGGGCTGGGTCATGGAGCAGACAAGAATGCAGTAACAGACTCCTGATGTGAATTAAGGTCACGTTCATGTGATCACAGAAAAGCTACAACCAGCAAAAAATACTGGTGCTTTTTCCATAGCTGGGCAGAGATTTTTAAGATGTGATGCACTGCTTCTTTCCTGATTACCATTTGACACATCAGTGTTAGCAGCAAAGACTATACAGTTGATATAATTAGACTACAAATACTCAATTGATAGCAGACAACTAATGCAAATTGTTTTGTGGTTTGGTTTTTTGGTTGTTTGGTTTTGTTGTGTTTTTGCTCGCTCGCTCTCTCCTCAGAGACACAGTGTGGAAGGTATGAGTCTAGTCCTGGTTCTGACCTACAACTGTAGGTAGATTGCCCCATGGTTCACACGATGACTGGGATGTGCATTTTTCCCACTGTGCTTAAGCAGTGCTGGTGATGTCTTTACAGATTCACTCTCTTCACTGAATCTTTGGGCTTTATAAAAAAGACTTCAGTTTCTCTACTGAAACACAGGACACAGAAAAACATTTTGTTCCTTTTCCCTTGGAATTAGTCCTCTGTTTTTCTCCCATTGTTAAGATTTCATGAAATCCAAGCCAAATTCAGCAGAGATCTAATTTTAGACATATAAATAATTTCTCTGTGAAGAATAACTAAGTAGGCTAGGACTCTCAGCCTGGAGCAGGAACGACAGAACAAGGATGTGATGGAGGTGTATAACCACAACTGAAGGGAAGCAAGGGCAGATAGTTCCCATCTTTTCCAGTGCAAGCAGTGGGGCATCATGGCGTGAAAGTAGTTGCTACAGGTTTTTCCTGTAAGTTCTTTTCTTTTTTTTTTTTTTTTAAACTTTATTTTGTCATCTTAGTGATCTTCCCATTGATCTTTTTCGTTGGAGATAAAGCCGCTATGCCTGATCAGTCATAGGTTTGTCTAGACTGATAACCTTTTGTCTTCATGAAAACCTGTTCTTCTAGGAGTGTAAGAAAAAGGGGATTGCTCATCCTATTGTAGGATTGATAGTGGTGTTACCTACTTCCAAAATTACATGATGGTTGTCTCCCTCTGTTTCTTTACTGTGCTCTGTTCGACTGCCGTATGTTTAGTATTTCCTCCCAAGTGTATTTGGGAGGAGGAAGGAGAACACGGAAGAAAAAGGTACAGGGTGGGTTTTGTTGTGATTTTATTTTCTGAAAAATTAACATTGGTAACCTTTTATCTACTAATGCTGTTCAGAAACCATGGATTTAATCTAGGGAACTGCCTCCTATAAGGACAAATATGTCAATGCGTAAAGACCTCGAAACATCTGTGTTTAACCCTCCCACACTTCCAATACAGATTTGCAGTAAACTGCAAGGTGCTTCTTAATCATATGCTCAAAGTATTTAAGCTCTATCAGGGCTTATCTAATTCTTCTACAAAGAAATTACTTCAAAAATGGTGAAGAAATCTACAGGAACTTAAATTTGTTTTGAAGAGTAGCACTTTTTGTCAAATGTTGCAAATGGGTATCTGTCCTTCATCTGCTCTTTTATAGTAATAAGCCTGTACATTGTGAATGCAATGAAGGTTTTGTTTTTCTTTAAGAGAAAAAGAAAAAAGGCTTTTCCCAAACTATTGAATTAAGTGTTGAGACGTTTTCTTGTTGCCACTGACGCAATCAGTTTTACCAACATTGGTTGCTGTTCTCAAAGAAGAAGGTGGAGAATTGAAACGTGATGCAAAATTAGACAGATTGATTTGTTTTTTAATTTATTTTAATGGAAAGTGCCATACTACTTTTGCAGGTCCCAAGTAATCAGTGAGTCAGTTCTGTGTCTCATCTGCAAATGGCAGTTCCCCTCTGCAGGTAGTTGCCCCACAGCAAGGCATGGAGCCAATAGCTGAGCCAGAGCATCCTCATCAGTAAGTATTCCTCCAGCTATCAACCTGAAGGATCTTGAGGTTCCCAGATTTTTGAGAAGGTTGTTTTAGGCCCATCACTTCCCATGTGAAATTTCTTTTGATTCAAATCTCTGTCTTGTGAGATTGCCTAAGAAAGCTGATTTGCAGAGTTTGTAATTTTTATCCATTAAGACACACTGTTACAGAATGACAATATGAAGGCTGTAAATGAAATAAATTCCTTACTGTATGTAGCTAATATAGTTTGCTTTTTTCCATAGACCTTACTTGTTCCTTCCTCCAAAAATCAGGATTCTCAGGTTGTATTTATGTATTTGTCAGCTTCATTAGTGGAAAGGTTATGTTTTGAAACCTTTACTCAAGGATGGCTGGCTGTTGCCTTCAAACTTAATTCCCTTGTACTTGAGGCCAGAATTGCTTGTATTAGTGCACTGGCATATCTCTTTTCTGTGCTCACACAAAACTCATTTATAGTCTAGTGTCTCCACTCATAACGCCTTTTAAGATGTAGCTGTTTTCTACTGTAAAGTAAGCCAGGCATTATATTTCCACCTATAGAAAATATTCCCATTGGCAAAATACTGTAAAAGTGTACTTCATCACAAAACAATTTCACAGATTTTTGTAGTAAGTAATAGGGGACTGTTTAAATCTGTAGTGTTTCTTGGTGTTGTGCTGAACAATTTTTTTTCACGTGTTTTTAATTCTGGAATTGAAAAAGTAAAACGTGCTGAAGTGCTCTTTATGTTCCTGAATATTTTTATTATATTTGATAGGCATTAGAAGAGTAAAAGGATGGATAGATAGTATCTTTTGAGATCATTTAACTGGGAAAAGAATAAAACAGAGAAAGGGAAGATAATAACAGGGACTTAATTTTAAAACAGGAACAATAAGTTTTCTTCAGTGCAGCCTGCTTTTTGTCAAATACTTGATAAGCCTAACTTTATTCCCACGTATGATCTTACGAATCCTCTGTTTGTAGTCCCTGAACCATTTCTAGTCATTCCATGCTCATACTGGGAGGATTTTGCTGTATTAAGTAAGCGTGCTTTTTCTGTTGTCTTTTTCAGTGGGAGCAGGAATGGATGCTTGTTACAATTATGGTTTACCACTTGTTTTGCCTCCAGCCTCTTAAAAATGATGTGTCCATGAATCCCCTGCTGACGCAGTGCTAGTTCTGTACCTGCTGACAAATGAGCTGGCAGAGCTTCATGCAGTGTCTGTTTCCTTGGTGTAGTTGGTGAATCTTCCATGTGTTCCCTTGATGCTTGCCATTTCCTTTAACGTAGTGCGTGAATGGTACTGAGAGACAGTTAGGGCCAAAAATCAGGGGTGAAACAGGGACAGTATCTCTTGCTGAATATTTGACAAGTGTAATGCAGTGGTGGACATCGTATGCTGGGTGAAAGCATCCACAGGCATTGAAGTACAGTGTCTGTCTACGTGGCCGCACTGCTGGCTTTTATTCACCTTGTGTCAAAGGAGCACTTTAGAGAATAAATTCCTTTTAATTACTTCAACAATCCTATTTTTAGAAGGACTGTGGAGGCTTAAAGGCACATGACAAAATGATGTGCTCTAAGGAGGTGCCAGACCTGAGCCAGTACCCAGTAGGTCAGATGTGTGAAGTGCACCGCTTCAGCAATGCCAAAGGCTGTCATGTATGATTTGTTGTTTCTTTCTTTCCTTTCTTCTGGGTTTTGGGTACGCGGTGCATCTGTGTTATACCTACTGTGTTCCAAGAAACTTTTTGAAAAACAAAACCAAAAAATACCAACAAAACCCCAGCACTTTTACAAATGTCTATCTTGAGTTGGTCACCAGTGCATACTAGGTGATAAATGGTAAAGCTTGGGAGTTTTCCATCAAGCCTGACCCCTACTAACTGCTTATTGCAGTCTCTTCTGACCTTGGTGAGCTTGCAGATAGGCAAGATCTGCAGTGATCATCTTAAGATAATTTTTTTGGGGTATGTTGAAATGAGGATTCAAACATAGGTGAGGTCAACAATTTTTGGAAGTAAAGCCAACAATTTTACTTTATTAAAATTTCTTTTTAAATGTGAGATTCTTTTACCTATAGAAGAAAACTTACAGTAGCCAGTTGATGCTAAAATATGTATTTTTCCTTACCTTCTCTGAAGTAACAATTCAGTTTGAATAGTTTTTCAGAGATCCCACATTTTTATTGTATGTCTTACAGTTCAACTGTTACGATTATGTTTGTTATTGGTGAACTGAATTTAGTATATAGTCCAAAAGTTATAGTCAGATTGGACTTTAATTAACTTAACTTAATTAAGTTAACTTCATTAACTTTAGTTAACTTTAAAGATTATATGAAACTCTCACATGTAATGAGAATAGATTTGATGTCCTGCCACAAAACAAAATTACTCTCTGTTTGTGTTTTGGGATACTCAGATTTGGATTTTAGAAATTTTCAAACCAGATTATTCTGGGAAAGTGGAAGTGTAAGATGATTTTTAAATGGCAGTTTAATGCAATTCCAGTTGCACAAGTGATTGAAATGATGAGTATGAAGGTATTCATGTGAAGTATTTTTGAATAATGAGAAGGGAGTGAGTTATTGGGGGAGAGTTAGTAATGATCTAGCTCATAAAGACTATGCTCATGAGAATAATTTCATTAAATACTCCAGCAGATCAGTAAATCCTTCAGCTGCCTTTTTCAGTACAGTTGTGTAGTTTATGTTCTTCTGGGACGAATTCAATTCCTGTTTCTTGCCTCCTCCCTCCAACTTGACATTTTGCTAAATCAATTTATTGCATGGCAGAGCCTGCAAACAATGCCTTCCAAAGCATTAAAGAGCTGATCTATTTAGAGAAGACCTTTCCTGTTTATATCCTAAATATGCTGTCAACTGATCATTTGGTTGGAGTGTAGCTTGTCCCCTTTAATCTCTTGCACATTCACTCCAGTGACAAGCCCAGCTTCCTGAGCTTTTCTAAGCTGCTATTTCCTTTACCTTAAAAAGTGGTTTTCTGTGCTCTGGTTTCTATTTTTCCAAACGACAGAGTGATTTCACTTGGACCAGTCTGGTTAGTACAGTGGAAGGTCTCCATAACTTTTGGTAATTGGATTGGTATCGGAGCCTTCTGTGTTAGTGATCCTCAAAGAGGAAAAATAATAATTTAATAAAAGACCCGTTTCTATGAAATTCAGCTTGAGGTAACAGAAAAGAAAGGGAGAAATTAATATTAATTGGTTACGGTTGAAACAGATGGGACCAGGATTCGGTTATTTGGTGACAAATGAGGAGGTAAAATGTGATGAGTTCAGCAAATAGCATTGGGAAGCTTTTGTGCTCTTGAACTCTTTGACTATATTAAGCAGGTAAATTCTCTGAATTTTGTTCCCTGTAAATACTCTTTTTTTTTTTTTTTGAATGATGCTGGTAATTCCTTACCTGAACCGAATTCTGAATCTGAAGTGATTGAGCGCCTGATTTCCCTATAATCCCTATAAGTATGCAAGGTATCTCCCCCAAAATATAATGCCCTTTGAGCACTAATTCTTTCCTTTCCCCTTTAAAGAGTTTAGAGGCATAATTATTAGAGTTAAAAGGAAAAAATATATCTCATTAAGTAATAGTCCGCTGTTAGATCATTTTGTGTTCCTACATAGTTTTCAAATTCAGTATATCATAAAACTTCCAATTTGGATCAAAGCTGGTAAAATCTCTTGAACAGAGTACTTCTGAAAACCTTTTATTCAAAGAATAAGTATTTTTTGCCCATATTTTTCATACTGAAAAGTCTGTTCTTCAGCAGGTTTTGAGGAATACTTGTTGTTTGGGGAGGAACCAGGATGAGAGACACAAATTTTTAAACGTGTATTTTTAAAATCAGTTCAATCACAAATTCTTTTGCGAAGCTGACACTTACTGTGATACTGAAGGTACAGCACAGTTCCAAAGAGTAGCTGTCTTGCATAGATGAACTTCCTGCATCTTTCAATTATAAAACTGAGTGGTTTGGAATGGGGATTACTCTAACACCTGTATGTAATTGTAGACAACTAGGATGTCTTGTGAAGAATAGTTCACTCTGTATTCAAACATAGTAAAAATTACAACACTAGATTGACTTTCAGTTGGGGAAAGAACTTTCCCTGTGAGACTTTCTTTAAAAGGGAGATTTCTGTTGAAGGGCACAAAACTTCTATCCCTGGCAGTGTTCAAGGCCACGTTGGATGGGGCTTTGGGCAGCCTGGGTCTAGTGGAGGGTGTCCCTGCCCATAGCAGAGGGGTTGGAACTAGATGATCTTTGAGATCTCTTTCAACCCAAACTGTTCTGTGATTCTATAAAACAGAAATGATACGGTTTTTATCTCTAAAAGATTCTGCAAGAGGACTATAGAACTGTAAAACAACATACACTTGCATAACTTTTCAGTGCCCTGATGGGACATCTGCCGAACCAGATTTTGCAATCTGCCTGCTTCAGATGTGTTTTCAGATATATGTTATATTTATGACTGTGTGCTAAATGATACCTAAAAACATAGGAATTTGCATTTTTACCTCTCTGCATTTGTTCCGAGAAAGGTATGAATGATGCATTGGGTAAATGGTGCATGCATAAGAGGTTAAAAAAATTCAACATAACTTTGAAAACACTCAAAAACTGTAAGAGTGTGTAGAAGGCTATCTATAAAGATGCCTCAAGAGATTAATTTCTATGAAAGGATAACATGTTTTAGAGTCATGACTGAGATTGCCAGCTCTGAAGTGACTTATAGTTACTTAAGTTAACTGTATATGTAAGTTGTTCTAGGATAACTCTGCTTATTGGTGGGCATTTTGTAGAGCTTCTCTCTTCTGATCTGAGTAGGTTTCTCATGTCAGTGGCCTGTGAGAAGGCTGAGCAAAAGCTGGGTCTTCATGACCTTTTTTTTCAGTGTTAAGTTCAAAGTGTTATTGCTTGGTTTCTTATTTTTATTTTGATTGCTTTCTTTTCCCCTCTGCCTTCCAAAAGGGGATGGTAAAAAATGGAATCCTGGCATACAGTTACATAGTTATTTAACACCATCAGTCCAATTACATTATCGAAACAGTTTCAAAAAATCTGGTCTCAGCAAGTTTAAAACCATCTAATGCCTTCAAGACGCAATTTATGAGAGAGCACTGGTAATTTAAACTTAAAAAATGGGGTAAGCCTGTACAGCAGCGTTCATGTCATTACTGTGATGTCCTCTACTTAGTTGTGCCACTAAGGTCAACTGTATCCTTGGGAGAAGTTGCAGTGCTTCTGTCATGGATCCTGTTTTGTATAATTTCTCAAAGGTCTCTGTTGGTACTACATCCATACAGATTTTGCCTTGATTTTGATAACTCACCTCTAAGACAAAACTCCTCATTGTTATAATGATATTTTGTCTTGAAGGAGATTTTTGCAATTTTCTCTCTTGGGGAGGAATACCTCACATCACAGTTGTGCAAATTAGAAGTTAGCTCCAGGAAAAGGTTCATGTCACTGCAGTAATATATCTGTGTGTTCAGAGCAAAACACACAGCTTCCTAATCAAATGAACCCCGGCACTAAAGCAAAATTCTCTGCCTGTCAGAAGGCAGTCTGGATTTTGGGCAACTGATGGTGTGGCTAATCTGTGTAGCTACCTGGTAGCCAAGAAAAAGCCTTCACTATTACTTTCAAGTCTGTCTTTTAAGTTTTCTGTTGAGAAGTAGTGCTGGGCTTTGTGTTTTAAATGGCACTCTAGCACCTGTTGACTTGGAGTTGATTGTGAAATTATCTATGTAAGAGAGAAAAATAATCTAAACCGTTCCATCTTCAGAAGCATTGCTGTTAAAATATTGTAAGGCCTGCCTTGGTGAATGTGGTTAGGCTCAGCACTGGTGGCTAGAGGAGAATTTGCAGTTGTGATAGTCCTGCTGTCTCGGCACGCTCTTGAGGCAGATAGTGATGCCCTGGCCTTCAGAAGTCTCACATGAAAAGACACCTGCTGCTCAGCGCTGCTGGGAAATCCCCTTTGGAGACATTACCATGCAGCCGCAAAAATAGGGAACGTACTCTGGAGAAGGAGAGCGGACGTTTTGTCCCCGAAAAAGATATTGGAGTAAGATGACATTTTTATCATGTACACAAAGTCAGAAATGCTGCCTGGGGAGCAGGTAGATATCAGTGTGGTAGGACAGTTTGTGCCTACAAGGCAGTACTACTACCTGGGACCTTCCGTGTCTGTAATTTCTTCTTATTGTGTGACAACGGAATCCTGCAAGTTTAGGGGCTTAAATATGTGCAGCTATCTGCAGGAACAGGACATTAGCCCCGATTTCAGCATCTTGAGATACTGGATTTCTGTTGTCAGTGTGGACTGCAAAAAAAAGTTTATAATTTGCCAGTGGGAAACAGCCTAAGGTTGTATTATGTATTTCAAAAAAGAAAAAAGAAAATAGTCTTGTTGAAACCTAAGCAAAAGTGTGAACTTTTTTTTTTTTACACACTTGCTCTGCTGTATTTCATTTAGTGGATTTTAACAACTCCTCTCTTAGGCTGGAAACCTGTTTTTCCTCCAGCTTTGCAGCATCAAACTACAGTAAGAGCTCCTTATTTTTCTCTTGAATTGGAACAGGGAAGATAGGTCAGACCATCTAATTTCATTAAAAATTTGTTTTGTTGAACAAAAAGTGTGTTTTGAGACCACCTGTCCTGGTTTCAGCTGAGAGAGAGTTAATTTTCTTCAAGAAAGTCGGTATGGGGCTGTGTTTTGGATTTGTGCTGGAAGCAGCGGTGATAGTGGAGATGTTTTTTGCTGTTGTTGGGCGATGTTTACACAGAGCCAAGGACTTTTCGGCTTCTCGCACTGCCCNCCTGCCTGCCATGGGGAGCGGTGAACTAATTCCTTGTTTTGCTTTGCTTGTGCACACGGCTTTTGCTTCACTTATTAAACTCTTGTATCTGAACCCACGAGTTTTCTCACTCTTCCGATTCTCCCCTCCTTTTCCAATGAGGGGGATGGAGTGAGCGTTTATGTGGTGCCCAGCCAACGGCTGGAGTAAAACCATGACACCACCTTACCTTGAAAGACTGTGTGAGGGAGAAAGCAGTATTAGTGCTTCTTGGATGTGTTACCACTTGTAGGCATGTTACCAACTGCAGCTGGGCTGAATCAGGGTACTGTTGAAACAGCTGAATTTAAGCCTGTTTCCCAAAAAGCTGGCTGCTTTGTGGTCAGGTGGTGGCACCTTCTCTCTTCTCTTGTTGTGTGCTGACAGCAAAAGTGATGTAAGTAAAGCAAAAAGAGATTAAGGTGAAGAAAATTCCATACTCCAGGTGGTTTCTTTAGCTTGGAACAAGTGTAGAAGAAACACATTTCATTCATGGGTTTATATGCTTTACTAAATTTATAAAATACAGCCGGGGGAAAAAAAGTTCTAACATATGAATTAGCAATTGAATTAAGCTATTAATCTGTTATATCCTCTGACTGTTACTGCATGTTTTGGAGAAAGTAAAAAGTGCTCCTGAACCATAGCCTGAGGTGAGCTATGTGGCACTACATGGGTATTCTCTGTTGGCTCCTGCAGGCAGTTTGCAAAAGCCCTGAAGCGCAGAATATCTTTGCCTTAACCTGCATAGTTTAAAACATTATTGTTTGGAAAGGTAACTTAACTGGAAATAGAATCTCTCTCTGTCCTGATGTCTTCCTGAATAAGTCTAAATCTTTAGTTCATGTGAAAAAGATCTGTATTTATTCCTGATTTCTGTAGTATAGAAACATTCGTGTCAAGTGAAAAATCTGTTACTACAGCAGTCTTGTTAGCCAAGTTTCAGTGGATCACTGTATTATCTCTTTCTTGTGATAAGTAATCCTTGGATTTCTTTCTCACAAGTGGGAGTTATTGTGGGGGTTTCTTGTTCTGTTTGAGAAAGAAGGGCTAGGTCCCACAGTATCTTAAAGGCAGCTGAGCTGTCCTTCCTGAGACCTTTTCCTTCTCTGGTGTCTCTTTCTGAAATTACAGCAGCAAAACCAGTGTTTAATGCTCCAGGGGTTCTCTATTGTCCTCTATAATGTCATTATAATTTAGGTCCTATTTCTATCTCTTCTAATGCTCCCGAGCATTTTGTTTACTTTAGCTCAGTACCCATTACACTACAGCAGCTATCTATGCTGCCACCTCTGAGGGGGAAAATAGCTAAAAAGCTGACAAATTCAGAATCTCTATTTGCATACATGAGTATCTTATTTGTCCCAATGTGCATTTTTATCCGAATGGAAATTCATTTCCCAAGCTATTGCTCAGGTACTAAATACGTTTAAATCCTCAGTGCTGCTCACAATCCTCAGCAATTGTTAACCACAGCTGAACTCTGGAGTGAGCAGACTTTCACAGTTGGCGCTTCTTTATTCCATTCTACTCCACTGACTCCAGTACTGACACCTACACCTCCTTGATTCAACAGTAGTAAACCAGGTGGATCACCTCATCTGGTCTGCTATCTCATAGTTTCCCATTGCATTTACAACTAAATTTGATGAAAATTTTGTTTCGTACAGTTCAGTCTTTCATTTTGGACAGGTAATCTAATATATTGTGACTGCTTTCACTTCTAAAGCATACCAGGACCATGTCTCTCCTTACACACTTTGATGCAAGACCGTCCTAAAAAAAAAAGAAACTGTGAAACAACAATCGAGAGGGGAGCATGGAAGTATCCTTCAGTCCCAGGGGTGCTGCAAATCCCATCCTCCCCATGCTTGGGGAAGACTGGAAAAGGACCTGGAGGTATTGGTAAACAGCTGGCTGAACATGAGCCGGCAGTGTGCTCAGGTGGCCAAGAAGGCCAGCAGCATCCTGGCTTGTATCAGGAATAGTGTGGCCAGCAGGAGTAGGGAGGTGATCATCGCCCTGTACTCGGCTCTGGTGGGGCCGCACCTTGAGTGCTGTGTCCAGTTTTCGGCCCTTCACTACAGGAAAGACATTGAGGTGCCGGAGTGTGTCCAGAGAAGGGCAACAAAACTGGTGAAGGGTCTGGAACGCAAGACTGATGAGGAGCGGCTGAGGGAACTGGGACTGTTTAGTCTGGAGAAGAGGAGGCTGAGGGGAGCCCTGATCGCTCTCTGCAACTCCCTGAAAGGAGGTTGGTAGTGAGGTGGGTGTTGGTCTCTTCTCCCAAGCAACAAGTGATAAGACAAGAGGAAATGGCCTCAAATAGCTCCATGGGAGGTTTAGATTGGATATTGGGAAAAATTTCTTCACCAAAAGAGTGATCAGGCATTGGAACAGACTGTCGAGAGATGTGGTGGAGTCACCATCCCTGGAGGTGTTAAAGAAACCGTGTAGGTGTGGCATTTTGGGACATGGTTTAGTAGACATGGTGGTGTTGAATTGATGGTTCAACTTGATGATCCTAGAGGTCTTTTCCAACCTTAATGATTTTATGATTCTAAATATCTGCCTGTATTGAGGTTATCTCTCTTCTGATACTACATGAAGACTGTCCTTGAATTTTGATGAATGTTTTCCGTAATATTTTTTTGTGTGTGTATGTGTGCTTGCTACTGGATGGGGCCTTTTTTGTACCTTATCATCCTGACAGCCTCAGGATGCTGTGCAAGGAGGAACGAGGCACCAGGAGTGGGCCTATCACTTTATTTGGCACTATTTATCGGTAATTCTTATCCAAGTCATCTTTGTGATGCAAACTATATAAGTGCATCTTCCTCTTGCTTCAAAGTAACTGTCCTGGGACCATGTCCAGAATCCCACTCTTGCCTGTACCAAAAATCACGAGTCTTGACTCCATTCCCCTTTCCTTATTGTCATCTGAGACGGGCTCTGTGCTTTGTGTGTTACCTATTCTGAGCCGTCTGCTGTTTGGAAATGTTAACAGTTGCACTGACGTATTTCAGGTTTAGCATTGTCAGATTCCTGGGTAGTAAAATTACTTCTTTGAGTGTTGTGATCAGAGCAGCTTCCAAGATGGATTGGCATTACTCTTCCTTGAATAAGGCAAGCCATTGCTTAGCTGTCCATCGTGAGCTTCTTGTATGTATTTTCTCTCACCTCAGTGACTTGGGCGCTAGTCTGCTCCCATGTCATTGTCTGCTTCCGAGGGTTAACAAGTTTTTATATTGTGGCTACCGCTGCTTAACCTTGGGTCAAGTTATATTACTCCAGGTAATATAACTCCTAGCTTGTAAAACTTGGTTTATTACCTCATGACTAAACTCGTGATAATACCCTAATAGGTATCTGTTGACTCAGTCATATGCCAAGTGAGTGTCAAAGTTGTGCTGGCTGTTTCCAGACTCTATTCAACTTTACTGGCTCAGCTTAATGACTTCAAAACACCAATTTTTATGGAATTCATGCAAATGTCAGCTCGGTAACAATGAAAATAGCAAGTAGGATGCTGGGAGTGAGTAGAAGGGGGAGAGAACATTATCAGGCGCCTGTTGACAAGTACGGGCTGTCCACATGCTGTGTGCATCTCAGAATGCGTGTTTACTTGTTTGATTTTGCCCATTTTCCCACAGCTGGCCTCAGTAAATTAAAATGGTGGGGTTAGATGACCCTCTGTGGGTGTAAAGATAGTTTAAAGTCTGTCAAACAACAAGGTTGGATTTTTTGTTTGAGATGTTACAGGAAATTGTTTCAACAGTCTTACTTACTTTGACATCTTTTGAAATTTAAGAATGACATAGCCCTGTATTTAAGTAGTACTCTAACTGATGCATTATTGTTGTGTTGTTGAAACAGGCTGTGAAGGCTCTTTTGTTGGTGGTATGTAGGGCTCTTGGATTTCTTTTAACAATCTTATTTTTGCTTGAATATTTCTATAGGTGATTAAAGATAAATATTTGTAAACCCATTTTGGCTGAACTTCTTGGTCTTCTGGAAATAATCACTAATACAGTACCTATTAGTTCAGTATCGAAGTAAACTGTTAGAGGTCTTGTGTTCAACAAAACTGCTCAACCTATTCTTAGGTATGTCCTGCATTTGCAGTAAAGAAATTTGCTGGAGTCATTTTAAATGTTGCAGGGAGGTCCCTGTTTTGCATTGCTTCCCACAGCTGTGTTTTTGTTCTGTCCACCTCAAAGTTTGTTGCAATGGTGTGTTATTGTCTCTGTTGCATAACGTTGTGGTGAGGTGCAGTGCTTTTCCACGGATGACACTGGGTTTCTTAACGAAATGTGAGAATCTTTCCTCTTTCCTGCTTGAAGGCACAGAGCAGCTTTGGTAGGCATTCTGTTGCCAGCTGTGCCTGAATGAGGGCCCTGTGCACACCAAACCCTCACACCACATCGGCGCATACCCCCCAACTCTGCAACGTGTGAATCACTGACAGATGCAGTTGAACAAAGAAGCTGATAAATGCAAGATCAATTCCTCTATTCATTAGCATGCATAAGCAGTTTTCAAATTCTTGAAGGTTGTAAGAGAAGGATTTACTTGAAAGATGAGCAGACTCAAAATAGCCAAAGAAACCTGGTTATGAGAGAGAGCTGTCTGTTCTTTGGCTTAAGGAGAGCAGGAATATGCAAAAAGCAGGAGATCTAGAAAGTAAAATGCTGAGTGTTGGGGCTTGATGATGCAGTACTGCCGTGTATGGGTACCTGGGGAAATAGAGGTTCTGGAAGTGAATTAACATTCTTGCCAAAGGGCTGAAAGGTGATTGGAGTGATGAGGAGGTGTAGAAGGTGATATGGTTAGAGATGGGCAAATATAGAGAGGGAAGTGATTGCAGCTTCTGTGAAGACTTTTAATGGAAAAGAATAAATATGTGAAAACATGAGCAAACACTTAACTGCCTTCTTTCCCTCATGGCCAACAAGTTGAGAAAGCAATCAGAGTATAATCAAAACAAATAATCACATCTAATTATGTTCTTATTGCCTATTAAGAAGTGATAAGAGGGATTTTTAAAGCTAAGATCCCCAAAAATATTGGGAAGGAAAATCATGGAGCAGAGGAGTGAAAGAGTGCTTGAGGATTGATAGACGTAATGTCAGATATGGAAAAGCTTGAAGAGTAGAGGGATGTATGAGAACAGAGCCAGAGATTTCGAAGAGACTGCATGGGAATGATGATGAAAAGCAAGTTTGAGCAGAGCTGGCCCCCGACAGAGTGAAAGAGGTGGAGGAAGATGAAACAGGGCTCCTTTGGTTTTTGATTGCTGCTAGATGTGAGCAAAAGGAAACCGAAGGGCAAGCCTAGCAAGCATAGGCAAGAGAATCACTATGCAGGGCTTGTAATGCAGGATGGGTAATTAACAGCGGATATGTGGTTAAAGTAATAGAGATCCTGCATGTGACTCAATCAACAGACTCTCTAATCCAGCTGTCCAGACTGATGAAGCTTCCCAACACAACTGTGATGTACAAGAGAGGTCTAAAGATGACAGTTGTGTAATAGACATGTGAGGTTGTTTGACTTGAAGCTTGCTTGCGTACTTGGTTTGTGGGTTAAATAATTTGTGAAGTACTGATAAATGTGTAGCAGAATATGGTAACTGATACTGCATTGAATGACCTAGTAAACAGGAACTAATAAACGTAGAACTTGCTATGTACTGCACTTTTCTAGAAAAGAAACCTCAATTGTTTGTTAAATAGCTTAATTTATGAGGAGCATGGTCTCTGGAGAGTTTAGAAAGGGACTCTCTCCCATAGTAAGCTGTGGCTGGAGGCCAAAAGCCGTACTGAGAATGTCATTGGTTTAGTGGTGGTTAATAGCAGATGGGCACTGGTGAGAGAAGAGGTATCTGAGATATATTAAGAAATGAGAAGCAGGTACTAATTATATCCCAAGGGGGTGAAGGAACACAGGCTGAACTGAATCCGTTGTTGGTACAATAATGGGATATGCATTTGCTTTTGGAGGACTTTGTAAAGCTGTTGTCCACTGCTACCAGCAACTGCTTGTGGATGTTTTGGGCAGGAGAGTGTAAGTAGCTGAGTGCCCTGCTCTAACGGTATGAAAGGGGATGGAGTTACTCCAACAAGGAGCAGCGGTGAAGGGCTTTGGTTTTACACTCTGATCTGTCTACGAACATGATTGTTAGGAGCAACATTAGAAATGGGACTACAGAGAACTCCCAAGGACTATTCTTGGTGGGTTTCTTTATCAAGGTTTATTATAAATAGTAATTACAGGTAGTTTAAGAACAAACTGTTTTAGAGTGTTAAGTGGAAAATTCGTATTTCCAGAGAAACAAATTACAGCTGAAGACACCTCTAAACTTTCTTTACTGTTACTTAACCTGTAACCTGGAGTGCACACATACAACTCTGATAGTTACTTGGCTTAATCAGCCTTCCTATTTGTAAGCTGTCCTAACTTCAAAAACTAGGACTATTTTTAACGCTTCTGGCCCAGTAATGCTTTAATAACACAAACTGCAACTTGATGTGGAGTAGGTGATTATAATGTCTGCTGAGCGTGCTGCACGTGTGTGTATATTTGTGTGTGTACTTGTTAATTCTGAAATGTCATTGCATTGAACTATTTTAACAGAGCTAGTAAAAACCCTGTAATTACCTCAGGTTGTGTTTAGCAATGCTTTTGACATGTGATGACTAACAGGCACATAGAAACATTTTTGTAGAAAGGTAGACTTTGCTTTGACAAGTTTGATGCATTTATTTCACAAAATTCAAATAAAATTCTCACAGAGAAGAAAAGCTGCAGCATATAAATGCTGCTTGAGGAAATGTAATTTTCTTACATAAAATAAATTTACTTAGTTTTGGATATTTCCATTGCCACCAAGCAAGTCAATTTTTAAGCTTTAAGATATTGAGACAGTTACTGGTTTCCTACAAAGAGCACTCAAAGGGACCCTTGACAGAATAGTTTCTGGCATCCGAGAGACTCGTGCCTGTGTGGTGTCTCCCTGGTCCACCAGGAACCAGGGATGAGAAAGTTAAAGACAGAGCTACATGGGTTTGGATGTTTTGACTTTAACATGAGTATGCGAAGGTAGGATCGTCTTTAAGGAATCGATATCTTGGGAAAGATGAAGGGATATCTAGATTCAGAAATTCAGTTCTTCTAGTGGTGCTCAGAGTGAACGATTTTAACTGGGTCATCTTTTTTTGAGGGTACTGCACAGTACAACTATTTGTTGTATGCCACTGACAAGGGCTCGGTATGTGCATGACAGTAGCTGCAGCTGGCGACTGAAGGT
Source organism: Psophia crepitans (assembly GCA_013399095.1). Lineage (NCBI taxonomy): Eukaryota > Metazoa > Chordata > Aves > Gruiformes > Psophiidae > Psophia > Psophia crepitans. Next base: position 70,588 of record VWZZ01004606.1, on the reverse strand, counting down.
CCTTCTTGGAGCTGGGCAGTGGCGTGTCCCTCCTGTACCCTGGCCAGTGGTGGAGCAGTGAGCTGGCTGCTTTGCAGCCTCACTGCTTTTAGCTATTTTTGCTATTTACTGCCATTCATAACAGCAGTGCTCTCCTGGCAAAAACCCAATTCCTTAACCTGAGGACAGTAATTTTCATTTTGCTTCCCAGCAGCACAAGCGAAGCGTTGTGTGTCTGAGCGTGCTTTTTCTTACTCTTTGATATTCCTGTGTTTCAATTCTCTGACAGTCTTTTAACTTGTTGAGAGCTTGGGTGGGATCTGGGAAAAACCTGAACTTTTGAAGTACACTAAGATTTCAGAAATCCAGCATTCTTTCCCCTGCAGTGATACAAAGATCTATCTTAGCTTTCACTTTAAGAAAACCTCTGATTCACTCCTCTGTATTAAGTAAGGCCAGTGAATGATCCTTGGAGAGAAACGGCTCTGGCAAGGGAGAAATTGAGAGGTTTCTGGGATATCATCCAGTACTTGTCTTGCAGTAACAGCAATGAAATGGATCTTTTAGTTGGTACTTTTATATCAGAATATATTTTCATTATTAACCAGCAAAATAGTCTACACTTAAATGTATAATGTAAGCTTTGTGTGCATATTTCGTAAAGACAAAGTTTATTGATGAACTAACTTAACTACTTCCAACTAATGTGGATTATATTTCTTTCAATATTTCTATGGTGAGCAGTTAATGTTACTTTTTAAATGAAGTCGTCTGGCACTGATATGAGGGGGTTTAGGGTATCTTTCCCCTCTCCTCTTTCTAGAGCCACTATCTGCAAAGTAGGAGTTTCACATGTGCAGCGAGATGCAGCCCAAACTTACAAACTTCTTTTGATTAAGCACTTGAAGCCTTCTGTGAGAACAATGCTCTATAGGTTAAGTCCCTACAGAGAGTTGGGAAACTGAATATACATGTATATGTATAATGGATGTGCAGTGAAGAATTGGGTTTGTAGACAGGAATGAATGGGCTACGCTGTTTACCCACCCATGATTAAGGGGCTATAATGCTGTTAATCTCATAGCTGGATTACTTTTTAAAAATACAGAAAATATGTCAATCAGTCACAACTAGTGATGGAAGCAAGAAAAAAAAAAATCCTTTTCCGTCCTTACCTCAATTATTCTATAAACGCTTTTTTTTCTATTTTTGACAGTATGATTGACATTTCTCTGCACAAACGTACATATACTTAGCAATCCTCTCTCTTTTCTGTGGAAATCAGCAGTGTGCTACATCGAGTGTTAATACAGTGTGTTTATAGTATGTTTATAGGCAAGGGGATTGGAAAAGTGCTCTAAAGATGTCACCTACTGTGAATGGGGCCATATACGTGTTAGCTAACATTGCTATATAGAGATAGAAAATAAAGATCTATCACATCTAGGTACAGCTGACCCTGTACCTGGATGAAGTGCTGTTGCTGAAGTTTTAAATTATTTTTGAGGGAGCAAGTAGCTCCCTGTCACTGATGCTCTATTGTGGCTTTGAAATACTTCGCTGTGGCAGGGGTCATGCATCTCGTGGAAAAATGGCCATTTCTGTAAAAAAGGCACAAAGAATAGGTCTAAAGAGTGGGGCAAAATATTTAATTAAAACTGGTAGTCCTTAGAAGAATATGGACAAGGAAGAATTTATGAATTACTTGAAGATAGATACAGAGAATATGCTGAGGAATTTTAAGTTGCAGTTGAGAATACTTTCAGATCTTCATATGAATTGCCATCAGATTTTTCTTAAGTTCTTGCATATTTGCTTTCTAAAAATGCCTCTAAGTAAAGCAAAAAACTCAAGACCTTGGTAAGCATACAAGAGAAGAACCACAAATGCAGCATTGATGCTACTCTATTTTTACTACGTTTATTTCTGTGGAATAGATCCATAAGAACATTTGTGAAAATGGAATGGAGTTGTAAGTGTGTTTAATGTTGAAATTTGGCCTTTAAAAATTAAAATCTTAATATTGCTGAAAGTTTTTATCTGAGGAGAGTGACAAAATCCGTACCAATTGTGCTAATTCTATAATATGAAAGCCCTATAGTTAATGCAGGGGTTGAGTAAAGCCAAAAGTCCATAGGCTGAAATATTTGCCAATGATGTGTTCAAGCAGGGTTAGCGAAATAAAATCTGTAGTAGTATTCTGTTTTTTGGAACATCCAAAATTGGAGAAAGGGTTGTATTTGCAGTGTGTGTTATTCACTAGAACCCCAGTTCAGCCAAATATTTGCTTATGCTTAAATTCTTCTTCAGGAAAACATTTAAACAGACATTTGACTTCAGTACATGGAGTTATTAGCACTTGCTGCTGAATTAGAACTATGAATAGCTTACATGGCTTCAATTCAAAGGTAAAGTCTGCCTTCTCTGGTTTCTCTCTTGGTCATAAGTCAGTGCTATGAGATGGGCTCAGTGGCCACCTGGGGAGCACAGGGATTGTGTGTGGGAGTTTGTGGGCTGACATTTAGCCTTCCAGGATGCCCAGAGCTAGGTGGAGTGATCCCTGAGCTCATGAGCTGGAATTAACTTTTTTTTTTCCTTTTTTTTTTTTTTTTCTGGTTAAGCCTAAAGTGAGGGTGTTTTTCAGCCCTGTAGCTTTTCAGCTGATGTGTTCCAGATGTACTCCACCAGCGATTTGGGCTCAGGATCCAGCTAATCAAAAGTAAACCGTCCTCTCGCCCCCAGGGTACTTCATGTGGATGTTAGGTCCCAGCACCAACTTTTGCTGTACGTGTTCCATCTGCTTGCTAGTGTAAGTACCGCAGTGCCGTGCCGCACATGGTTTGTGTGGCCCTAGGAGCAGCTAAAACTGTAAATGAGTAGGTGCTCTGCTGTGCCTAACTGGATTAGGACATATGTTAAGACAGATGTAGCTGCCTACCATATGAAGTGACATCAGTTAAGAATGACGTTGAGACAAACCAGAGGTTTTTTTCATGTCTGTTCTTATGTTTAAATAATATTTTAGAAGGTTTTTTTTTCTTATGTTGAGACTTCAACATAATTATTTCAGCAACAAAAATAAAACATTTGGAATGTAGTTTAATGGACCGTAGCTTTAACCAAGCCAGGAACACTGTCAGACTGTAAAGCAGATTCATCTCCTTTTTGGCTTCTGTAAGAGACTTTTTTTCTTTTTTTGCTGACATTTCTGATTTATTATGGCACCAGTTCTCTCAGAAATAAGCATTTGCACTTCAGAGACTCCTGTGTTTTGTGTCTACAATCTTTCAAAGAGTTTGTCTGATCAGTAATAATATAGATGAGGCTCATAATAAAACTGTCTACTATAATTTTTCCTGCATTTAAACAATTCAGTTATACATATACTTTTAAAGATAGTTTATTATGCACTTAAACATTTATCACAATTGCAATATACAATGAGTAGCATCACTAAGCAAGCTTGTGTAACTTCTGATGCCTGAAGAAAGTCTGGCTGGTTGTGTAAATTAATGGCATATGTATAAATGAATATTTAATAGTATTTTTAAATGCTGTATTACTCAGTGGCCCATGGCAGTTTCACAGGAGCTATTGTTTTTGACACATATATTAAATGTCAAATATTTGTGTACATGTCTACTGAATTAATATGTACTTAATGATTTCTTTTTAAGTATGCCCTTTCTGCTCTTACGTAAGCCCTGATAGAGTGTTTGCCTCAGTTATTTTCAGGTTGGCTGCTAATGGTAAGAAAACGCTTAGAGAAGCTGTTGCTGTGTGAATGTTTATGTGGTATCACAGTACTATATTCCCTGTGTTATACAAACAGGTATGTACAGGTCAGTTCTGCTCTGAATAAGCCAGCAGCCTCTGTCTTACTGCAAAATCAGTCCGAAGTTTAGATATTCCCCCCCAATTCAAATTGATTGTTTCAAGTGGTTACTGAAACACCGTGTTCTGCTGTGATTTGAGCTCTAGTTTTGGGTTAGGAGTTTATTGGAGACCGACAAAGTTTGCAAGGGTTTGGGTATTTGCACACCAGTTTTTCGTTCTCTGTTATAATCTCCTAACTATGTCAATGGTTCGTTGTTGTTTTTTTTTCTCTTGCCTATTTTTCTCTGAGAGGTTATAAAGAATCACTTCCATTCAACATGTGGCATTAGACTGTGTTAGCAGGTACCCAGCTTCAAAAAATTTATAAATTCAGTTTTTATTTCCATACCAAGAACAATTCTTTTGGGGTATCTTAAAATAATTTTTACCCCCATCATGCATGGCTACTGATTTCAGCAGAGTTCATGTTTGTCTCCTCAGCTTCCAATAAATGCAATGTTTGAAGTACTGTAATAACATAAAGTAAATAAGTATTTAAGGTTACTGTAATATCTTGGGGCCTTAAATATATTCAGGGTGCTTGGATGTGATAACTCATTTGATAGTTAGGGGTGGTTTTAATTCATTTTTATCCCCTCTTAAAATTTGTTGAAGTGCCTCTTCTGTAGATGTCTTCATAACTAGTTGGCGTTTTGGCTGATTCAGTAGCTGTGCTGGTGAGAGGGGAAGGGGGAGTTGAGCGGGGGGAACCAGAAGTGAGACGAGGAGACATGATTGCTCCTTGGAGTGTGATTATGCCAGTTTGCCGCAGTCGAGCTGTAAACATCTCCAGTGATCAGCTGCTGCTGCCTCTCCTCTGGGTAAATCTGTGCGTATTTTTGTTTCTCGGTACAGCTGTACTGTCAAAGAGGGAATGCTCTGGAGAGAAGGTTATTGAAACTTTTATTTAAAAAAAAAAAAAGCAGACATGCCAGGAACTGAAATTTCCCTAAACTTTAATTCTTTTTCTTTTAAAGTTTTTTTTTTTTCTGTTTTAGTGTATAACTTCTCGTTGCCCACAGTAACATCAAACTTTAAAATTCTGCTGTAGCAACAGAATATTTTTCAGGAAAATACTGAGTTGTATAGACACACTGTATGTTCTTTACAGATCGTCCTTCTGTCTTCAGTTCATAATTGTCATTTGCCCTGTCAGTCTGTGCATTTGACATTCCTGTTTCTTACAGATTGTCTACCTTTGGAGACTTTGTAGTAACTTGTGGCTTTTTGTGAGCTATTTCTGAGTTAGCAGAATCTGTTTAACTTAATTCTTGCTTTCTACGCTTCATACAATTTTTTTCTGGTACAAAGTGGAAGAAAAGGGTGCCAATTTTTATTCTATTATATTACAGTTGCATATAGAGATGCTTATTCTTAGAGCACCAGCATTGCTATCCTTGTGGTTTACTTGATGTTTCATCAAAATCAAAAATAAACCTGCCAAGATTCTGTCCTAAAATCTTGCCAGAGTAGACTCAGCTCAAGGATGTCAGCTGAGCTCTGAATAACTTTCTAAAATAGAACATCATGATTGGAGATCTGGATTTTTTTTCCCCAAGGTTGTAAAATGAAACGTCAGAGGCCTCTGAAGTGTGTATGTGCATTTCTTTCTAGCTCTGATAACACATGCAGTATGCATATGGATATGGTCTTTCTTAGACTGACCTGAAGAAACTAAGAGAGTCTCCTGAACCACTTTGCGTTGTGAGGTGTAAAAGGTTGGCAGCACTTGACAGCAAATGCCACCTAACATGGCACCTAAAAAGCGACAGAGCCCAATTCTTTTAGGATCCCCTCTTAATGTGAGAGGAAAAAATGGTGAAATGTTGAGACATTCACATCCTCAGAAGTTGCCAGGAAGTCAAATGATGGATTCATTTGAATCCATTTGAGCAATGTGGAGATGCTCTGCCTTTATTTCAGAGTAGTCAACTAGAATATATTGTGGTGGAAGTAATTTCTGTTCTTTGAAGGTGACACTGCAAAATTCAGAATGGTTTCTGAACTGGCTAAGTGAAGATTTAGGTGACAGTAATCAGATAAGCATTTGGTTAAGTAGAAGGGAGGAAGAAGGCACTTTTGAGCAACACTGGCAAACTTCCTGAGTGAGTTCCTCAAGGAAGGGATTTATTATTTTTTTTTCTCAAAAAAGAACTAGCTGCCGTTTAGCTCTATGGGTAACATACTTTTCATTGCTGTGTAGCAAGCTTTTAAATAGTTTTTTTTATGGATAGTGAGATCTTTGCTAATAATTCTGGTCTTTTCATGTGTATAGGAATAACAAGCCCTTTAGGGGCTGAAGTTCTCGTTTCAGCTGTCTCTACTGGACTTAGGGGCAGAAACTGTTGCAGAAGTGCCAGTGAAAGAGAGGAGGAAGGTGGATACTTTTGGATGGTTCATAGATATTATTGCATAGCTTGAATTCAGGAATTCCTCTAACTTTGAGCTGTTTTGTCAAGACTGATGTTTGTCTAGCCAAAATGAAAATGAACAGTCCCATGAGATCTGCACTGCTGCTTTGATTAGACACAAGCTGCCTCCTCCTTTGATGTAAAATATTTATGTTCTTCCTGAAGTTGCTGCCTATATGTTGCACCTAACCGCCTGTGGTGACCTAGTGCTGCTGAATAGGGTGGGAAGAGTCCTACTTGAGTGAAGATGGAGATTGGAAAAACCTCTCTTCATCTTTAACCCTGGGATGAGAAGTGGAGCAGTCTGTGTGATGTAGGATTTTACACAGTTTTGCTGCTTCCCTTTATTTTTGCAGCACTGTTTCCTGTAGAGAATGCTGGTATTGAAATCCGCTGGAAGGCAAAAAGTCAACTGTGATCCATGCCTTTGTCAAGAAAAAAGGAGCTCTGCTTGCAGTGTAAGGGAGACTCATAGATCCCACCCATGTCAGTTGGTTTCCCTTGAAAGGCTATATATACACAGTAGCAATCACCTAGGAACTTTAAATTTTTAAGTAAATATGGGCCACTCAATCTGGCTTATTAAATTTCACTGCTTGCTTTTCTTATGCATTTGAAAAAAAGCCCCAAACAGGTGTTCCTCCAAAACTCTTGACACATACTCCTTTTGGTCTCGTTTGAAGAAGAGCAGTTTGTACTTGTCAGCAAGGCTCTGTGCTGGGTCCTGAACTTGTGTCACAACAACCCCGGGCAGCGCTACAGACTTGGGGCAGAGTGGCTGGAAAGCTGCCAGGAGGAAGAGGATCTGGAGGTCTTGGTCAACAGCCAGCTGAATAGGAGCCGGCAGTGTGCCCAGGTGGCCAAGAAGGCCAGCAGCATCCTGGCTTGTATCAGGAATAGTGGGGCCAGCAGGAGTAGGGAGGTGATCATCGCCCTGTACTTGGCTCTGGTGAGGCCACACCTCGAGTACTGTGTCCAGTTTTGGGCCCCTCACTATAAGAAAGACGTCGAGGTGCTGGAGTGTGTCCAGAGAAGGGCAACAAAACTGGTGAAGGGTCTGGAGCACAAGTCTTATGAGGAGCGGCTGAGGGAACTGGGACTGTTTAGTCTGGACAAGAGGAGGCTGAGGGAAGCCCTGATCGCTCTCTGCAACTCCCTGAAAGGAGGTTGGTAGTGAGGTGGGTGTTGGTCTCTTCTCCCAAGCAACAAGTGATAAGACAAGAGGAAATGGCCTCAAATAGCTCCATGGGAGGTTTAGATTGGATGTTAGGAAAAAATTCTTCACTGAAAGGGTTATCAATCATTGGAACAGACTGTCGAGAGATGTGGTGGAGTCACCATCCCCAGAGGGATTTAAAAGATGCATAGATGTGGTGCTTAGGGACATGGGTTAGGGGTGGGCTTGACAGTGCTGGGTTAACAGTTGGACTTGATCTTAAAGGTCCTTTCCAACCTAAATGATTCCATAATCAGCACTGTTTCCTCATATTAACCAAAGTGTTTTGCAAGGTGCTAATATTTACAATAAATTCAGATCTTAAAGAAATTCTTGGCTTGTCCAGTACTTAATGAAACTATCATTTACTGAGAGCGATCTGAGTGGATTTTTTTATGCCCTGAGTAATGTGTGTTGTGTGAATTAGACGCTGTCCGTACATTTGTGTTTTCTATAAGCTCGGTTTGTTGAAGGAAAATGATAGCATATCTTCAATAATGTCTCGCTGATGGTGGATCAGATGGTGTTAATGCTGAGGCTGTTAAGTGGGGGGTAATAGTCTGTTTAACTTAGAATGAAATACAGCAGTTTGGTAACTGCGATACAAAGTTATAAGCAGAAAATGGCAATGAAATCCGAGTCAAGTGCTTTGCTTGGGAAAATTGACAGCACTTAAACCCTTTTTATACAATAGCTTGTTTTTATTCTGCTGTAAGTCTCTCTCCATTTCATGCTTCTGTTGCTAGGAAGTCCATTGTATTTGTCACAATGTTTTTAAATGTGAAGGAATATTTTTAAATAATTCAGTTCTGGGCTACAGGAGTATGCTAATTCTCTTTATTGGAACAATAAAGCAGAGCTTTAGATAACTTTCTAATGTTACTCACTCTAAGTATGCTCTGGAATTCATCCAGACTTGTCTTAGCCAGTTTATTCTCTTGGGATTTTTTTTTGTATGTGTGGGGTTTTTGTTTGTTTTTCCTCCTTTGCTGGGCATGAACCAACAGTCTGTCTCATTAAAGAAGCCCATCTATGGGGTTCACTCGTGTTTTTTCTGGGAGAGGTTCTGCTGGGTGATGTCTTTTCATACTGAGTCCCTGCTGACTTTTCCATTTGAACACTAGTTTTAGTAAGTGGAATTTCTCCGATACAGTAATTTCTCCAAAGTGCTTTGAAGCATAAGGCTAAAGCAGGAAGGATAACACAAATACTTTTTGTATGGAAATTAGACCCAATTTAAGCAAGAAACTTTCATTTTCTTTACTTGGAGGCCTGTGCGTACACCATTATCAAGTTATGAGTACATATGATGTATTGATGCTAATGGCTTTAACCTTGCTTGTTTTAACAGAAACAGTGTCGCACTCTTCTAGACTATATATGCTGTGTGTAGTTACATGTACATAGTTACACGTGGAAGAGGTTGTAATCACTCACCTTTATGTAGATTGGTTCACTAATGTGTGTATCAAATCTTTCTTTTTCAGATCTGCCTTGAGTGAATTTTGACAAAAAATGTTACAGCACTTTTGTCTCTGGAAATGGTTAGCTGTAGGGATTGCGGTTGCTACTGTCTTGGCAGGTTGTTTGGCCCAGAATGATGAAGGTAAGTCTTTTGCCATGGGGGTGTAGTTGTGGGACGGGTGGGATGATTCTGTGATTTCATTTTAATCCCTCCCCACCTTCCCCCAAATTATTACTCGAAAAACTAGTTTGATACTCAGTAGGAAAGATAGGTCTGGGTATGCTGTTGTGATTTTAAGCATGTGCCAATGATTATATTGTACAAAGCTGTTGATTTATCAGGAAAGATAAACTCTTAAGTTTTGATTATTCAGTATTGGACTCTAACATTTAAATTAGTTTCTTCTTACTCATTCAACAAATACTATAGCTTGCTTTATTTTTAAATCGATAGTTACAGTACTTGGAACAGGAGTTTCAGAGAGGATTGTTAGTGCGCTGTATACATAGCTGACCAAAAACATGAGAAAAGATCCACAATGAGGATCTTGTAGAGAAACAATGCTTTAGAAATCCTGAAACATGGCACCAATAGTTCATGGTCATCCTTACAGCATCTTTATTGAATTTAGTTAAGAAATACCAGAAATGTGTTCCACCAATTATCTATAGGAATAAAAAAATTACAGACCTAGATAACTGATTGTGATTTATTCTTTTGAACAATTTAAGTTGAAAAGCTGAGTTTGATGGACTTGTTCTTAAATGCTCTTAAGAATAATGAGGGGGACAAGTAAAAACTGAGTACTGTTTTGGAATGTTTGTAAAAAAAGTTGCTCATTTTAAGCGGCACTTTTGCTTTCCATGTAGGTAAGCTGCAATAGTACATATTTATGACTTGCAGCTGGATTTTCTTGTAGGAGACTCTGTTTTGGCATTTATGAAGTACAATAGGTTGGGTTTTTTTATGAGAAGTATTCTGTTTAGGTTTTTTGGCATCAAATAGCATATTTTTCTTGCTCTACTAATTGTTCTGCGAATGTCCTTTTGTTCCCTTCCATCCCCCAGCCCAACCCTATGTTGTATTTGATGGCCATAATATACAGGAAACTAATTGCATTTTATCCATTTTTACACACTGTCATTATAGCTGTCATTCTTGATACTGAAGTGAAGTGTATGAGCTGCTCATATTTCAGATACTTGATCTATGCTTGGATATGATTAGCTTGCTTTTTAATCATTTATTATAGCGGAGGAGCGAGGCCATTACGCTTTGCAACGTTAGACTTGGTTATGGCTGTGACGTGCTCTATGAGCAGGAAAACACTAGATTTGAGGGAGGGGAGGCGGCATGGCAGCGGGATGTCCCCTGGCATGTTCAGAAGCGCTGGAGGAAGCGGGTGCTGGAGAGCAATGGGAAGAAGCTGAGGGGAAGGAAGCAGGACGATAGGAATGCACTGGGCTATATGCGTTCTGGGGTCATGGAAAAAAGAGTGCTTGTAGTAGGCTGAAAACAAAAAGCAATGCTTTTTACTGTGATCTTGTTTGTACTCACAGGCAACACGGTATTGCGTATTTGGAAAGACATCTTTGATCAAAATAACGTTATGAATTTCAGTTGAATTCTGATTTCTAGTTATGCTTGAATGATGCTGAAGGTTTGCAAAGCACATGGCACGCATGGCCCAGAACTTATAATATTGGACAGTTTGATATTTCAAAATAGGAAAAGAGATTCCTCAGGCTTCAATTTTTGTTTGTTTCTCCTCCTTATATGACCAACTTCCATGTTAATTAATGTCCCTACCTCAAAAAGCAGGCAGATCATACCTTTTTGTTACAGGTGATTTAGAGGAAGGGAAAGATGCTTGTCCACAGTTGTATATAAAGCTGTCAGTCATTAGTGACAGTGTGACTGTAAATGTATGGCAACTTCCTTCCTTAAACGTGTAGTTGTGGTTGGGGATCTGTTGTTCACATAGCTGTTTGTTGCCTGAACAGGTTACTTGGCAGGAGAGAGTCGGTGTGACTTCCTCACTCTGTCAGGACTTATTATGAGCAGGTGAAAATTGCCTCACAGATAGCGATGGCAGCAGAAATTCAGCTAATTAGATTCCTTTTTGCTTTTTAAATTGCCTTGCACCAGTCTGACTCTTTATTTGCTTCTTATATTGAACACTTGCAATAATTCTGTGAAAACTTGCCAATAAAACTTTCACTTGCGTCACTAGGAAACGGAGAAGACCTCAAAATACAAAATATTTTAAAGCCAGGTCTAAATCTTGTGGATGACTTGGCAATATCTACTCCCAGTATCTACAGCTTTGGAGGCAGTGTTAGGGCAGTATTGGGTGTTTACCGGCTTTCTTTTAGTGCATTAACTTAGACTCTTGAAATTTCCTGTTTTCTGCCTAAGCCAGTGTTTCAGACAAGTTTACAACGATCCCTGCTAGTGTGGTCACATCATATTCCTCCTGTGGTTGCTGGGTTTTTTGGTCTGTGGTTTGATTTTGGTTTTTTGTTTGTTTGTTTTGGGGTTGGGGTGTTTTTGGGGTTTGTTGTTTGTTTTTTTTTCTGGCTCGTGCCATTTTGTTTACCACAGAACCCAAACTTGTTTTTATGCTTAATGATAATGTTCTTTTATGTAGCCTGACCAGAGGGGGCTTTGCTTTTCAATGAATACAAATTTGATGCATGTAGCCAAGACTATGTTATTTTACTGAGGGAGAAGTTCAGAAAATACTGTTGCTTGAGGAACACACAGCACCCCGATATTGTCTTGAGAATGAACTGATTCCCTCCACCCGCCATGTTCAGGAAAGGGTAAATTTAGTTAAAAGTATCTCTAATATCTCCAGGGTACTTTGTATGAATACCCCAATGCGATAATAGAGAATATGAAAATAAATTCAGGCCAGGGTGGGGTACTGGCTACTCAACAAATGCCACCCAGCTAATGAGGCAATGCTATAGAAACAATTACTTTGAAATATATTTCATGCAGCTAAATAGAAAGCTATGCTCTGTACTTAAATCATTGCAAAGAAGAACTTGGCGTGCCTGGGACTCATAGAGTTGTTCTAATTTGCAGTAACAAAATTTGTAATTTAACATATAATATATAAAAGATGCTCTCTTAGCAATTGCGATGTAAAAACAGTGCCATTATTTTAACAGAACAATCATGAATATAAACAGGAAAAATCAATTACAGCAGAAATTATAACCTATATCTTTGCATCTAGCATGCACATGAACTGTTTTCATGGTAGTAGCTGTGCATATTTAGTCATTTGCATGCACGTCTTACTGCATTTTGCTCCATTAGCTCATACTTTCTCCAGTTCAGGTGTTTTTTGCTTGACCTCCTGAGTCATCAAATCTTCCCCAGTCACAGCAATTAATGATGTTACAAAGTAGCCTTAAAAGATTTTATCAAGGACTGCCTTGGAAATAGCCTGCTTTCTTCCTATACTTACTGGAAAGCTTCCCCAGAATCTCATTTGCTCCTTTGGCTCAATGCCATTGTCTGGTAGAAATGAGACAATTTATTCATGGCTAGATGATAGCACCTGCGTAATCTTTCAGTTCAGGTAATGTATTTCCATCACTGTTATTTCTACTCTCCAGCCAAAGCAACGTTTAGAGAGCAATAATTCCCCCTTTTGTTTTTTTTTTGCTTGCTAAACTAAATAAACATGTTTCTGTAGGCTGCCCTTGCAAAGTAGGTTCTCCTTCCCCTCGTGATCCCAGCAGTCCTGCTACGTCCTTTCAGCTGAATTCCCCTCTTGAACGTGGTTGCTGGCATCTGTCTTTTGTGTCCAGGTGGCATCCTGACAGCTCTTTGCAATGCTAGCTGTGCTTCGCTGTCTCTATCGGAATTATTTCACTCAGTAAAGTGTAGTTTGTGCACTGGTGGCAGGCGATTGTGCTGTAATGTAATACAACTCGGTCTTTTTCTGTCATCATCCGTAACTGATGAAGTACGGGCCTTTAGGGATTTTTTTTCACAGCAGTATTTTCGGCAGTGGTGTCTTAACTGACATGCAAAGCAATGTCAAATTTGTGCTTAAGTTTTTTTTCCATTTGTGCCACTAATAAATGTGTCCTGCATTTCTTGTTCCAAGTTTTCAGTGAGCTTGAAATTTCAGTCACGTGTTACTACTCCATTTGTGGAGAGGTCTACCACCTTTCAGGACAAAGTACCCCTCTAAACTAAGTCTGCTTGTCATTTTCTTTTAGTCACCTCTCTTCAGGTGGTACTTATAATTTTCATACTAATCTAGCCTTTCTAGCTTAATCATTTCCTGTGGGAAGTGTGTAAAATCTATTGATGAAATGCAAATACTTTACACCTACTGTACTCCCTTAGTATTAAAAGACAAGACTCCCTCCTCCACCCAGTTATTAAAAAACCCCACATTTCTTTTGTTCAAGTTATCACATTAGTCTGAGTACTGTTGAGTACATATTCAGTGTTTTCTTCTGATGATTTCTTTGTATTATTCTTTTGCTCAATCCATATGGTATGCCAGAATAAATGTAAGACTGTGGGTAGATGGGTAATGTGTTAGTTGCTTTTTTGTTTTGTTTTTGAAAAAGAAAGAAATCTGGTTTTATGATTTCTGCTGCCCCTAGTTGGCTCTTTTCCAAGCAGGAGGAATACTGCAAAGATTTTCTTCCCCCCTCGCCCCATAATTACGCTAGTTTAAGTAAAAGTAGAAATGTCAGTTAAAGCCTTGCAATATGTGAAATTAGGTCAGCTATGATCTTTTATTTTTGCAGTTTACTCTTACTGAATTCGGAGGCAAACTCTCAAGCTAAAAGAAGTGGTGAGGAGTAAGGTGGAAAGCCAGAATCTCCTTGAGAATAATCTCCTATGCACCACCCTGCTACTGTTTTTCCTGCTGCCACTGAGAGAAGGGTGCGTGGAGATGGTTGGTTTAAAAGTAGACTGAAGGCAGACCTCGTTCATATCAATGTTAAGGATTTTGGCCTCTGTATTGAACGAACAGAAACTTAGTCCTGACTCATTTTGCACATAAAATACTCTCCCAAACCCCCCAAACAACTCCATGAGCAACTCGAGCTTGCTGGGTTTGTTTTCCAGTGGCTCAATAACCTGAGCTGACTCACCCTGCAGCTGCATAACCGCTAGATCTGTGGCAGGGGAGGATGAGCCCTTAATACTGGCTCTCAGGTTAGGCGTGATGTAAAACCATATTCTCACTTGATTTGCAAACTGAAACTCAAGCTTTGCAAGGCACATGGGAAGGCAGGAAGGAACACATCTCTTGTCAACTAAACTCTTAGAAGATGTCGTGAACTACTTGAGATTAAGTCCATCTACAGTTAGTGCTGGCATCTGAAATGAGAAGTTGAGGCTAGTCAGAAGGTTTACTTAATCCAAATACTTATTTTACTCCATAAGGGTTAAGCAGATTTTTTTTAATTTTATCAGGATGTAAAGAGTGGCTGTTTAAATAGTCTTGATCTTTACCCTAAGTGGGATTTTGTTTTTTGTTTGTTTGTTTTTTGTTTTTTTTTAAAGCAAAGAGCTTTCTTGTGAAACACACAACTTTCCAATTTACTTTTGCCACCAGGATTGTTCAGGCATAAGCTCCTTCAGCTGTCGTTCTGCCCCCTCTAATAGTTACTGTCTTTTACTCAGTTTAATGAGTCCTGTTCTACAAAAATTGGATAACTAAAGGGCCTCACAAATCATTTTTAAGAGGCTACTTTAAAAATAAAATAGTTTCAGAACTTGATATATTACCGTTGAGCAGGAAATTAACTCAGGAAAATGCATATTTGACTACATGTAGGTCATTTATTATTCCCTGAGCCCTATACTGTACATACCCAGTGAAAGAAGAGAAATGCAAACAGGTGCTTGCCTAAGGGCTGCCTGGGAAAGCCTCTGTTCTTCAGAACACAAGTAATTTGTTTGTTTTATGGAAACTTGCTGCTTTTGGTTGGGAGCTCTGGCACTTGGCTCTGCAGTGATCCTAAAGGGAAAAGAGCTCTCCTTGATGTCTTTGAATTGTGGTTCGGCCATTAGTTTCTCTGCAGGGTTTGGTTCTTCAAAGTGTAACTGATGGGATGTCTTGAAGTGCCACTAGCAATGCTTTGAAACTGCAGAAGATCAATTTCTCTTTGGCGAGAGGCAAGTTAAATTCATGAAATAAGGGCATCAGAAACAAGGTTCATCTTAGTTAATGTGCAAATGTCAGCCCTCTGTCTCCTGGCAGAAGTGCCTCCTTACTGTGATGGTGCTGGCAAGGATGAGGCAGGAAGCCACTTGTTGAGAAGAAACAAATCCCAGATCCCAACATCCTTGGAACAACCAGACTGTGGGATCTAGCCTCTTGTAAGCACTGGCCTACCAAGTTCTTTCTGTTCAGCCTTATTCTTTGGCAAACGAGGTGTTGCATGGCGGATTGCCTGGATTATATATTTGCAAGCATCGATGCTCTTTGAGCCTCCTAGTGCTTGACTGACCCAAGCTATCTCTTGCTGTGGGAAACCTGTGAATACTGAGCTGGTGCTTTTCCTCCAAGGAATGGGTGCCCTTTCTTAAGGTGAGATTCACATCTGCGAAGGGAAGACCTGTTGCAGGGAAAGCAGAAACCCTTGTAAAAGCGCACTGGCACAGCTTATGTCCCCTCTGTAAGAGTGGATGGGGCTTTGGGACTTTCAAAGAGTAAACTACAACTCCAATGATACTGGGTTGAGCTCCGAAAAATCAGTGACACAGTTGTGTCTGTGCATTCATATGTTGGTTTATAGCCATGGAGCATGCGTGTTGAGTAGAGCTAGATCCTGTACTGGTAACACTTGTGCTTTAATGGTAACATTCGAAAGAGTCTTGAGTGGAGAGGTGTATTTGTATAAATTTATTTGACAATTGACTCAGTATTTTAACATAGGGTTAGAATAAGGAAGTAAATTTTTCTAGAATACTCTGTGATTTCCTGCTTCCATTGAAACTTAATTCCTTTTAGCTAGGAGAGACGGTGCGCTGATGTGGTGTGCATAGAGCAGTGCTTTCTCAGATGTGGTAGATTCCCCCTTAATTTTGGGAGGCTGGGGGCTGGGTACAGAGGATTATACTGTAACTGCTCTGTGTGTTTATTCTGCAACAAAGCTCTTCAGTCATGAATATTGTGGATCTCATTGCAAGCACAAATGCATTAAACTGTATATATACACGTGCATTTTGCATTTCTGTTCTAAGTAGTGCAACGATATTGAAGGCAACAACCTTTCCTATGCAGGGCTTGATTTAGCTCTACTGACACCTTTCCCTCTTGACTTGAATTAACTGCTGAGGTGCTCCTGCACACCTGCACATTCTTAATTTCAATGTAAACAGAATCCACTTGCTGTAGATGGGACACTGCCAATTTAATTCTTCAAAGTATGATTCCAAGCAATCTTTGGGTTTGTATTTTTTTAATGTGGTTTCATGTGTTTTGACATTGTTCCCTGCAAGATAAATTCCATCTGCACTAATCCAGTAACTCTTTTCTTGATTACCTACTGAGTTGCTGTGACACCTCCATCTGGATCAGCAGAACCTCCTCCTTTCATTTTATTCCAGTTTCCTCTTAAGCATAAATACATTTGCCCATCAGTAGGCCGCTAGATATGGTAGTAAGATAGTGCCTACTGATTGACCATATTTCTTTACTAGGAGGCCCGTAACAAGAACAAATATGAATATTTTAACTTGGCTATTTGTTGAAATGAATTCAGAGGAAATCAGACTTTGAAACTGTTTTTGAAGAACAATAACTAGACTAGTCCGACTTTCAAAGAACTAACAGAGCTCTACTACAAATGACAGAATTTATAATCTGCCTATGTCCCCGAGTGCCGTATTTTTCATATCATGGCCAACCAGTTATTTACTTTGCCTACTCGATTTTTATTTTTATTGGAACTATTGTGCTGGCTTGTTTCTATTCATATATTGTGTATGTAGCGGTAGTTTAGAAACTGAGAATTCCTGGGTGTGTCATGGTGACATGGAAGGGTAGTAATTTTTTTTACAGTAAGAAGTATGACTGCAGCGGACTTTGTGTCAACACAGCAGCTTTCAGCTACTTGAGGTTGGTCATAGGTAGCCTGCAAACATAGACAGGTTTCAGTAAGTTTTGCGCTGCACAATTATTGAGGTACTCAACAACTTTTTTGTCTCAGTCTTCACTGGCAAGGGCTCTAGCAACACTGACCAAGTTGCAGAAGGCAAATGCAGGGACTGGGGGAAGGAAGAACCGCCCACTGTAGGAGAAGATCAGGTTCAAGAATATCTAAGGAATCTGAAGGTGCACAAGTCCATGGGTCCTGATGAGCTGCATCCGCAGGTCCTGAGAGAACTGGTGGATGAAGTGGCCAAGCCACACTCTGTCATATTTGAGAAGTTGCAGCAGACCAGTGAGGTCTCCACTGACTGGAAAGGGGAAACATAGACTCCATTTTCAGAAGGGGGAAAAAGGAAGACCTAGGGAACTACAGTCAGTCTCCCCTCTGTGCCTGGCAAGATCATGGAGCAGATCCTCCTGGAAACGACGCTCAGGCACCTGGGAAATAACAAGGTGATCAGTGACAGCCACCATGGCTTCACTAAGGGCAAATTGTGCCTGACATTTGGTGGCCTTCTATGATGAGGTTACAGCTCTAGTGGACAAGAGAAGAGTGACTGATGTCATCTACCTGGACTTGTGCAA
>VWZZ01004606.1:19863-52798 GCA_013399095.1 Psophia crepitans | reverse complement strand
AAGGTCCTACATGTGAGTCGGCACAATCCCAAGCACAACTACAGGCTGGGCGGAGAATGGATTGAAAGCAGCCCTGATGAGAAGGACTTGGGGGTGCTGGTTGATGAAAAGCTGAACATGAGCCAGCAGTGTGCGCTGACAGCCCAGAAAGCCAAGCGTGTCCTGGGCTGCATCAAAAAATAGTGTGGCCAGCAGGTCAAGGGAGGTGAGTCTCCCCCTCTCTTCTGGTCTTTTGAGACCCCACCTGGAGTACTGCATCCAGGGCTGGAGCCCCCAGTACAGGAAAAACGTGGAGCTGCTGGAGCAAGTCCAGAAGAGGGCCACAAAGTTGATGAGAGGGCTGGAGCACCTCTCCTGTGAGGACAGACTGAGGGAGTTGGGCTTGTTCAGCCTGCAGAAGAGAAGGCTCTGGGCAGACCCTAATTGCGGCCTTCCAGTACCTCAAGGGGACCTACAGGAAAGCTGGTGAGGGGCTGTTTACAAGGGCAGGGAGTGATAGGAAAAGGGGTAATGGGTTTAAACTGAAAAAGGGGAGATTTAGGTTAGATATTAGAAAGAAGTTCTTCCCTGTCTGTGAGGGTGGTGAGGCACTGGAACAGGTTGCCCAGAGAAGTTGTGGAGGCCCCATCCCTGACAGTGTTCATGGCCAGGTTAGATGGGGCTTTGGGCACTCTGGTCTAGTGGAGGGTGTCCTTGCCCATGGCAGGGGAGTTGGAACCAGATGATCCTTGTGGTCCCTTCCAACCCAAACCATTCTATGATTTGGGTTATGTACCTAAATCATGGCTTTGAAATACAGTATTCAGAGCACAAGTTTGGTTTTTTTCTCTACTGAAACTCATGTTCAGACTAACTCTTTCTTAACAGCATTTTCTTAAGATGGAGCAATAGGTCTGGGGAGAGGAGCCTGAGCTGTTGGGAAACTCCCAAGTTGCAATATTCTCTACTGTAGACTTCATCGCAGCCACAGGACATGTGCGGAATGGAGTAAGGTGTGAGTTGAAACACAAAGAGATTTTCTGAGCAGAAACATAAATTTCCAGAATCCATGAATGTTCTTCTTTCAAAGTCTCTTTAAAGTCAGGAGGTGGGGAGAAACATCCATTTGCTCCTTCCTCTTTCCTTCAGTGTTGCCTTTCTTCCCGCTGGCTAGGAGTTGCGGTGCACATCCTCTTCCATGCTCAGTCTTCTGTAAATACCCGTTTTTGTGCATTATAGCAATCTCTCCCTTATCTTTGGGGTTCCCTGTTCTGCCACTGATCTTTGTTGCTAGCTTGGCAAGATGCATATTCCTTCTGCTCCTGTACATCACTGTTCCTCCCCTGTCGTATTACTTTCCCAAACTCTCATCTCTGTTTCCCTCATCTCACTCAGTCCAGCAGTAAGAATTACCTTCTGAACTCTTATATGAGGCTGTCATAAGGTGACAAATAAACTGTGATAGAAACTACTTCCCTGTTGCTACTATGCTTCAGTTTAATCCATTTTTGATGATAAGTATCTGTTTAAAACAAGGCACAGGAACTTCAACTTGAGCAAAACTTGATTTTGTTATGACTTGATTTTCACATAACAAGAACCAACTCACAGTTGTGTCCTTTAGAGCACAAGTTCTGTGCATTAAGAGTTACAGATCTAGTTTTGAATCACTTCAAATGCCCAGTTTTGCTTCAGTTCAATTAGTGGAACTATTATTTGAACTATAATTAATTATCAGGAGTGGCATTCTTAACAGCGTCAATAACAAGCATAAGTTTTCTGGTTTGTTATGTGACAAAGATGTGATTGAACAGTGGGTTATTGCAAGGACACCTCCAATTACAATAGCAATAAATATGAAGTTTTAAGTAATTAGTAAAGAAAAAGATCAATAATCCTGTAAGTTGTTCTGGAAAAAAAAAAAGTGAAACCTTTTTTCAGAGGAGATCTTGACTGACCTTGTTGATTACTTATTAAGTATGGACTTCAGCTTAGGGGAAGGCTTCAAATATATAGGTGTCTGGGATTTCCAAGTCTGAACTTATGCAGAGTCCGAGTTCATGCCCCGGGCAGCAAACAGTATCTCTGCTGTAGTGTGCACAGTGGAGTCATGTGTTTGGGCAATAACTGTAAAGGATGAGCTCTCGGCTCATTTTAATGCATTCATTTTACAGTAATCATTTTCAGATTAGGGGATCGTTACTGTTCAGCTGTTGTCTGTCATTAAATATAGACGGTGTTTTTCTTGATTAAAGCTCATGTAAACGCAATTGCTAGGGATTTGTATGGAATTCCTGTGGCGAGGAAATGTCTGGGGATTGGAACCTAAAATCAAAAACAACCACCAAAAAAATCCCCCAAACCAAACCCACACCCCCCCTTTTCTACAAATATTGGTGTAGTTTTTGAAGTAACTGCAGTTTGTAACTCTGGCCTATAGTGTCAGCTGAATAAATGCCTCTGACTTTTGCCGTGGGTAAGACTATGATGTTAGTATTTAATGTGAATTTAATAGAGCAAATAGACTGGACTCTGAAAGAGTATTTGTCTTGAAGGCTTTCACCCTCATGCACAGACATGATCAAACAGAAGTGGGGTTTCCTCCCAGGCAAAAGCTCTCTCTCATCTATTCTGGGGAATCTCTGGTGAAAGATTAGAATTCTTTTGTAGATGGCAAAAGGAAAACTTTTGCATAAACAGAGGAAAGCAATGGATGGATTTAAAACCAAAAATATCTGAGGGTCTTACTGAGTTAGGCTTAAAAAAATAGGAAGAAACAGTCTGTCCTTTACTGCAGTATTTATTAGACAGTGTATTGAGGCATGACAAGCTTTAAATTGGAGCGGAGATTAATAGTTTATGTATGTAGGCTACAATGAGCAGAAATCAAGTATTTAAATAATGTCAAATTATCCTGATGCACCTAGTTAAGCCTGATTGCAAAGTGAAGGGCTGAGGAGGTGAAAAAGGAAGCAACGGAGAGAAATTGTTTTCTAAGATTGGGTTTACAGATAAATGGGATTTCTCCGCATTTGAATCTGTGCAGATCTAGTCTGAATTATCCTAAAAAGCTGATTTGTACGGAAGGATGGACTTCGGGGTATGATTTTGAATATGTTTACCTACAGTGCCATTTCAGTTTTTTGATTTCAGTACTGATAAACATTATCGCTTCTCATTTTAGAAGCATCTAAAAGGGATTTCTAGTCAAGGTGTTGCAAGCTGTCAGGCATTTTTTAACATACTCTTGCAGAGCAGTAAATAGCTTGCTTACGTTGTTTGCTTTGCTTGATTCTGTACTGTAACATCATAGTTTTAATCACTGATTTTTAAGCTACTGATTATTTTGCCTGCAGTATTGATGCAACAGTAAATACTTGATTTATTTGTCCCTTAAAGTAAATCAAATCCTGCTCGGTGATACTATGTTGTGAGGAAAAAAAAGTTATTGCCAAAATAATTCCTTTTCCTCTTTATTTGCTAGAATGATCTGTTTGTATTTACTCAATTATCCTGACAAGAAGGGTTTTCTGTTAGTACTGTCATCTTGTTTTGGAACATCATTGTTTTGAGCAGCTACATATAATTCTGTTACTGCCAAGTGGTTCCCTGACTTTAAGGATATACAATGGGGCAGGAGTTAATTATTCGACCCGCTGTGCAAGTCAAAGTCAAATGAGACTAATGGAATGGCTTATTTCCGAACAGAGTTATTGTCTAAACAGGCCTATTTGTTGAGTCCTAAAGAGGAGCAATTGTAGAGTTGTAAGCAGGGGCTCCCCTCATTTAAAGTTTCATCCGAACCTCCAGAGGGTTCAAGCTTAAAAGAAGCAACAACCGTAGTAAGTTTTGAAAGATTTCAGAAAAAAAAAATAAAGGAAAACAATGGACTATTTTTCTTCCACACAGTATAGCTGATAATGATACTGGATGAGAGAGCAGTTGATCTGTTTTATTGTTATGAGTTTATGGTGATTATATTGTTCTCTCCCATCTTATATGGCAGAAACAGTAGGTTTTACTCATCTTTGCAAATAATTCTTATCAGAATCCTTTTTCCCCCCATAAAATGATTGGGATTCTGCTATGCGAATCGTTAGAATATTTAACGTGATTGCGCGGTTATGGCTAGTATTAGATGAAGTTGCAGTAAACGACACCTTTCAAAAAATTCTGTACTTGCAATAATAGTGATGAACAGTAGGACACCTGACTGTAAACTGGGAAGCTCCAAATGAGTCTCCCTTGCAGTGTTTGGTCTGTTCTGTGAATGGGCTCACGCAACATCAACATCTGTGTGATGCAACTGAGGTTCGTGCCCCCTCGTTGTCAGCACTCAATGCAGAGAATCCCTTCTAAAATGAAATGAGTCCCACTTCTGAGATGACGGGGGAAATAGTTCTCTGGAGCAGATGTTTGTTAAGACAACTACTTCAGAATTTGGAACAAGATTTGTACCTCTATCATTACTTGTAATTCTATGGTATCTAGTGTTTTTTCTTGAGGTTTTTAGATGTATAAAGGTGAAAACCAGGATCTTCAAGCTTGTGTCATGATTTTCTTGAAAGTTCAGCTTGGAAATTATAGTAAGAGGTGCTAAATGGCTTTTTGAGGCATTGGTATAGACCATTTTGTTTAGTATGCAAAGGTTCAGGTACACAAATCAGAAACTTCAGCTGTTTCCCATTTTTCACTGCTTTTTTTTTTTTTTTTTTGTCCTTCCAAGTTTTCCTTTCCTGCTTTTATTGCAAAATTAATTGAAAAACTCTGGGCAGTGTGCTTTATTAGCTTTCTAACGGTTGGAATTTTTTTTCCTGAGTGTTTTATGATAAATATAAAACACAAGTAGTATTTATCAATGCAGACTGGGAATTTTCTGATGAGAGGCTAGAGAGATATTTGTGATACTTCCCTTCCGAGAAGCATTTAAAGCATTGTTTGAGCCCTTTTTCCTGCTTGGCTACAGTACAGGAGTTGCTAAAGTGGAAGAAATATTACAATATTTTTTTTCTTAAATATTGTAAATACCATCTCATTTGGTAAGCACTCTTTTGTAAATAAATGGAGGAAGTTTGAAGTTTTTCCTGTGTGTAGGTACATTTTTTTGAGCTACTTGTTCCATTGATCCTTTACTAGTTGTTTTTGAGTTTTGTTTTTTGGGGGGGAACATAAAAAAATGTACATGTGCATCACTTGTATTTGAACATGCCATATACCTGATTTTTTACAACATACGCAACTGTAGCAAATTTTCATAGCCTTAAATTTATTTCAGTAGCAGACAGTAATCAAAGATGTTATTTTTAGGATCTTTGATAGAGAATGTGTTTACAGTTTCTTCTTCACTAAAATGCCACATTCTATAAGATACATGCCTTATGAAATGCTTGCAAAGTATGTTTGTCCTGGTAGGAAATCTATTCCACTTCAATTAAATGGGGCATCTGCAGTTCCTGCTAAGCGTAATGATGCAGTATGTGAAGAAGATGCTTTCACTTGGTAGAGATAGGGTTAAGAGCATCAACTTGGAATTACCAACCAAAACAACAAAAAAAAAACCCTGAACCCAAAACCTGACTCTGCTTGTCTACGTAACAACATGTTATCATCTGCAAAAATCATGCTGCTTCTACGTGTAATATGGGCTGGGAATATTGGAGAGTTTTTGTTCAGAAATGCTCTGAAATAATTTCTGAGTGAAGAGATGATAAGGGAGAAACTTGAATTCTCCAAAGAGAACTGAAAAATTTGTAAAGTGTAGCTCTGTCAAGCTCGGGTATTTCATCTTTCTGGGCTGCATTAGTTACAGGTTTGTGCTATAAAGCTAAAGACAAGTCCTAAGATTTGTTTAGAGGAAAATGAGAAACACTCCGTCATGGAGCTCACCACGAGATGGAGGATGCTACAGGCACACAAGATAGCAGTCTACTTTGCTTTTGATAGGCTGTAACTGCTCTTTGATATCTGTCTGGCAGTATCTCAAAGGTACACCAGTGGTGTCCATTTTTCAAATTTCAAGTGCACAACCTGCAGGAAAGCAGTATTATTTTTCATTTAATGAGCTTTAGCACATGAGCAATTAAGAATGCCTAATTGAATGAAGCTAATCAGGAAGACACAGAAGTTTGCCTCTGGGGTGCCGCTCAAGACAATTGCTCCTCATATCTACAATTTTATCTGTTTAGTTAATAACACCAATGGATATAGTGGCACAGGCTAGTGATTTTACAGCTCCAGGGCTTTACAGTTTTGTTTTGTCTTCAAGCCTTAGTCTTTTTATTCTGCGCAGGAGGTAGTGATTAACAGGTGATGAGAATCTCTGCTTGGCTAATACCATTCTGGATGCTCAAAGAAATGTGATGGAGGCCACTGTACTTTAAATGTCTTTGAATTGCTCAGCAGATAAATACAAACAGCAGATAAAGCTAGACATTTACAGGCACGGTCTTCTCACAGTTCCATATAATCAGTGAACCTGTTGTTGTGTGATAATTAAAATAGTTATCTTTCCGTGTCAATATGTTCATAAACTGAGTGAATGGCTTCAGATAAACAACTGTTTTCTTCATTATCCAGAAATAAACCCGTAATAAAGTAGAATCTTGCACACAAAAAATAATTTTATAAACAATCATACATAGGAAAAAATAATTTAAAAGTCCTGTAGTCTGCTCGGCTGTTTTCTTACAGTCCTTGTGGGTAGACCCTTTGTATAATAGAGTACAAGAGGTATGAAAAGAAAATGCCTTATCTGCTTATTCTTCCAGTATAATCAATGGTTTGGGATTTATTTTCAATTGTGCATCTGGCTAATACAAAATTAATCAACCTCTCCATTACAGTCAGCCTGGATGTGGAATAGAAGTTGAGTACTTCTGTGTCAGGTGTGCTACTTTATCAGTGCCCGCATGCTAGATAAAAAAAAAAACCCTAGGGTTGAATGGGATTAGGAGGGAAATAGTCTTTGACACTTGCTAAGAATGCATGTTAAACCTACAGAAATATCTGTGCAATCGCTGTCTCATGTGCAGGATTATTTGCAGTGCTATCTCATAGTTGGAAACCTTACAGGGAGAACTTGAAAGCTCCCTTACATCCTTGTACTTCCAGCTATAGAGAGGAAACCAAGTCCAGCTTGGAGGCATCACTTCTGTCCTCCTGCTGATGACCTCTGTGTAGCCTGTGGGTTCAAATTATCATTATGGTTCTGTGATAAGAAAAAACTCTTTTTTTGCTGCCCATCCTTCCTGATGTTGGTGAATTTGCACTTGGATTGGAACAACTTAACAAGTACACCTACTGAGGTGTACTAAGCTCCTTTCTAGTCAAACCGTGCCTTGAAAAGCATGTATGTATGTGTTTGGAGGAGAAAGGAGGATCGCAGGTGGGCAGAACCTGGTACTCCTTTGGCGCTTCTAGTTTTTCATAGGAGCAGAAACACTGTAGCTGTACGAACAACAATGATCAGTCAAAGTTTCTGCCATCAAATGTCCTCTTCTTTTTTTTGAAATTTTGACAGCTTTTGCAATAAGAAGCTGAACTTGAATCTTATGTTAATTTACCTATACTCTTAATTAGCACCAGGAGCCAGTAGATTTGTTAACTGCTTTTGATACTACTTTGCTATTTGGTACCCTGGGAAGCACAAAGGTCCCGCAATGCTGTCTGTTTTTGCAAAAGATTTTTTTCCATATCTTCAACTCTCCCAGAGATTAGTGATAGACAGAGATAGATTTTGATGTCCTGTAAGGCATTTATTTTTGTAACTGTTTTCTAAGTAGGTAAACATTGAGAAGTAAATATTTTCAGAATTTGGAGCTGAGGTTTCGGACAGCAGATGTACTATGCTTTGATTTCATTTTCACTAGTGCAATTAAAAAAAACCCCAAACTACAAGAAAATAATCCTGACATGTTTAAGTTTCTGGAAGAAGTATTAGAGCTTGGAGTTCCCATGCACTAGTGTAAGCAACTTGGCTTTAACGCTGTGTTTTGGGGGTGCTTGACCTGTTTTGGGAATTCTTTTCAGATGGATGCTAGTGATCACTGTCTGTTGAAGGGTGCTGAGTCAAACTGTCCTTTGTCTCATCCCAGGCGTCTTTCCTCACATAGTTGCTTTGCAGGGGATATCCCTAATAACCTTAAATTTATTAAAATAAATCTTAAATTGATTCAAAGACAAATAAAATTTGTAACTATTTTGCATTTACCAGATCATTTTTGACTTAATAGGGCACAAGCTTTCCAAACACAAGTGTAATTATGGGAAATCTAGCAGGAGTAACAAGGTGATGCCACAGACATATTCTTTCATCTCGGATTGTAGTTTGCTTTTTAAAATAGAAGCTTCAAAAAAGAGGCTTAAGTTACACCTTCATGCTTTTCACCAAAAGGTTTTTTCTAAAATACATTTTAACAAAATATTGAAGAAAGTACTAACTTTACACATAAGTTTTGTGTTCCCCCAGCCTTGTATTTTTTCATGCAAATTGTTTTTAGAACTGGGAGATGTTTTGTGAATTTACCTGGAAATGTAAGTAATAAACTGCGGGACCAGGAAGACAAAGTACATCTTATGTAAGAGCAGGTATGATTACCGTTGTAGATGGGAAGAATTCTAATTATGAAATTAAGTTTGTATCATTTTTTTGCTCAACAAAATAGGTATCAAAAGTGTGCATCTAACCAGAAGAAAAACAAATAACTCTTTGTAGCTATTCAACATTAAAGTCCTTATTGCTTTTATAATTAACTCAGGTTCAGGCTATTTAGACACAGGCTAGATCTATGATGGGCAGAAAGCAGTTCAGACTTCAATTATTGAATCCATTGGACCATAATTTATTAAACAGATACTTCAAAGGATGATATTTTCTGTGAAGTCTTATTACTTTGCATTTTTCATGGATGAAGAACATGCAAATGGATGTGACTCAGGTGGAGTTTAAGAGCTGCGCAATATCTTAGATGCCTAAATCTTTTCTTTTTGGTAAAGGACCTTCTATCTGCAACTGTGGAGCCTGCTTTCTGCTCAGAGCTGCAGACCTTTTCACCCAGGCTGTGGGGACAGCATTATGCAGATCCTTGGCTAATTAATTTTTACATGTGTACGTTGTTTTGTCATCCTTTGTGGAGAATAGGTTAACTTTATGAACCCACAGGAACTTGATTGTAAGTCGTAAGTTTGTTACACACTATTTCCTGGGTTTTGCATGGAAACATGCTTAAAAACCAGGTCTTGACCCTTTTTATGGCCTCTGAGGCCGCCTTTTTTCTTTTTTTCTTTTTTTTTTTTGTTCCCACTGTTAGATACAATGTCTTCTACTTGAAATACCTAAAACTTACTGCTTTCAAAACCGAAGCACAGCGTCTGTCTCACTTCATTAGTGTTCAATCATAATTAAATCATGATTCAGTTAAGATACATTCTCAGGGTCGATGTGTTAAATGTGAGAACCTCCAGTCCTCGGTCATGCAGGTGGTTGTTTCTGCAGGGATGGAGTAGGGCGTACTCCACTGCGCTGGGTAATCCAAAGGAGTCCCATGACCGTAGGACATGGCAGCTTGTCCTCCCAGAACAGAGAACAGCATCGTGTTTGCCGTGGAGCAAGGAGGACAAAATTATAATTAAAATGTAGTTGCGGAAGTCTGTTTTGACTAGCTAATTTTAGCAGCATTAGAGTTGAGAACTCAGGGAGCTGAAGGGGTGGGTGTCTCTGAAGGCAAGGAGTCGTCTTGCTTCCCGTCATTTCCGTGAAGGGCGCAGCGGGGTATTGCTTTACTGAGCAGCAAAGCGACTTCCTCACCTTCTGTCACTGCTGCTTGATGTCTTGATTAAATTACAGGAAGATGTTGATCAACATTGACTTCATTAAAGATGTCATGAGAAAGATATTTATAGGCACAATATGTAAATGTTCACAAAATTGCTAGTTAATTACCTGAAACATAAACAATCCTAGAACTGGCAAGTTAATTAGTGCAGCCTGTTTTCAGTGGAGCTGGGCATGGGTTACCTGCTGTAGATTTGGCACATCTGGTACCAAGTGGAATTTCTTGAACTTCTTAAATATTTCCATCAGTTAGTGCTCAATGTGGGAGAGGTGATTTCAGAGGAGCAAAACTGCTGCTTCTTGTTCTACCACCAAAGGTTTTTTGCTTAATAACACGAGTGATGCTGATGTTTAGAGTGAGGGGAGGGGGCTATAATCTTAAAAATCCAAAGGGAAGGTGAGGTATCATGTCAATACAACTTTTTTCTAGTCTAAAAGCACTGCTTTTTAAAGAAAGTTGCCAAAACCATAGTCTGAAGAATACAGTTCAATGGTGTTCACATACAGTAATGTGATATTATAAAATCTTAGAGCTGCTTTAAAAATTAAAAAATACCTATGTATATAGCAAAATTTCACGAAGGGTTTTTTTCTAAAGTTAATCTTAAACTTTCTCTTTAATGCTGCTTTCTTTTGTCTCAACTAATCTTAATCAGCTGTATGGAAGACAAACTTTTTTTAAATATTACATTTTCCATGTCTGTTGTGTACAAAAAGAATCCTGGACTGAAATGGAAGAAACTCTTCAGGGGAAGATGAGAAGCCTCATAAGTAAATGTGATTTCAGTAGCAATGAACATTAATATTAAGCCTAAAGTCTAAAAGTCCCAAATTTACCCTTTTGGAACAGGGGAAGGCTAGGTATTATTAGCTCATCTGTAGGCACTTTAGCTGTCTGCTGTCCTACATTTCAGTCAATAAATATTAATCCCTTTTAATTTGCATGTAAAGAAGCTTCAACAATATGAAAGGTTACAGGTATCTCCAGCTGTTTTTTCCGAGTTGCTTGTACTAGTATTTAAATGCTTTTATACAGCGATTAAAATTGCTGTGACTTTTCAATTTGCTTATAGTACCTGAATTCAGTTTAATTCCAAATATTAAATGTTTTTCTTCCTCCTGTGTGAAATTTTTATCTTAAATGCATTGCATGGGTAATAGAAAAAAATGCCAAGTCAAAAATATTGAAAACGGCATGAAATTTTAATGCTTAGTGCATAGTAATGGTTAAAAGCAGGTTTAGACAACTTTTGAAGTTTAAGCACTTCTGAAGATATTACAGCTATTCTCGAGTCATCCAGTGCATTTTAATGGTCTTAAAAATTACTTTTGGTAATAGCAATTTTAGGTGCTAGTTGGCATAGTATCATATTTTTATGTGTTTTACAGTGTTTCAGGCACAAGTATGATTTTAAAGACACTGTCAACTAAAAAACTGCTTGTAAAACGGGAAGTTGTTTCAAGCTAAAAGAATATTGCCAAAAAGATGGATGGTACTGCATTTTTCTAAAGCTATAAAATAGCAATCCACAGCACTTGCAGGCAATTTTCACGTGCCAAACCCTTTATAGATATTATATCTGTACAAAAAGGGTTGCATGAATGGAGAAATACAGCTGTAAAATAAATCAGCTCTTCAGGTTGCATATTCTGTATAGAAGCACATTTTCTGAGACTGTGGGAACGAGAGCTTATAAACTGAATAAAGAGTATTCTTCGGTTCTCTCTATACTTGATTATCTGTCAACCTCCCCTTTTGTGCAGTTAAAAACAAACCCAAACCCAAATTGAGCTACGGTCAGATTTTAACATTTAGATCATCTTTCACTTTGATTCTTTGGATTTCTGAGCTATGAATTTTAACGTAGTGCTTAACTGAGCCAGTCTGAATCAAAGCACAGAAATTCAGTGTAGGTTTAAGACGTGTGGCAAATGTGTTTGAATCAAGCTCAAGTTTGCTATCGCTCCTTCCCAGTTTCTACAATTAGAGATGGCTGTCAGGAAGGGCTGAAAATAGGCTGTGAAAGCCCTTCTTATGCTATTTTCAATACAGAGCAATTGTAGTACAAGCCTGCTAATGTAAAGGTTATGCCAAGCTTATCCTAAATTGCACAGCTGTAGTTCTGAATTCACTCACACAGGAAACAAGACAGGACATTTTCCCCTTAAATTGGTTGCTTAGTTACTCAGCTTAAATGTATGGTTCTATGTAGCTCTTTATTAGGAACCTTGCTCTGTAAATTGAGATGTTTAGAGAGACTCTTTCATGGGGTTTTTCTGTGAGTGTTCCCAGCTGAATGAGCGGTGGAAGTACGAAACGTGGAGGTAAGTCAAGGTCTTTCAAAGACCTGCTTACTTAATGAGCAGTTTGGGTATTTCTGAGAAGAAAGTGCATCTGAAACCAGCAATACATTTTCCAGCAGATTCAAATGCGAGGTGCTTTAACCTTGGCCAGTGCCACAGACTGTTAGAATTTTGTTTGTTTCATTTCTGGCATCTCCAATTTAAATCAAGTAAAGAACACACCATCACTTCCCCTGCGCATCGCAAAGTCCTGAGAGCTTTGCTGGGAATTTCAATCTATAAAACTGGTGGGATTGAGGTTTTACTGTACTCATTGATATTCTGTTTTGTGAATCACTTAGTTGTCTTGAAATAGGCTTTCTCAGTAGCTTGTGCCCTCTCTGAGCATCCCAGTGATTCAGACCCTCGTGTCATGGCACTTAGTGTTCTGGCAACGTTTTAGTAAATGAATGAGTGCAGGTGTTCTGGCTTTCTTCCATTGGACATCTTTTTCGTGGCACATGCACAAACTCTCTTTAATTTCCAATCGGTGATAAGGCAAAAATCATGTATCTTTATTGACTTCTCATTAGTTTCTTATTTAAAAAGGCCACAGTGTTATCAGTGACTCAGGCTTGAGGAATGGACTTAGTGGTTCTTGCTGTGTATCGCTAAGACTTCTATGCAAGTGTTTTATGTGCTTGACAGTGCAGAAGAAATACAGGGGCGAAAAAAGCTTGAACTACTTTGACTTCCTCAACCCTCTTTCATAAGGTCCATCTTTCTTTCTCAACATAGATAGAAAGAATGAGAGTTGAAGGGAAGCGTATGCTTGAAATTAAGACTGCTGCTTAATGCTTACTGGTCTCACTGAACTAAGGAGCACTGCTGAATGTTGAGTGTGTGTCTTATTCTCACTAGAGCAAAATTCAGATACACATAAATGCAGAGGGGAAGAAACAAAACTTTAAAATTCTAGACTCTTAGCTCTGCTTTTGGTACTAGAAAATTCTCTTCCGTTCATTTAGGCTTTTCGCTAACTCTGCTCCCACTTTTCTGGTCTGGAAAATAGTTTTGGCTTGCTTGCTGTGTCTTTTTTTTTTTTTTTTTGTAGTACCAAATGACTTGTCAGTGCTTCATTCTTATAGAGGTTGACTTCCCAGTATTTGGTGTTGAACTAACCAAGGTTTTTCTCTATAATCACATCTATATCAGTATGGCTTTAGTGTCTCCTTTGGTGTGGAGCACAGGTAGACAGCTGGGCCTGTAATTCCAACGTTCATAGAAATCACGTCTGTGTTAGGCTATGGTCAGGCACTTCCTTCAGAAACTGCAGGGGTGGGTCAAGGTGTCAAAGCCTCCTATCTCACTTGCCAGTCCTTTGTTACCACTTCATCGTTGGCTGCTATTAAACAGTTAAGGCAAATTAAAAGTCTGGCCACGGTCACCTCGTGGACTTGAGGACAGAATGAGATGGCTTAGTTCCAACGTCGACATGCTCTGCCTTGCCAGGTCAGCAGCAGAGATGACTTTTCCTCCAGCCGGGAGACAGTGACATCGTAAACTCCCACAGTGTTTCCAATACAGTGTAGTGTGCTGTATGTGGCATTAGCCTTAAAACTCTAGCTTGTGTTCATTCGTCCTCATTGGTTTTAAAGAGTTAAGCTGACTGATCCTCTATGTTGTTAACGTGCATTACTGTTGTATTTGCACATACGGCTTAAAAATTATCTCGGTGCCATTAATGGTGATTCTGAGGCATCAGCAGGGCTCTTTGTCTAGAGGCTCCAGAGATGCTATTGGCCACAAATGACTTTGTTTAAAGATAGCAACCAATTTTAATATTAATTTTCCCACATTACTGTTTTTGTTATTCATAGCACAGAGTCATTGAAGTGGATCAGAATCCTAAACTCACTTTAAATTATTGTTTGCTGCAATGTTTGGAGATAATGAAATGATTTATTGAAGTCATAGAGGGTATAGAGGGTCAGTAGGGAGTGGTTGGATACTGTTTCTTCCTGCACTGTGATGAAATGGTACCCTGTGAACTAGCAGTGACTAGGTTCAAAATAAGCTTGCTCTAACATGTTTTAGATGCTACACACTCTGATGGATTCAGGAAGAGTTTGGACAGATTAGTGGGGGAAAAAAATCAATTAAGGTTAATACTGTATTCTTGGAATATTGCTTTTGTAGGCTGTGCTTGAGGATAGGTTTGAATTTTCCCTCTTGAACGAATGTCTCTTTTTTTCAGTGTCAGAGTTGTCAGGCCTTAATTCTGTCCTTTGAGTTCCCAGCTTTCCAGAAAAACTGTTCTCAGTGTGACACACATCACCTTTGAGAACACTTTCAGCTTGGATTAAACATACAGGCAAATACTGAATAATTGTTACGTTTAATGTTCTGAACTTCATTAATACAACAAAAGTGGCTGAAACATAAATACAGAGTAATTGCATGGTGTGATTTTTCTGAGTCAGGGAGAAGGCCTAGGTAAGTGAGGGACTGATGCTGAAGAGTAAGAGAGCCTTCTGCAATTACTGGTGAAGTTCAGAGTCTGATCTTTGTTCCAGTGACAAATTGAAGAATAAAATTGTATTCTACCAGCAAATAACATAATTTCCTTCAGGAGTTAGTGAGTAGAATTTTATTAAAAGGCTGTGTATCTGCTAGGAACTGAGTCAGTTTTTTTGAGGTTGCCTGTTGTACTCCCTGTGACTGTTTAAATAAAAACAAACAGAACTACTTCTCTGAATATATAAAAGCAAAACTGACTATAAGAGAAAATGTAAAATAACTTAGAGTAATAATTGGGTGTTTCTGAAGCAGCTGGAAGAAGAGTTGGTGGTTAGTATATTGAACTGGATTTTTTTCAGTTTTAATTTCAGTAGTGCTTCAGAGGAGATGACAGTTACTTCACAGAATCAAGTCCCCAGAAAGGTTCTAGTTGGCTGTTTGTTTTCCAGGGGAGCGTGCTGTACTCCCTGCAGGGCAGCTCACTTTACATTTTTGTCAGGGTCACACTCATTCTGTCTCCAACGTTGTGGTAGGACTACTTTATTGAACATTTCTTAAAGTTACAGTCTGTTACTGGGAACACACAGCTCCTCTCAAATGCAGTGGGAGACCTTTTTTTGGTTGCAGTCACTTAAATTTCTAAAGCTTAATGGGGCAAAGTGTTTTCATTATTAACTTTCAAGCAGTCAATGCAACTGTCAGCCTTACAGTCATATGATTTAATAATCAGAACAGCCGACTTCAGACACTGCTCCCTGCCAGTTCAAATGTTTTATTTAGCTGGAATTTAGGGATATATGAAGTATGAATGTGAGTATTTGGGGTTTCCAAGTAATTGCATTTAGTAGAGGGATATTACAGGCCATTCTTTATCACTGCTACTACCTCTAACTTTGTGTTGTCATTGTCAGACAGCTTCTAAATGTGTGTGAGGCTACAGCCATGTTTGTGAGTGTATGACTGTGGGACTTACAGGAGGTGCTCTTAAGGAGGCATTTGCAAAGGCTGCTGTAGCCTCGTAAGCTCAGTCTGCAGTTAGTGGTGAAGAGGTGCATCCCTCAAGTGATTTGGAGGAGGAGGAGACCAGTTTGTAAGGTCCTCTGAGACACCTTTGTGGGGGAAACTGATCTCTTGGGAGATGGCAGGAGAAAGAGGCTCCCTGCCAGAGAGGGGCTGTGAGGATGCGGTTGGCCTTTTGGGATGGTGGGAATGAGGAGAAGAGAGTTCAGGAGTGGAAAGTGAACTGCTTTAATGGCAAATCGCCATGCCTGTGGGGGAGCAGTGGTTGGAAGGGGCCCGTGGCTGTCAGGCAGGTTATAACCCCCAATGCATTGTGGCACTGCTTCCACTCCTGTCTTTAGAGCTTCTTGTGTTGCAGGTCAGTTCCCATGCTTGAAGTTTCTTATTAGCTAACTGAAGAACATCTGTTTTCATTTTTATAGCCATTTCTATTTACTTTAGCTGTGAATTTGAAATAGAAA
The DNA here is from genome assembly GCA_013399095.1 of Psophia crepitans. Taxonomy (NCBI): domain Eukaryota; kingdom Metazoa; phylum Chordata; class Aves; order Gruiformes; family Psophiidae; genus Psophia; species Psophia crepitans. The sequence continues at coordinate 36,703 of VWZZ01004606.1, read as the reverse complement.
TAAGTTCTCTCAGTAGTGTAAGTGCTGGCTAGGGAGTGACTTAGAGGGCAAGGACGAGGATGATCAGGCAGCTCTCCATTGGCAGAGTACAGGATTATTCAAGTTGTCATGTTTGTTTTGGCTTGGACTGTTTGACCTTGCTGAGCATCTTACCTAGAACAACAATTGAGGATTTCCTCTGAGCCATCTCATTAAAAATAATTAGAAATTAAAATAATGAAAATTAGCTGTCAGAAACAAATGGATCTGAGCCATGTAACTGTTTCGTGAGTTTGTTAAATAGATTTTTGCTCCCAAGGACACAGGCTCTTCATTTATCTGCCTTTGCCTTGATCATGTAATGGTAAAGCAAACGCACTAGTTAGATGAAAGGGTGCAGTTATTGACAGAACAAAAATGCCTTTCTGGAAGCTCTTAGGAAAGCCTTCATAGCTTGTTGTTTTATTTACTAAGTTTTATTTGCCTGATGCCTACTACCTTTTCTCTGAGGTGCCTGAGGGGAGGGCACTGCTACATCATGATTATATTTACTAGCATTGCTGCTTAAACATAAAACATACTGTGAAAACTGTAGATAGGAAGATCATTTATGTAGTGCCTTTTCTGCTTTCCTTAAAGTGTGTTCAATTTAGCATGATTTGACTTCTATGGCTACTCCCTTATGCCCAGGAATTTCAAGGACAACTTTTTTTTTTTGAGAACAAATAACCTGTGGTTCAGCATGTCGCTCTCCCTGCACTTCCAACAGAGCTGGAGGTTCCTTCCATGGGTAAGAGAAGTCAGTCCCAGTCCATGGGTAAGGCCTCAGTCTGTGCGGTGTTCCCTGCTGTTTGATGGGGCACAGGGCCTCTTTTCAAAGAAACTGTGTGATGGAAAGAAACCATCCTGTCTTAACAATTCCAGTAGTTTTATTTAAAATTTGAATTGTTAGGTAGATGTCAGTATTCCGGTAATAATCTGCAGCATGAAATTGGAATAGTTACAGTAGCTAGTAGATGGATACTGAGGCCCACAGTCAGAATTAGGGTGCTTGACTTTCCTGTTCTTTTGTTTTCAAGTCTTGTGTAAACATTTCCTTCATCCACGCTTGTTTGTGTTGAATAAAGCAGTCTATTACTCCTGAGAGAATTTCTGTTGAGGAACATTAAAATAAAACTTGAAAAAGGTCTCATAATATTGCTCAGGAGCATTTAGCTTAATCCCTTTCATAAGCAAATAAAAATACGCTTCAAAAATGCTGAAATTGCGTTTTTGTGTTCTTCCTGCTGCGGAAGAGTGTTCCAGGATCTACCTTCTCTGCCACTCCAAAAAGAAAAAAACAAACCAAAACCCCAAAAAAACCCAAATGAGGCTGGAAGTGTACTTTTTAAATTCATGGGCAGTGTGCAGCCGTTTCTCCTTTGTGCTCATAGTGCTCTTTGCGCTTGTATTTCCTCCTTGATATTTATGCAAGTGTATTCCTAGAGAACTTTCATTTTCCTAGACTGTCACCCCTGTCACCTTTAGGGGATGGACTCTCCATCCTCCTTATGGTGGGAATAACCTTTCTGTGCACCTTGCTCTGTCTAAAGATGTTTATGTTCATGTATCCAGTATTTCCTACCAGGTCCAGCTGGTGCCTGGTGATAAAACACAGGACTTGAGTGCTTGGTCCTGCTGCTGCTTACAGATTATATTTCGCACAGAAAAAGAAAAGGTACCCCTCCCCCTATACGTTTACAACTTGTAACTTGTCTTTAAGGTTTTCAATTAAGATTATGGACTCCCTTTGAATTGGAAATTTGTGTAAGACTACAGTTTTAACCTTACCTACTCAGTGTATGGTGATGAAGGTGAAACTAACGGTTGTAATGTTATTAGGTTGGTCTTTGGGAAGGTGAGAGAGGGGTGATAGGCATCTTAAAAAGCAATCTGATATTTGGCTAGTACCCACATGGTTGAAATTATATGAAATAATCTATAAACTCTTATCTATGCAATAAAACTATATGTTTCTTCAGAAATCTTTTATTGGTGCCATGAAGGTAATCCATAGCAAGAATTCTACTATATCCTGTTTATATTTTTTTCCTCCCCTAGCTATAGAAACAGTCTTGACTCTAATGTCTTCTTTTCATTGAAATCTCTCATGATAAATTTTGTTGCTTCTCCTGCTCATGCTTGCAATAAATCCTCTGCAAATTGTTGAACTTAACTGTATAGTCTACCTTTTCTCTGAGACTCTCTGTATCCAGATTTTAATGCTGAACAATCATTTTAAACATACTGTGTAGCTGCTTTAATTAAATTTTGGAAATCCTGATGTGTTTGATGGAAAACCAATCCTGTGAAAAGGTTGCTAGCATGTAATTTTGATGATTTGCTTATTGAAGAATAGAATCAGAGGTTGGCCTGACTTGGGTGAACTTTTCATTGAGAGACCTAGCAAGGAGAAAACTTTCTCATGGAAACATAGATAGATGATGGGAAAAAAGCTCATTAAGTTTTCAGAACAAACATGATTATTCTTTTGGTATGGCATATGCAGTTTTTAGAATTAAAAAAAATTGTCCGTGCATTTGATGTCTCTTTGGTTGTGTGTGTGGTGATTGCTGTTCAATGGTGACTAGCAGGACCATTCATGTGAAAACAAAGTCTCAGTAGAAGTTTGTATTCGTGAGCTGCATTGCCCTAACAAAGAGTTTGTTGAAGGGTTCAGTTAGCAGAATCCTGAACTTGTAGAAAATTATAATACATGGCTCTAGAAAAGGTTAGAGTTGTGTCTGTAATGGTGCTGTTATTTTTATAGCATCCAGTGAAAAAAAAAAAAGGAAAAAAAAATCTCTTATTTCATGTAGATATGCAAACATTGCTTATCTTCCCACGGGATATATGCTCATAGGAAACTAACAAGAAATGAAAGACGTAGCTTTTGAGATGGTCTGTTTGCTCTCTTAATGCCTTCAAAACAAACAGCTTTAAAATTATCAACAGAAAAAAGACAATTTTTATATATCAAACTAGAGTGTATAAGAATAAAAGGAATGAGTACTGAGACCTTGTTCATTAAATAGTTTTATTCAGACTGCTTAGGATAGCAGTCCAAGTGGGTTTGTGAAACTCTACTGGTAGTGTCAGTGATGAAAGGAAGGAGAGCGAGCAGGTACCCACAGAAGCTCTCTGTGTTTTACTTTCAGAGCAAGGTTTGCCTGTTTGTCTTTTCTATAATAATAAAAAAGAAGTGATTACAGCGTAACTGTGTTATCTTTAGTATTAATTCAGGTGTCATTCAGGCTGTTGATAAATACGAAAAAAGGAAAGCAATGCTGTGCTATCAGTCCTTACCCTTAGTGTTTAGAAGTTGAGTCTTGCAGTTGAGCTCATCAGCTGAATAGCAAACCTGCTGCTAGAGGAAAATACTGTGCCATGGAGATGTCCTTTAGAGGCTTCACCTAAATGGAGATCTGAATAAATGCTTCATGTTTTGATCTTCATTCATAGGTCTTGTCTGTGCTGGGGTAATTGTAGTCTGTAATTAGCTGCAGCACAATTCTTTTGAAGTTGATGAATGTGTAATTTTTTACTGTAAGCTGGGAAATAGCATTTTACCTCAGCTTGCTCTTGTGTTTAATTTATAGATATTTTCTGTTGGGAATTTTGTGTGTTTAGACCTCTCAGAAAAAAACCCAAAACCAAACAGTGATACTCCAGCATGTCTTTCCTTGGCTAGAAAGCAATTAGAAGCTACTTCTTACAAATGGGCTGTAGCCATCCACAGGGCCAGGACTGTCCAGGCGGATCAGAGGGGTGTCTAAATGTCTTAAAAATGTGAACTGCAATCTCACGTAGAGTTCTTCATGGTGAAATGGGAAGGAGCATGGTTGTCTCTTATCACGCTGTTTCAGTGGTACCATGTGGCTCTTTGAAAATGAAAAGTACTTCTTAATTAACTTTTGTTTCTTGGTGCTTTAAAGAGGTAGTATTTTTCTATTTAATGGAGAAAGCAAAATTGTTCACAAAGTATAGTCATCACATGTAGTATACATGCTTTTATATATCTTAAGACTACACCTGTGCATTTGCTAGCTCTGCATGTACTGCTTTATGTCTTTGGACCTATCTTTTGAGTAAACCAACAAAATCTTACTTATTTTCTTTCATTATTCTGCTCTGCTTCCATTGATGACTCTAAACTTTTGACTCCAGACTGGCAATATGAGGGTAAGATGGCAAAATGTAACTTCCTGAACATTGTTCATCTGTTTTTAATTTTTATTTTCCTTAGAACATTATTAAAATTCTGTTCACTCTCTTTAATTAGATCTTTTTGTTGCAATTAAATTCAAATTATGTTTGTTTCTGTTGTGAAGCTTTAATTACGATTTATACTTTTTAATCATTCCTCTCTTGTTTCTTTGGGTTAAATTACCATCGTATTATCTCTGTCCTGAAGGACTTGTGCTTCACTGAGATCCCTGGCGGTATCTCTAGAGCAAGAAACGAACAGGTTTATAGTGTAGCTGTCAAACTGTATCATGGTCGTATGTGACAATGATTCAGGGTGCGTGTGTGTTCATGTCCTGGAAAGAAAGGCTCACTTAAGAGATAAGAGAACAAACCATATTTAGTTTTTGCTGTTTAAGTGTGTTTTAAATATGGATCAGCATCTGAGATGTTAAATCCTTTGTCATCAGACTTTGCTTTATAAAGTTTATCTGAGTAAGGGATAAGCAAACAGCTCAGATTCTGATCCTCTGTGAGTGTAACTTAGCTATAGTATTCAAGTGAATGCTTGTCTTCAGTATGCCAAATATGCTGACTTGTTTTAAAAAAACAGCAACAGAACCCCAAGATCCTTTTGGAATTGGAAATAACTTCTCTTTTCATCTTTATAGATTGCAAATTGGCCAGAACAGGTCCTCCAGCCACAATAGTTCCTATTGATGAAGAAAGTCGGAACGGTGAGTGCACCTCGGTTTTCCGCGACACCGCTTTGGTTCCCCCGCGTTAGCTGGTCAGGGTGTAGAGGCGCACGTGGGGAGCAGTGTGTCCGACTGGCAGTAAGGGCTCCTGTGCGTTGGCTCGGAGGTCTGCTCTCTGAACCTGTTCATGGGGAGCACGGGTGGAAAGGGGGCAGTGATTCAAAATGAGACGTGTCATTTCTTCCTGAAAATTACACGTTTTGATGACTTTGCTCTTTGACTCTATGTAGCTCTTGTGAATATGTGTTTAGTTTTAACAAGTATTTAGACCACAATTATTTGTAATACAGCAGTAGTGTATTTAGCTCCCTTGTTGCTAATACCCCAGCTTACTTTTTACTGTCTGACTTCTTATGATGGTATGATGCTACCAGAGGGCAAAGTTCTGTTCAGTTTTTGACTTGATGTTGTTAGGTAAAGCGGAAATCTTCTTCCTCTGAAGCTCAGTAGGAGTGTTGACATTGCTGTCTGCTGGGTTTCACATGCAGCTTTTACAAGGCTGCTTGTTGGTTCACTTGAAGTTTAGTAACATGAGTTTATGGAGACCTCTGAAATGGCAGAATTTGCTTGTCTGTAGTAATGGGAAGTTCAAAAGAAAATTTATGTCTTTTTATTCTTCTGTCAAATCATACAGTTCTCAAATTGTTGCTCTATAGTCTTAACGTTGCATTTATACAGCATATTGTAATTTGAAGAAGTGTTTTTACCCCTCCAGAGTTGGCACTTGTACAGGTGGCTGTTACTCCTGATAGTAAGTTACATTATTTCCTGATTTTTATTTTGTGATTATTATTTTAAACCTTGTAAGCTAGGCACAGTTGTGTGCTGCCTGTGGTTAGGATTTATTGTGTATGGGTGCTTGAAATGGTGAACAAAGTCCAGGTCATGCTGGTGGAACCTCTCTACTGTTATCCTTGGGGGAAACTGCTTGCTCTGGAGTCGCTCCGGGTGAGACGGATAAGTTGTATGCAGGTCTCACCAGTAAGAGAACCAAAAAAATGAAGTGTTAATATGACTATGTGCTGAAGAACTCTGTTAGTTGATGCTGGAGTGGCTTTTAAAAATCAGCTGTTGTCTTCCTCCTGTGCTGGTTTTTCTTGCAATCGTGGATGCTGAAACTTAAAAACGATGATTGGTCTCGGCAAAATTAAATTCCCCGGTAATTGTGTCCACATGCTGAGCAAGACTCTTTGGTTTGTTTCGTTTTGTTTTTCCTAATGCACCCTGACTGCCATAAAAGTAACTCATACAGTGCAATATTAATGTAAGTAGAAAGCTGCATCGTGATTGTATCATGCTTATATCAAGTAGAAAAAGAAAACTCAAGTCTCTTTTCTTTTTTTTTTTTTCTTTCCGAGTGTTCAAGGGTCTGGAATCAGTACTCTGGGTGTTTATCTTTTTTCAATGTACGTACTATAGGAGTCTTGGGATTTGATGCTTATTAAAGAATTGTACCTGTATCACCTTGTTGGGGAGGTGTCAAGTCTTGATTATACACAGGTAATACTGACATGGTTTACAGCATTTTATTCTTATGTGCTAGCAACACTCAAGTTTACTTATCTGGAGAGTGTGGTAGGAACAACAACCAGAACTAAGGCTAGGTGCTGATCGTAGAGTCATTTGAAATCTAAACAAAAAATTAGAGAATTAAAAAGGTTGCAACTCTAACTGAAAGACATAATAAACTTTTTTTTCCTCTCAGGTTTTTAATGCTTGATTCAGTGTTTGCTAAAAACTAGAAAGTTAAAATTTCTAATCAAATGTAACTAGTCCTGCAAGAAAGATGGTTAAATTGAGTATGGTGCGGAGAGGTGTGAATTTCCTGAAGGCTTTGCATGTGCCTGCAAGGATTTAATTTATCTGTTTCACTATGAATTCTTATGAACCATTAACTCCCCATTAAATAAGTCAGACTGGAAGTAGGAACTTGAATTCACACTGTAGTTAATGGAAGCGACACACCTCATCTGTAAGTCACAGTACGTATTAAGTAAATGGATCTCCTGGGAAGCCAGCTCTGGAGCTGAAATGTCCTTAAACCTTTTGCTGTCTTGGTTGAAGTGGTAAGTTGTGTCCTCCCCACAACCATGTGTGGCTGAAATTAATGAAGGTTAAATCTCAGCACAGTGTAGAGGCGTGGTTGACTCAGTGCTACTACTCATGTACTTCACAGTAAATGATTGTTTTTCCATGAGTCTTACTTAAGCTGAATATAGATATTTTAAAATAGAAAAACAGTCACAGCAAGGGAATGTTGGAGCAGCTTACCAGCAGATTTTGTTTTCCAGCTCTGTGTGTGTCCATCCTTCTAGATGTTTTCAGGTTCAGGCCAAATGCTTCAGCTCATTAGTCAGATGTGGATCCGTGCTGAAGGATGGGTAGTGTTGCACCTGAATTTTTGCATGTGCAGACATGCATGCACACACCCATATATGGGGGAATTAGAATAAATGGAGCATGCAGCCTGAAAGTAAAAATCATGGATATCAATGCCAGGATCCACAGGGTGAGCATATTTACTGCGTGTGTGAATTCACTAGAATAGTTTAGCAACAACTATTTCAAATCATTTGCTATTCAGTCTTATAATTATATGGCAGTTACAAGTGATAGTGAAGCTGGTAGACATTTGGATGATATGCATATTATAAATACGCATGCATTATTGTTGTTCTATACAACACTTCCAATGACCAAGCAACTTTGTGTTGGAAATGTTGATAGATGCAGAAAAACAGTTGACCTGTTTTTGTTCTAATACATACAAATATGTCTCTAGGTCACTTAAAGTATGAAATCCAATCAGGTTATTCTAATTCTTTGCGCTGCAGCTTCCAGGGGTCTGTTGTTGCTGTTGGGCTATCTCTTCCAAGGCTTTAGAATGAAGATCTCAAAACAGTAACTGAGTTAACGCCTCTGTGTGACATTTCATTTCATCCAGTGCACATATTCATCAAGTTCTGGCAAGCAAATAAACAGAAAATCCTGCTCTTTAGAAGTATAGCTTTAGTTCCACTATGCTGAATGTTGCTTCTCAGCCTACTGAGTTCAATCATTTCTAATTCACAAGTAGTCTGGAGACCAGCAAATCTCGGGGAATAAAAATGTTTTACAAAATAACTATTCCTTGTTTTTATAGTTGGACACACAGTTACCATGTCTGACCTTTAGAGATTTCCTTGAGAGCATGAACTTTGGGATTTGACAGGTTTTTGCCATTGGATTAATAAATCTTGATGTCAAGTAATTTAGGTAAAATAATATGTTAGATTATAGTTGTGCTCTTGTGAAGAATCCTAGAAGGGATGAAGGTTACATTTCTTTAAGGTATAATTTATTTTTTTTTTTCTTCATTTTTTCTTTGTTTAACGGAATGGGTGGTAGTGCTCGAGGTCATATTCATGGCAAAATTTCATTCTTCTAGATGTATGGGAGGGAGCGGTTTGTAGGCAGAGAGTTATTTTCACCTGTGGATTTTTTTTCTTTAGTGAGTTTGAGACTTGATTTTAACTTGTTTTAAAGACTGAAGTATCTCACTTGTTCAAACTTTTTCATTGCTACTGCACCCTAAATTTTGGGGGGCTTTCATGTAGAACTGCCTGTGCTTTTTTCCTTAAGATGAGTATGCTGAAATGCTAAAAGGCTTTAAATCTTTAAAAATGGTTTTTAATAGAAAGTAGACTATTGTGAAATGACCTCTAGAAGAGGCAAAATTGAAATCTGCTAAATATGAGTGATTGAAATAGAATTTGGAACAAAATGCAGAGCTTGGTGTGAGGGAGCAAGCAGGCTGCAGTGGTACAGGCTTCTTGGCAGGATGTTGGGTGACCTAGTGAACAACGGTCGTGGTGCGCAGACAGAGTAACTGTGCCTCTGTCACCTGCTGATATTTGCCTTTATGTGAATAGAATACGGGCAAGTACTAATCTTGTTTTAACAGATAAACTTGTTTTGGGTATAAGTCCTATACTTGGCTAATAGCCAGCATGCTAGCCAGGTGCCACCAGTGAGATCAATGTCACTACAAGTTCTATACTAGTGTGAAGAACATCAACTGGTGTTTTGGTAATGCATTCGTAACAAAAACCTCTGCAGTTAGGAGTATTTTGTTTGTGTTCTTGCCCATCCTAGGAAAATCAGTGAATGTTGCTCTGCTTTTGATTATATTGTTGTTTTTCCCCTTACCCTCACGATGATACAGAGTGCTAATGAATAGCTGGACCATCTCCACAAATTGCATGATCTCTCTTTCCTCTCCATACATAAATCTCAGTGCTCACTGGGGATGTTTGGTATTTATGCAAACACAGGTAAGTGTGGAAATAAGCTTTTGTGGCTGTAGGGGGGTTTGATATTATTCTTATGTCTTTTCATCTTCCTGCTACCTTGGCAGCAATCTTTTGTCAGCCTGACTTCCTGGGGAGGCAGAGGGTGTGTTATGGCTCTACAATACAAAATCCTCATCCATAACTCCCTGCGGTGAGGGATTAAATGGGAAATAGGACACAAATATGCAGAAAGCCAGGCTGTGGGTTTTCTTCCCCGCTACTATTGGGCCAATTTATTTTCAGTTTAATTGTATGTAATGCTGGAAGAGTGGACCTGGTTACTAAGGCACGCTGACAATGTCACTGCAAATTTCCGTGCTGTACCAAACTATTTTAACTTGTTTTTCAGGGACAATTGATGGGGATTGAAGAAAAGTCTCTAGAGGCACAAAATCTGTAGCCTCTCTTTGGAGAAGGGTTTAAGTGTGCTAATACATTTCCGATGGACTGTGTGTGATGGCTTCCAAACAGCCATTACTTAATAAAATTTTCAGTGACTACCGGTGTGGGCTGGAATTGAACTAATGAGCCTTACAGATTCAGGGTCCTGCTATCCATCTCCTGCATGGATCGTGTGCGGATTCCAGTCTGGCTGCCTTAAGATGCTTTGACTAAGGCGAAAAATTGCTTTAGTAAAACACTGTTTGCTGATTTGCAAAGTCACTGTGGTTGAACACAGATGTATGAGAATAACATTTCTGAAGAGTCATGGCTCTATGGTCCTTTCCTACTTTTTTGTTTCAGAAAAAGAATGGATTAATGAAGGATGAGAAGGTGCTTTCAGCATCTTAATTTTTTCAAATACATCTTTCCTACAGAAGTGATGTGTCTTATTGCTGTTTTGACGTACTTCTGAGAATTTTTGGGTTTTGCAGTTGAATTTTGAGCATGCCACCAAGGCTATAATTGGTTTAAAATACCATTTTTCTTAAACAATCAGAAGTCCACTTCAAGTCCACTCAAAGTGTCCAGGTTATTGAAACCTGGTGTGTTTTTTCAACAGGTACTCAGATTTAATTGTGAGAAATGTTAGTTCTGCATCCTAAGAGTTGCTGAGTTCTAATTAGTGGAACTAAAATTTGCAGCAGTTAATCTTGGCCTTTGGCGGTGTAAAGCCTTAGCAGGGAGAGCAGGCTGAGATATGAGGTGTCAAATGCATAAAGGAGTTCCAACTGGCTGGTGACCTGCCTGTTCCCATGACTCTCTCTACATGTGTATGGTGAATGTACAAACCAAGACAAGTTAGAAGACTGTTCTGTAGAATTTTGCAAAATCATGTACATCTTAATAAAAGCTCATGTTTATTTTATATACTGACAAGGAAAACACTGCATCTGAGACTCCTGCTTTCCACTTTTTGTTAGGAAGAAAGGTAACACCCAGGTCATGGTAGCGTAGCACGCTGTCCCAGAGACATCACCAGTGGAAGGCAGTGGTCTGAGCCTGGTGAAATAGCCGTTTCCATAGAAGGTTTCCACGTGGAGTGTGCAGGTTCCCGTGTCTGTAGGTCTTTATATCACGTGTAAGGCTCGCTCCTTTGACTCTGCAGTAGCTCTCTGTTTAGCAGGAATGAGATGAGTCAGTTGACACTGAATGGAGGGAAAAAGGAGTCAGTTGACACTGAATGGAGGGAAAAAGAAGCTATAAATAAGATGAGCTGAAGACAGCCTTGTGTACTCCGCACCTGAACGAGACTTTAAGTTATTCCATCTGGATTAACTGGACTAAAATAGAGCAGAGCTTTCAGCCTTAGCTCTGAGTTTCTTGCTGCAGGAGGAAGGACTTGATTTTCTTTTAAGCTGTCCAGATGATAGCATGTTGCAGAGCAGTGTTAGAATCTTATAGAAACTTATAGTTCACTGTCTTTATAAAAATCTCAATCTTTAATTTTAAACCAACATATTTTCACCTGTTTCTTTCTATTGTTCAAAAATCACCTTTATTTACAGTTACGAAAGAAAAGTAATCTTAGTTTTATTATTTCAAGTGATTCTGAGAGAAACATCTCTCAAGTCGGGATATGGAAAGGGAAAAGAGACCAAGCTGTAGTATACTGTAATTTGGTATTGATTTTTCTTAGTTTCCCCATAAGTGCAGTGTGAGGACTCTTTGCAAAGACATCTGACTTTTGCTTGGTGCACTATTTCTTTTGTAGCAGTTAACAATTACATTTCTATAATGGAAAAAAAAATCAAATTATCTTATATGTTGTTGTTATTCCTGTGAAATGTTTCCAGGGAGAAACTGCTTTGGTCGATTTCCAGTCTGTTATGCAATTGTCTATATGCCTCTGTGTTCACACACAGATTTTTCTCACATCTTTTAGACAATCTTACAGCTTCCTAAAGTATTTGTGAGTGTTTCTCACCAGCTGTGGGAAGTTTTCCTTTTCCAAGTATATCTTCACCAGTTTGGTTTCTGTAGCCATGGAGATGTGGCACATATTCTGTGTGTGTGTGTGTATGTATGATAAAGTGTAAGTTAAGGTGCTGCAGCCAATAAATGAATCTTTGAGTGTAAAATTATCTTGCCGTAGAAGGGAAAGAGGAATTCAATCAACTTTGCTTCTAAACCACTAACTCTTTCTTCAACTGTAAAACTAATTGCTCTTATTGTACAGATACTGCTGCTTTCTCAGGTCCCAGGAGTACCTCTGAGAATGCTTAAATAAGTCTAGATATTTGTCAGCTGAGGATTGCAGTTCAGCTTAACGATATCAGTTAGCTACTGATGTAATCTAGACAGCTAACATGATTGTAGTGCTGAGCATCACTAGTCTTTTGCTGAATTTGTGTGCGCTGATGCTATTCTGTGATCTGGGTCCGTACAACATTAGATTAGCCAGCGATACAAAACTGATCTGGATCAGGCACGTAATAACATTTTGTCAAATTAGAGCATGCAGTACAGAGTTTATTCTGGCTGTGTGTTTTTATATAGGAAGAAAGGCGATACATTAGATCTGATATCTGCCAGATTAAGTAACTTCTATCAGAAGTTATTACCCTTTCAGAGTGGTTTGAACAAATTTTGACAAAAGGGGTGGATTTCTATTGATCTGTGTATGCCACGTGCCTGTTCAGTCCTAGGGCTGCTACTAAGGGCTGAAGACTGGGCTTAGCACGTTCAACCCCATCTTCCCACACCCAGACTGATTTGGGAACCTGGGTGTTTCCTACTGACACTTCTCTAAGTCATCCAGATGAGCAGCTGTTGCATGGGCTGTTTTAGGTTGTATGTCTGACAATAGGATCAGATCCTGAGGTAACCTGTGAAGAAAGCCCACAGTTGGTGTTGACAGTCTTGGCAAGTACTGGCTCTAGTTCTGGATTGTTCAGGACATTTCTGTGCTGTTTCAGAGTGTGTTGGTTGGACTTGAAGAAAGGGGTTAGTTTGGCCATGGAAATCACCTGGGAACTGCATACAATCCAGGAATGCTTTGGCAGAAGTTTTCAGTCAGAAAGGGACTTACTGCTCTGCTCCTTGGCTTTGAGGTGGGAAGCAAGTGCGAGAGTACTTAAAGACACCCAGTTGTAGCTGACTCTGGCAGAGCTTTACTTTACACTCGAGGGTTTCCTGAATGCTCTGGTCCAAGTACTGTCCTCAAATTTCTCCATAACGGAGGAAAAGTGGCTAACATGCCACAGCTTTCCTCTTTTTTCTGTTGTGACTTGCTTGCCAGAGATAGAAACTTCCTTCTTTTGTATTCAGAGATACAAGCAATTAAGACTAAGGCTTATTTGGTCTTAATCAGCTGTCCCAAGAATCGTTATCAAAGGCAACAATAGGAATATTATCTGAGCATAACAAATACACATTTTAGGAAAGGGTCAGCTGCCTGGAAGAGTGTAGCTGCAGTTCTTGTCGGTAAGAAGACTGAGAGTCGAGCAAATAAAGGGTAAGGTTAGAAAATTCTCTAATACTCAGCTAATCATAGAATCATAGAATCATTAAGGTTGGAAGAGACCTCAAGGATCATCCAGTCCAACCGTCCCCCCACCACCTATTCCCCACTAAACCATGTCCTTCAGTACTGCGTCTAACCTTTCCTTAAACACCCGCAGGGACGGTGACTCCACCACCTCCCTGGGCAACCTGTTCCAATGCCCGACCACCCTTTCCGAGAAGAAATTTCTCCTCATCTCCAACCTGAACCTCCCCTGAAGCAACTTGCAGCCGTTCCCCCTAGTCCTGTCACTAGTTATCTGCGAGAAGAGGCCAACCCCCAGCTCACCACAACTTCCTTTCAGGTAGTTGTAGAGGGCAATAAATGTCTTCAACTAGATAGAATATGGTTTTGGGGGTTTTTTTATTTGTATTTGGTTTTCCTCCTGTTCTTCGTGGTGACAGCTGGCTCATACATGTAGGTGCTCAGCTCGTTGTCTGGTTTAAATCAAAATGTAAGCTAGTGCAAGAAAGTGTAACTTCTTAGCCGAAAATTCGATTTAGTTTATAAATTCATGAGATGGGGAAAAAAGGCCTAAATTTATGGAAATTATTTTTGTTTCATTCAAGCCTGTTTGTTCATTTCCATTCTGAAGTTACACGTTCTTAGGATTTTGGTATTAACGATTTCATTGAAAAGTCATGAATCAATTTGGTGTCTGATGTTATTTTTATACCATGGATTTAAATTCACACTCACATATTTTTCATGGAGGACAAATGCATAAAGACTGAAGAAGCTGTAAAATGAATGAGCTTATTACTCCACTCTTATTCATGAGCACATACATCAGCATTGGGCAGTATTTAAGCAGAACTTTTGTTAAAGATCTCTACGGTTCTCCTTTTTCAGTATTTAAATGGTGTATTTTAAGAAAATAAAGTGCCAAAAAGCAGGAGATAATTTGGGATGGGAGTAGGGGAGAAAATAAATCATCCTTTTAGAAATTGAGTAGTTTATTCTTAAGGGTAGAAAATACAGTTAGTAAGTGATAGAGTTGGAGTTATTTGAAATGTTTTTGTGCTGTCAGCTGTCTAGAAAAATATCCTAACCTGGTATTGGTGCTTCTGGGGGGAGGTGAAGTAAATGTCCTTAAATATCCTTCAAGGATGAGAGGTTTTCCCCCTTTTTCTTGTCATTAACTGTCTCATCTACAGGTTGTAGCTTTTTGGGAGTTGTATGTAGTCATCAAAGAGCTTTTGTTTGCCATTGTGTGGTCTGTGCACACGTTCGGGGGCCCTATCTTGGCTCAAGGTGTATCTGCAGAAATCTTTCTCATGCTGACAGCTTGGAACCGTCTCGGTGTACCCACAGGCACTCATTCAACTGCAAGCTATTGAGTTTGTTCACTGGAGAGAGGATAACTGTAGGAGTAATTAGCAGATCAGGGAAGACCACAGGTCTTTCCCTTATTGGTGTTTAAAATGACAAAAATTGGGACTTTAACTCCATTTTGCATATAAATTTTGCGAAAAATGATTATGCTTTATAATGCTGAGGACTTTTCAAAATGTATTTGAGATTTACTTTTTTTCATGGAAATTCTTCTCAGAGTGATTTAAATTTTTTCTGAACCAGCTCATTTTTGACAGTGTGAGTATTCAGAATAAATTATTCAAATTACGCTGCTCGATCTATTCATATTCCCAGGTTGTCAGTTTACCTTTGCAAATGAAGAACTGCATATTTCAACAATTTATTTCTTTTTTATGATTTTGAAACATTGAATGTCATTTTGCTAGCAATATATGCTATGACTGTCTTCTCCTTAGCAGTTCAAGTAAAGCAGTGCAAGAAGAGTAGAGTAATATTTGTTATGTTTTAAGCCTGCTTAAAATCAGTTTTCCCCCAGGGAACGGGAGGTGAATGTTGTGATCAATCCTCTGGTAGTAGTTGCCAGAACTGTTACTTCATTCTTTCTAAATTGTTCTGGTAGCATTTTATTTTTGAAATTACTGTTTATTAACTGAGATGTATACCCACAGGAGTGCGCTCTATTTTTCTATTCCTTACAAGCAAAGAGGGGGCACTGGTAAACTTAGAAATTTTTGTTTACAGTGCATTCAAAACAGAAGCAGAATTTCCTTC
This sequence comes from Psophia crepitans, assembly GCA_013399095.1. Taxonomy (NCBI): domain Eukaryota; kingdom Metazoa; phylum Chordata; class Aves; order Gruiformes; family Psophiidae; genus Psophia; species Psophia crepitans. Next base: position 21,377 of record VWZZ01004606.1, on the reverse strand, counting down.
CATGGCGTGGTTGTGAATACAGAATACTGTTTTGACAAACTACATGTTGAGCTACGTATTTAATTTCCTTGGCTAAAAGTGAAAATGAGTAAGCAGCGTGTGGATGGGTCAGCCCAATAAGTTAGACGATGCATTTAAATATTTATCTGCCTTATTTTCACCAAGTGATACTGCTTTTACTGGCATGACTTAAAATTAATTCTTGCCAAGTTCTCCTTTTGTGAAACCTTTCCTCTGGTGGAAACATGATTTGCATTTGGCACGCTCCTCATCTGGAAGAAAATCTTTTCCCCAGAGCATGTCACTGTCATTGTAATGGATATCTATTACTGTTACACACCCCACCGACAAGGCAGCCCTTCTTGTTTTATCTTCTCCACCGCCTGTTCCTGTAAGCAACTCTCTTACCCTGATGTGGGAATTGGTGGCATTTCTGTGAATGCCAAGACAAACAAGTGGCAGAGCCAGAAATAGATTTGGGCATCTGGTAGTGAGGCGCGGGGGGAGAAATACTTTTGCCGAGTTTCACAAAAGTGTGAAACAGAGCCCAAAGCAGGGTTCATAGGTATGAGAGAGCCTGCCTCAGCCACCTTCTAGGAAAGGTCAAACCTGGGTCTGTTCTGAATGTCCCAGCTGACCATGCCCTAGGTAACATCAATATAGCAACTACTGTGGGGATCTTGTAGTGTTGAGAGCTCAGGGCTCCCGTTACGCCACTGGCAAAGGTCTGCCACTGATGTTGGAGGGACTGGGTCGTCTTTTGCCTTTTGAGGAATGGCCTTTAACGTGCATTGGGTGTCAAACGATAAGGTTGATACCCTGCAGCTTAGAATCCATTCTTGCTTCTTCATTTAGCTCTTTGGAGCTCTATACTGGGCAGCCGCTCTTCTTCCTAAAAGCCCTGGCTCAGCCAGTTCCTCTGCACTTCAGCTGCTTGATCCCAGAATCATCTGTGCTCACCCACTCAGGCTCTGTTGAGCTGAACTGACTCAGGCCACACAAAATCCACCTCTTGTTCAACTCAGTGCTGTGTACGGTAATAGTGCGTTACTCCTTTCTGTATGATTTTGAATTGCAATGTTTACAACTAATCTAATGTAAAGCATTCCCCCCAAGCTGGGGGGAAGTGTCGATCTGCCGGAGGGTAGGATGGCTCTGCAGAGGGACCTGGACAGGTTGGATCGCTGGGCAGAGGCCAACGGGATGAGGTTCAATGTGGCAAAGTGCCGGGTCCTGCACTTTGGCCACAACAACCCCGGGCAGCGCTACAGACTTGGGGCAGAGTGGCTGGAAAGCTGTGAAGAGGAAAAGGACCTGGGAGTGCTGATTGATGCTCGCCTGGACATGAGCCGGCAGTGTGCCCAGGTGGCCAAGAAGGCCAACGGCATCCTGGCCTGTATCAGGAATAGTGTAGCCAGCAGGAGCAGGGAGGTGATTGTCCCCCTGTACTCAGCCCTGGTGAGGCCGCACCTCGAGTACTGTGTCCAGTTTTGGGCCCCTCACCACAAGAAAGA
>VWZZ01004606.1:0-19756 GCA_013399095.1 Psophia crepitans | reverse complement strand
GAAAGGGTGGTCGGGCATTGGAACAGGTTGCCCAGGGAGGTTGTGGAGTCACCGTCCCTGCGGGTGTTTAAGGAAAGGTTAGATGCAGCACTGAAGCACATGGTTTAGAGGTTAATAGGTGGTGGTGGGGGGGTCGGTTGGACTAGGTGATCCTTGAGGTCTCTTCCAACCTTAATGATTCAATTCTATTCTCTAAGTTGATTGTTTTTCTGTCCACATGAATTAAGATGAATTTGAACTTGTCAGACACCGCAGTTGACAGTATCAGCAAAAAGATGACGTAACAAGAAATATTTTCGCTCTGCTGGAAGGATTCACTTGATTGAGTTGGAATGATCCACAAGCTCAAATTCTGACAGTGGCTTAGAACACGCCATTGATTACACTTACTGAAGAGAGGTGATGATGAGATGAAACCCTTGAGGGCGAGGTCTGTTCTGAAGGCAGGGCTTTGTGCATCAGTGCGGTTCTCTGTGCCATTTCATGTCATGTCTGGCATAGCTACATAGGGCAAGAGTCTGTGGTAGGACGTGTTGCTGTACAATTATGCAAACGGTAAATAATTTGTAATACTTTGAATTGAAATTACTTCTATTTGGAGGATGTAATTCAGTACTGCACTCACTTCTATCATGACAATGCTGAAATCATCTTTCCTTAAATGTCTTCATAGAAACGCACTCTGCGGTTAAGTCTTAGGAAGTTCCTGTCAGGCTGTAAAGAAGTTTATAACACAAGTTGATTGGTGCTGAACATTTTTGTGTGTAGAGGATGTCAGTCTTCAAGATTATTAGATAGTCGATTGTGAGTATTACTTACAGCTATAGAGACAGCATTGGTGTGGGAATGCTCGTGGAAAGAGTAAAGTAAAATTTACATTTAGTAAAATGTTTTAAGAATTTTTACTTTTCTGAATATGACTCTCGTACCTGAAGGTATGGGCTTTGTTTGGTTTGTAAATAGCTGTTATAGTTTAATTAGCACTGTTCATAATTTTTTAAATGTATTTTTATTTTAAGCTCACTTCCCCACCTCCCTCAGTTAACTTATTTGAATGAGAAAGTGATCTGGCTGTTGCAGAGCTGTACTAAAAATTCTTTCATCTATGAAAATGTACGTATTTTGGTTGCTTATAGTAAGTTTCTTAAACCTAACTGTTCAAATTAATACTTTAAATCTTGTTTCCATGGTAATAAAGATAGATTAGGTATTCAGTGCCTTTTAAACTAGTTTACTATCTCTTATTTTTAGGAGTCTTTATGTTATGCCATCAATGAGTACAGTGGGTTTTTCTCTGGTTTTATGCAGGTATTATTATATAGCCTGATATGAGGAGTATCAGGCCACTTCTGAGCCACTTCAGTTCTTTTGCAAGTCCAGTTAATACCAGGTGATACATGTAACAGGGTGATGGGATCCCACATTGGTCTTCCTTCTTTCTCTTCTATGTCAAAAGAATTCCCCACCTTACCTTGTTGGAAAATGAAGTGTTTAATTAAAATGCATGAAACTGAAGGAAAAATGGCAGCGCACTAAGCAAAAGGGCTGTGGAACTACTGAAAGAGGTAAGAAGAAAGGTTTGCAGCAAGTCCCATTGCAATGGCCCCAGTGTATGCCTTTTCCAACAGTGTTCATTTATGGCTGTCATCCTAGATATGGGGGAAAAAAAAAATATATTTGTGCCAATGCCCCTCTTGAATGATCCAGAAAAACCTTCTAATTGTCTGTAGGGCTTAAGGTTAGAGTGCTTGCAGGCCTGCTCCTCTCGCTTCTCCTGAGGAGCCCCCGTTTACATGATTTCTTCTTGCCACCCACCCTGTGGCAAGCTCAGCAAGTTCAGTGGCTCTTAGCAAGGCAGACATAGTCCTCTCTGCTTGCTCTCCAAAGAACTCAGCATGATGTAGAGGATAGTGCCTGGGTAGAGGTACCCTCCCTGCTTCACTCTTTAGCACAGCAGAATATATAGAATCTATAGAAAGTCCTGTAAAGGAGAAATTGAATCATTGTATCACCTTGAGAAGGTGCCTGAGGACCTTTGAAAGCCTGTACCCCGGAACAAAATTACCATTACTTTCCTGAGAGGCTTTCTATAAGTGAAAGATGGTTTTGGAAATTTGCCTGCTGCTAAGGAAACCTCAACTAAATTTTCATTTAAAATTATTATAAAACCCCGGTACTTTTTCACACCTGAATGAGAAGGTATGGCTTTGCATCTCCACTTCTTCAACATGTGCCTGAAAGGGCTACTGGTAGCATGAAACTGGGCCAGGTGAGTAATGAGCTGTTCTCAGTGCTTTCATAGGCTTTAATACCTTAAAAAAAGAAAAGGGAGGGGAAAAAAAGCCTCGTAAATGGTCATGCCCCAGCTTCCTTTAATTACATTTATTTTGCTTTGATCTGGAAAAGACAGATAACTGTACAGCAACTCAGGGTATATTTTTCTCCCTCATATTCCCTGTGTTTTTAAGGAGGTTGCTCCGAAAACATCAGTAATTTTAGGTTTTTTCCAACTTTGAAATGCTAATAAGAATAACTCTTAAGTTATTGCTTGTTTTGAACAGCAGAGTGCTTGTAACAGTAAAATAATTCAATAAATGATGGATTTCAAAGCTTTGCTGGGCTCAAACATAAATTACATTTGTTGGTTTATTTTGTTACATAGTCTCATGTGAAAACTCCTTGTATCCTTTTAGATTTTCAAAGTCATGTTAATCAAGCCAAATGTTATCCTCCACAGCTGTGATATTTTTTTTTTCTTTTATTCACTTACCATTTTTAATCATTACTGTGGTATTCTACATTTTACCCTACTGACGCAACTGTTTAGGAAAATCCAACCTGATTACAACAAATCATCAAGTCTCAGCCTTCTGGATATCTGCCTCTAATTAGCGCATCCCTAGTGATAATTTTTTTTCCTCTGACAAGCCTGTTCTTTCTTCTGTGGCTGTTTTGAAGGAGCAGTGGTCAGCTGTATGGTCTGAAGGGGCAAGAATTTTTTGTAAGTAAGGCTGCTGTCAGCTGTGAACTCTGAACTGCTTTTATGCTGGTTTTCATCATGAGCCTGCACTGTTTTAAGACCTGACTTGATTCCCCACCCCTCGAGACAGAGCCTTTTTTCGTATGAACCAGGTGTTTTATTGTTGTTTGTGGTACTATAGCAGAGGGGCCGTGGCTGCAGTGCTGAATGCATTCAGAATAAGAATAGCGCCAAACTTGTACAGAGTGTGAGGCTTGTAGGGCATAATTTTATTTTTTTTTCTTCCTTTGCATAATTATTTTATGCCAAGTTCTAAATCAGCCCAAATGTATATTAGTTCTTTTCAGAAGAATAATTATATGTGGCGCTGCCAGGCATTAAGTTTTACTTTTCAGGATGGTTTATGAGACCAATGAAAAATCTGGCAAATATTGCTTCTGAAACGCGCTACTGAGCATTTGTTGGGCCTATTATTTTGTCACTGTCACCACAAGGTGAAGTTTAAAAGAGCAGCTCTGTGATAAATTATCTTCCACACAAGGAATTAATAGTTTTTGAAAAGGGCATCCCTGAGGAAACTGGCAGATGAGAGCACCACCTAACTTTTCAAGCATGTCTGTGTGTTTTGATAGTTTTTCATGTTCTTTTTTCTCTGTATTTTGATAACTGGTGCCATTACCCTTCACCTGCAACTGCCCACCCTCTGTTTTATGTGTTCAAGTCTTTTGGTAGTTCCACCCAGTGTCTGGAGGGGTGGGAGGACAGGGTACGGTGCTGCCAAACGCACACAGTGCAGGTCCATCCCCTCTCCAGTTGTTTCTGGGAGGTAATCCTCATGGCTTCGGTTGCTCCCTCCTTGCGTTTTCACCTGTTTGCTCACTCTTGTTAATGTCTCTTCTGCCTCTTTCCTTTTGCAAGTAAAAATTTTATTAGATCCCTTTGGGGATCATTTTGTGAATTGTGCCTTCTCTCTGCAATTAACTGTTGAACGTCTTGATTTCTTTCAAAGTTTTGGAGTCTGTAGGTTGCTCCACTTGAGTTTCAGTTTCCAGAACTAACTCTGCTTACGCCACAGACCCCAGGGGAATTCAGGTCTGGCTTTGCCTTAATCTCTTCTTTATTCAGTTTGCCAGAGATCATTAATAATCCCTTGCTTCGATTCCCTTTTTGCAGTGTGTTGATGCAGCTCCCAGAGATATTTTTTCTTTACCCCCCCCAACCTCAATTATTCTGTGGTTTAATTCTGTTGCTTCAAAGTGATAAAAATTTCAAAGAAATGCAAAGAGGAAATTTGCCTTTCTTAAGGAAATGTTTAGTGGGTTTCACCTGACTTTACTGATTCTTTGCTACGTCTTTAAAAAAAGAAATCGAGCAAACATTCACTAAATGGAGATCTATTTTCCTTTTCTACTCTCCATCACCTTTATTTCCTTTTCCTGAGCTGTTACTTTTAATGCATTTGTTCAACATTGTTTCCTTTTTTTCTGTTCCCAAAATGCTGCACGTACACCAGCATTTATATCACTGTGCTCTTCCTTCTAATTTTGCACACTGCCTCAGAGGTGTTACTTGTGTGTGTTGAAATGGGAGACATTTGGAGTACAGCTGAAGTCGTGTGTCTGTGGAAGGCATCCTTTGGTAAGTGGGTACAGTTGAGTGTCATTTAGGCGGTAATTGTTTTGAAGCCCAGGATTGCTGGTCTTTACTATATACGTATGCAGATTTCTACAAAAAAAAAAGAAATACAATTTATTAATGCTAAAATACAGGTAAGAAAAAAGAAACTGAGGAGGTACTAGTACTCTGGTTTCTCTTTGCGTTCTACTACTTCTCCTACCTTGAGATTTTTTTTCTTTATGGATTTGTTCTTCAGTGCAACTTAGTGCAATGTCACATTTATGCCACAGCTCCTTTTCATTTCATAGTGAAACAGTCATGACTCCGAAGGCATGGAAGACCAGCAGTTGAACTTGCACTGGGCATGCCTCACAGACTGTGGTGGTACCTGGATTTTGTTAGCTTGTCAAGAAAGTTAGGCGCATAAGCCAGGCAGACAGTTGTCAGTTTACACATACAGTTGCCTTCAGGCTATGAAAAGTACCGGTAACCAGTCTCTAGCTGGTATAAACCATGGCTGTGTAGGTTTTCTGAGAAATGTCTTGATTTACGGAGCCAGAATACTGACGAGTGTATGATGATGGGAATGCGATACCTTCCAAACTTATTTCGTGATTCTGGACATACGCTAAAAACTGGCTTATTAGCAAGTAGGATGGTTTGTAATGCAAATTTATTTGAATTGTTTGCGTCTTTTGGATGCATTGTGTTCTACAGTCTCTTATGTTGATCCTTAAGGAAGAGAAAAATAATTCAGATGGTGTGCTCATTGTCCGATTGCTGTTTACTTTCCTCATTTACCAACAGCTGTAATGCAGTCATTCATTTTTTCCTCCTCATTGTTCCTGATTTGTTAAAATTGAAATTAGTATAATAGAATAGAATATTGAGATATATTAAACTTTAGTTTCTGTAAATATCTGAATACAGTAGTTCCTGTTCTAAGTTGTCTCGAAAATCTCTGGATCAAGATCTTGTTTAGAGAGACAAGGGCCTGATATGCTAAAACACCAAGGATGTCCCAGGGGAATTTGTGGATGTTCTATGCAGTAGCTTTGAATATCACACACCTTGTGGCTGTTAAACTGCTCTGGATGTCCCCAGAATGTTATACTTTGGGTTGTAGGGGACAACTGGAAATAGTTCATCTTTGCCCTTCATTACAAATCGGAACGACTCTTTTTTTCACTCCTGAGGCAGGTGAGAGTTGAAGTACTGAATCAAAAAGAACAGCAGCCAGATAATTGCCACTGAAATAATTCTCATTAATGATCATTACAATTCTAGAACTGGCATTGCATGATGACACTGCATGCAGTCCCATCCCCAGCGGAGGGGGAAGTATTTTGTCTATGAGATTAAGTGCTTGCTTGGCGATCGCAGTGGGGTTTGTGACGTCTTACTGGACTGTCAGTTTGACACTTCGGTTGAAATAAAAAAGGTGCAATTGACTTTGTATAACATCTTGCATTGGATTAGCTACTGCTGATTTGCTTTGTGTAACTCTCACTAGTTCTGATTTATAGTTCGTTATTCTTAGCTAGACAGAAATTACAGCTTTAGAAAAGAAAATGCGAGCAAAAGTTAGTAAAAGAGGACTGCCAGCACTCCCTTGGAAATGTAAAGGAATTTCAGTAACAGCCGCCTTGTTGGATGATGAGTTTTCTAGGTAATAAAAAAAAATTACCAAGTGCAGTTATTCTTAAATCGCTTTGAACATAACTGCTGTTTTCTCTTATGATTGAGGATCAGTCTTTACTAAAGACAATTCTGATCAACTGAAAGCCTTGCAATTGCAAATGGTGGTGAAGAGAGGCAAGATGGCACTTGCTTTTTTAGCTCTAACTCAAAATGATTTTCTGTAATGTTTTATTCAAGCTCTTCTTTATTCATTTAATGCTGCTCAGAAAAGCTTTGGGAAATTAGTCATGAACCTTAACCCCCTATAAACATATTTTTCTACATACTTGGGATGTTTCTGTGTTAATGCAGGACATTAGCACGAGATGCAGAATTTTGTGTGCTGCGGGTATCTGGGATCAGCAGCCTCCAGGCAAAAATCATTATATATTCAGGACGTTTTGTTTTGTTTGAACTGGGTAATAAACTAGAATATCAAAAGGGATGGGACAGGACAAGCAGAGTTTGGTGTCTGGGATGTTCTTTATCACAGTCGAGGAGAGCTGATATTTGAAAGAGTTCAGGATTATGAACATCAGCATAGCTCTTCAATTGAATATGAATTCGTAGGTCAATACTTAATCTTTTTTAAAAATATTTTTCCAGTTTTAAGTAATGCTAATTTAGGGAATGAATAAGATTATTCTTTTTTTCTATTAACTCAAGATGTTAAAAATGAACTAGCTAGGTAAATGAGATTCTTGAAAAACAGTTGGCATATAGATGGGAAATGGAAAGGGGGACGAGTGAAGAAAAACGGCTTTGACTAAGACATCAGGAAGTGAGAACTATCAAAATCTAGTTGACTGGGACATCAAATATATATTAAAAAGAAAAACATTTTTCAGCAAGGACAAGAAAAGGTCTAAATGCAGTAGGATGGCTGTGCTTTAGGGAGAGAGTAAAAGTTAAAGATGGTCTTCGTCCCAAACCTGAATACACGTGTTGTCTGGGTTGTAATTAAGGATGACCATGGTGAAATTGAGGGCAAGGGCAGGACAGCTGGTGAAAAGGTGTGGAAGTGACTGGATTTAGGCTGAGTGAAAATCAGCGCGCTCTCTGTCTTCAAAGCAGGAGGACCAGGAAGGAAAGCAGATAATTTTCGTCCCACAATAGTGAAAGAGCAGATGCGTGAAACCATGGAGGAGACAATGAGGATTTTAATAAATCTTTCAAGCTTGGCAATAAAATATGATTGGAAAATATATTGGTATATGTATTGGCTGAACAATATCAAATATACTATTTTAAGGAACAGAAATTATGCAGGACCTGATTGTGGATCAGCGAGAAAACTGTTGCAAAATGAGCAGCCACCACTGTTTAAGGGAGAAGAATCAGAAAGTGCCATTTGTCAGAGGTCTGGTTTGGGGCCAGTCATTTGTAGTGTTGCTACCCATGGCAGTAAAACCCCACACATCGAGTCTTTTCTCCTTCTTAGCGAGACACACAACTTCATCTGGTGGTTTCTATAAGAAATCTGCAATTATTGGTTGAAAGAGCATCTAGTTTGCATCACCTATGTGTGAAGGAACTCGGCAGATGCCAGTTCACTCTTCTGCTACTTTGCAACTTAGGATATCAAGCAGCTTTATTAATAAGATATATTCACAAGTGCCAGAACTTATCTGTCGTTGGTCTTTTAATATAAAATTCTAATTCCAGCCTTGGTGGCTGGAAATCGTCTGGCTGCAACAGCTTTTAGGCAAACCTTGATCCTCCCAGTCAGGCTACTGTAACTCGGACTGTGTTGCTGCTGCCTTCGAGGCTGCTTTGCAGAAGAGATCAGCCTTTTATCTTGAGTGGGCACAGACTCCTTTGGTGAGTATTCCATTTTGTTAATGACAGTGAAAGAAGTCTCCTCTGATTCCTGTGCAACCTCTCGAGTCTATAGGTGCAATTTTGTATGGCCACAAGTGAAGTGTTTCGGTGAGGCAGGTCAACATGCAGCACAGTGAGCTTTTTCCCTGGAGCCTACTGTGGCAATAATGAGTTGGGTCTGCTTGTCCATGCAGTGTTGTGTTATGCTAAATAAGAAAAGGAAGGCTTACCTTTGTGGGATTTATGAGTGCATAGATGTGTTTTACTTACGCAGAGGAGCAATCAAAGAGAACAGGTTTGTTTTCTGGTGGTGCGCTCTGTAAAATTTTTAAACTTTGTTAGATGATTCATGAAACTTAAATTTTTTTTTAGACTGAGTGGAATAAGATAATCTTAGCAATGTACGTCAGGACCGGGGATAAACTGTGATTGATTGAATGGTCTGCAAGAAATGGAAAATCTTTGACTCTAAAGCTCATCTTTCTCCTGCATCACTGTTGAATAGCTTGAACTGATTTTATCAACAGTGATGTATGCACAGATGTATGCATTTCTTCCATCTTTGCTTTTGGCTGAAGAGGTCTTTCAAGTAAAAGAGGATTGGCCTTTTCTAGATGAGCCATTAAGTAGAGGTGTCAGACCTCCTGCAGCTCTGCATTGAGAACAAGAACCCGAAGTCTATTTCTAGATCTTTTAGCAACTTATTTGAGGCAAAATTTGAAATACTTGTCTTTCAGGGTTAGAATTGCATGAGGTTTTTGTTAACTGTATCTTATCTGATAGTAAGAAGTTGCCCACTGAAAGAAGAAAAAAAGGTGAGCAAATGATTGATGTATATGATGTGATGTTCTACACACTCATGTGCTCTCACTTGCACTTCTTTTCTGTGGGAAAGAAAGCGAGCTTTGGTTTTTTGTTCTGTTTTCTAAATCGGATAGTTAAAAGTCCATTTGTCAGTAGTTTTTGCCTTTGCATACTTGATTAAAGGGTTTTTCTGTTCTTGGGGTGTTTTTTCCCCCCTTGACCTATTTAGAACATAACAACACCACCCTCAATAGGATGCTACTGTTCCCATATCTAAAAGGAAGAGTCCTTGAAGCCATTAGTCTTTGGACCTTGCCTTCGTTTGTCCATGAAGGAATGCACTTTGCAGTGAATTTCTCCCTCTTGTAAAAGCAAGGCCCTTGCAGAAGGGCCTTGAGAGGAGAAAGTCTTATGTATTTTCCACAACACTTAACTGATGTTACATTTGATTTTTGCTTGACTGTGAATGGAAAGGCATCTGCAGTTTTCTCTAACCTGCATGTGCAGCAAAAGCTGTCAGCTCTTCAGTGCCGTTTTTGCTCTGTAGCCACAGGCTGTGTGTTTTAGCAGGACTCCTCATAGTTGCGCACCTCCTGCAGGCTGCTGGAAGGGGTTCTTTGGCATGAGGTCCTTAAGGACAACTGCCCTGGGTTATTAAAACCCTTTTAAGTACAGCTCAAGCAACATCAGTATCATCAACTTCTATTAATATGTTAAATTTGCAGAGCTACCATATGAGTTTGTTTCATGCTTTTATTAAGCATTAATGCTCTTGTTGAAGCATTAAAAAGCAGCATTGCTTTTGGAAGTGTAGTTCCTCAGTCAACAGGGGCTCTGAGATGCCCCTCCAGGCACTTAATTAATCTCAGGTTTGAGATACTGTGTATTTCTAAGATGTGTTGTCAACATCTGTGTTCCACTACCCCTGCCTCTCCACAGAGTGCCCCTGCTTTTAAAGATCTGTGGCTGAGAGGAGCTGAAGGAGAAGGACGTGTTCCTCCTCTTTTGGAGCATAGCTTGAAGGTGGGCCCAAGGGATGCTGCTATGGTTAGTTAAAGAAAAAACAAAACAAACAAAAACAAATACACACAAAAAAAAAGGCAGAAAAAAGCCCGGTAACACTGGACTCTTCCCATAAGAAGAATGCTTGTTTAAACTATGTGTACAGTAACCATCCTTAGAGAGCTTTCAGTTTATTGAGATGTTAGTTAATTCCCCCTCCCATTGGAATATCATATGATACTAGTTCTAATTACTTTCTGCTATTTCAGGTTTTTTATTAACAGCATCTCAAGGTAAACCATAGATTTTCAGCTGTATTGTGGGTAGTGGCAAGCTCTGTAAAAGGCACTTACAGAGCACCTTTCTTTGACCAGACTCTGCAAGTGGAGCACATGCTTTGTTCCGGCCCCTACGGACTCCTGCTTGTTAAAGATTTAAGTGTTAAAGATGTGGAAATGATATTTCTTGCATGTTGTTGAAAGATCTCTTATGCGTTATTTATCAAAAAGTAGGTGAAAACTTCAGCCTTTTTATGCTAATTAATAGTGGTTAGAATGCAAGATTACAAACGGTTCCTGAGCACCAGTAAATGCCAGCATGGGAGGTGTATTATCATGACATGTTTTTCAGAGTTAATTCAAAATATATATGCTTTATTGGGCCTCACTCAGTCAACACGGAGGAGTAGATAGGAAATACATGATAAAAGTGTATGTTAATAGCATAGCAGGGGAGTTTGCCTGCTTGTGTTTTACAGTACTCGTTCAAACTACATGAACTGGAGCTCTTTCAGTGTGAGGTAGTAAGATTAAAGATACCTTCTGTAACAAGGTTTTACACCTTGTTCAGTACGACTGCTGTGCTTCCTTGAAATCCAGGATCTTTATGCAATGGTTTCTTGGTATCACCTGGGGATTTTAAGTAGTTCTAACATTAGGTAGGATTAGAATTGTGTTAATCAGCTGAATCCGTTATGGTCAAGAGGAGCAGCACTGCCACAGAAGCTACTCAAGCTCGCAGGTGACTGCACAGACCTGCCCATGAAAAGCACCTGTTACTGTCCAGTTTGCAGCGCTAGTTGGTGTGTGAGCTGCTGCATCGCTGCTCATGGCGCTACCTTTCCTCACACCAGGTTTCTGCTCCAAACAGCCTGAGTCGATACCTGCTTGGAGTTGAGACTTCAAAAAACATAGCCAGCAAGTTGTACTGTCAGTTTAACAAGTACAACTGCAGTTAGTAAACAGTAACTTTCTGTAAACAGACAAGGCATTGGGTAGTTATGAGGTGGTTGTATCGATCGTATTGTAAAATGACAAATGTTGTAGGAGACTGAGGAAGAAAATAACTTTATACCCATGAACTGTTAATTCAGTTTGATAGAGCTGAAGCAGTTACATATTGATGCCTCATTATTTTTAAATTGAGTAAGAGATTTCCTTTCATTAATCCTTTATTCTGTAGGCAGATGGGAAATAGTAGCTGCTTTTTTTCAAGGGCAATTTTGCCTGACTGGCAGCATGTTGAAAGTTAGGGGATTTAACTATTGAAATACTGTGTGGGATAGGTAAAAAAAAAATAAAATCTTAATTTGAAAAATGTGCTACCTTGTTTTTGTTTTATTTCTTCATAATCTGTGGCACGGTCTATGTTCATGTTCAGTTTGGATAGTTGTATATCTGCAAAGGTACCTGGTAGGTGTCAGATGTAAATATCTCAAATTAAAAGGTGACATTTGTGTGTCAGTTCTAGGTCAGAAGAGTGAAACAGTCTGAAAAAGATAGTTTTAAACCTAACAGGTTGATTCTCCCTTGAGCTCATGGCTGGTAGCAGCTGTGCTTCCCCTGATGTGGTGGGAAGATCTGCCCTAGGCCTGGGCTGAGCTGGGAAGAGTTTGATTCCTGGGACTGTGGAGAAATGTGTAAATCAAGTGGGGAGCCTGCTTGTTCTGTGTTAAATATAGTTTATTATTTAATTTCATATAGCGAAGGGCTACTCTTTTTTTAACATGTGTTTATGGAATAATTATCCATTTATCCTAGAAAAGACAGAAGGGAGTGCTGTTTCTGTGGCCTGCAAATGATGCTCAAAAGATCTGTTCATCCCCCGGTGAAGAATACTCTCTGAGCAGCCAATTCAAGTAGAAGTCAGAGTGGTCCAGGCTGTTACTTCATATCTTCTTTTTAGCTGCTAGTAGTTCTTTTGTCTTCTACCTTCTTCAGTATCTTGTATCTTGTGTATGCTGGCTTGGTAAACATTAAAATACATTGGAAACAGATACTTACTCTCGCTTCAGTACTGATTTGCACTGTCCTTTTCATTTTGCAGCTGGGCATAGCCTTGAAACTTTTTGAACCAGTTCTATTAGCACTAATAAGCATTTAAGCAGGATGAGCAATGTGACCACTGTGAAATAGCTCCATGTATTTTGTGAGTTTTAGATGTCAGTTCAATTTTTTGTACGTGACTGCTATCTGTTAGGTTAAACCCCCAGAAAAGTAGAAGAAAGAAAAAGCTGAGTTGAGATAAGCCTCTCGCCCTTTCCTGCTTCATCCCATCAAAGACATCAGGGTGTTAGCTAAGGAGAATGCTCTTCTAGCTCAAGTCAAAATATAAACCTTGCTGTTAGCTGAGTGCAAGGATGAGATTGAGAACAGAAAATCGAAAAGTGCTATAGCTGACTGAATAGATTATAAACTTGCTGTAACCTTCTTGTCTCTTAGGGTACGTGAATATCCTCATACAGCACAGGTTTTATTTTCCCAATCATCATCTAACGTGACTGTTATCAACAATGTGAATGGATTGTTTATTAAACTGCTCGGATTGTGGAATATTCTGCTTCTAAAAGAAAATAGACCTTCCTTGTTCCCATTGTGAGAATCCAGTCTTGCTGGACTGTTGTTCTCTATGGTGAAAGTAGTTTCTGGCCTGGTGCCTTAAGGCAGCGCAAGTCCGATCAGATCATTCCACAATCTCTGCTTGATGGAATCAAGAGAGGGAATTTGAAGGCATTTTGTTGTGACACTGAAGGTTTTCTGACGTGGTCATTGATGTGGTGTTTTCTCTGACTCCTTTTGAAGGACTTGGATTAATTTCATTTTGGCTGTGGTCCATAACTCACCCAGTGTTCAGACAATGTCCCGTCCCCAGCAGGTTCCTTCCATCCTCCAGATATGGGAGGAAAAATGGGCATGGCATGAGCCTATGTGAGATTTGCCCTGAGTAGACTTGAAAATCCACAACTGTTTTCGTCTCAAAAAGAAAGAGGTACCTAAGGAGCTCTGCAGCATCTTGGTGGTGGCCAGACCCTTCCTGGTCTGGACACTGAGCATTTCCAAAATGTTTCCAGGTCTGGACCCGTGTGTTTGCATGTGGCTAATGCGATGATTCCCTCCTGGTTGCATTTTGAGACCTCTTAGCTAACTAGTTCTTAATCCATTTAACTTTCATCGGGTTTATTTCCACAGTTTTGTAATCAGCTTAGGTAGTACGAGGCCATGGAAGTTTAAACTTGGTCAGACACTCCTTATGTTATCCAGGCTTACAGTTTAGTTAAAAGTAACACAAAGTTGGTTTTTAGTCTTTTCCATAAGCCCGTGTTAATAGGCATAATTATATTATATTCCTGAGGCATGCATTGAGTGTCACACGTACTTGCATTGTTTTTCCTGGGATCAACATAGAACTGAGGTGTATATTTACTGGGTTTAAAGAACACAGTGGCACAATGTTTGCTTTCCCTGTGTTTCAGGACTATTGCCACGGGACCTGAGCACTCAGCTAGCTCTTCTGAAACACCTCCACATCCGTGTGCTGGGGCCAGAGGCACAAAACCATCAACACTTGTTTTACATTTTAAGAGGGCAGTCAATAATAAGTGTTGTCAGCATCTTGTGGCTAAATTGCCTTTTTTTTGCTAAAAAATGTACATATATTTAAGAAGTATCTTTGACTTTGCTGTCCTGTGGACAAAGATATTAAGCAGCACCAGGGTTCAGATTTTTTGCTTTTTATGAAACATGACAAAGCAAGACCTCAAAGCTGCTTTCAGAGGTTTAACTTGGGTTAGTCACAGATTTATCCTGCTGTCTTTTGTCTGTCTTGTTGGTGCTGTGAAGCGTTCCCTCTCATATTAGTTTCTTCATCTCTATTAGCGTTCAATGGCTTCCATTTGCTGGAGTGTTTTTCTTTGTCTGCTTTTCCTGATCAAGTTGGTTTGGGTTTGTGGGTTGGTTTTTTTTACTGATTGCTACCCTGAGAGTATTGAGCTAAAGGGTTACACAACTGTGTAACCTCTTGAAATTAGGTGGAAAATACATGTTACTGTTTTGATGAGAGGTGTCTATTCTATTCCTGGTTACAGGTAACCAAGGGGAGACTGCACTTGCTTTGCTACTAGAAGTTGTTAAAGGCTTGCTGATGTGTGCATTGGCATGAGTTCTAGGTTAACTTAGACTTGTGATCAAACATGTTTTACCTCATGTTGAGGCCCACGTATTGCCAAAAAGGGACTAGTTTCTTCCCGTTTCAAACCACTCCCTTACTGGGCAGTAGCTGAGATATACTATCAGTGCCAGAGCTGATGCTTCCCCACATTCCTACTTAAAGATTAAGACAAATTTAAGATTATAGTCATATAGAGGTGTTTGGCCTTATAACATTGCCTGGCACAAAATAAGCTGTCTTATACCTATCTATCTTTTAAAGTAACTTAAATGTGCCCTTGTAACTCTTTTTTGTGAATAGCATCATGATTAAAGTAAGAAAAACTTAACAGCACTTTGACAAACGGTTTAAAGAGTTGTGCTGTCCTCTAAAGCGAGGTGAAAACATGAGTCTGACACAAAGAGATGCAATGCCAGCGAAAACAAAGGCAGCTAACCAAGTGTGACAGCCCTGTCCTCTTTCTAGTCATCCCTTGAGTGGAAGATACAGCTGAATTAGAAATGACTAATGGAAATTGTTAGAAGCATGGGCAAAAATCAATAGCAACATATATTAAAAATCTTCAGATTTTTGAAGTACAGAGAGAAGATGAGGCACCAAAGGTATGGGAAAGGTAAATAAATAGACATAGTGCGCCATGGACACCATTGTCTGTGTGAATGACGTCTCCACTGACTACAGAAGCAGCCTAGGGCAACCTGCTCTGCTACAGATCTGGATTGTCGCTGCCTGCATTAATCAAAGTGAGATGTATCTTGTCTCACCTTTTGCTGCAGGTGTATCTCAGTGAAAGGGCGTAGTAAAGGCTGCCCAGTCAGTAGGATGAAAACCTAGCTGAGATTGTCATCGTTCCTGTACGGTAAGGCCTCTCTTCATCTCACTTACTGATATAAACAACTGATTGTAACTAGTCACCTGCAGAGATGTTACCGTGGATGGGAAGGAAGGAGAACCAGCCATCCACAGTCTCTATACCAGGGACTGTATGCCGAGGTATCCTGGTTCTGGCAGTGGACAAACCCAGCTCTGCACAAAAGCAGCATGCAGAACAGTCTGTTGCTGTATGATGGGTAGAGCTGCAAACAATGTTGCAGGTGAAGGGCTGCTGGAGAGTATATAATAGCAAAATGTTTGAGGTTTGGTTTTTTTTGTTTTTCTGTTTCCTACTGGTTTCTACTGTTGGGGTTTTTTGGGGGACTTGTTTTATTTGACCCCTGTTAAATGCCGGACTGGTGCTCTCATAGAATCTGATTGTAATTCAAAGGTCTGATGCCTGAGTGGAAAATGGCTTGCTTGGAGCCTGGCATATTTGTATTAAGCTAGAGTTCCCCACCCCAATACACGTGTATCTGCATTTCTGTGAGCTGACTATAAACCCTGCAGAAGGATCTTCTCCTTTTTTGTTACTTTGGAAGCAGCATTCCTCACTGATGCATCATCAACCGGGGTGACAGGAGAGACTTTCTTTTGAACCTGATGGTTGATTTTCATCTCACCAAGGAAGAAGGGTCTTCAAAATGCCTCATCCTCTAGTACTGAATGTATTTGTGATCTTGATATTAATCATCCTCTTCAGATATCTTCCATGTAGTTTATTTGCAGTGTAGGTGGATTTCCAGCTGTGCTAAAACCTCTTGGGAAACAGCAAAGGTGGACCCTGGTGATAGCTGGAGCTCACCTGACAGGTAGCAGTGAAGGGCAGTGCTCCTTTCAAAGCATTTACAGTGTCAGTGTTGCCTCGTCCCTTTAAGTCTTGTGGCTTTCTCAGAGCAGCCTCGACAGGTCATTACTACTGCTTTGAGCAGATTATATACTCTTCCTCCCACTGTGTAGTATGCTATGCTGTGCTGAAGGAGGTGAGGTTTAATGGTGCATCTTCTGTGAGTGTGGAAACTCCCCAGTCAGCAGGGAAGGGACAAGCAAGTTTGGTGTATGGGGGTGGGTACATGGGGACAATGTGTTTGGAAGAGTACTGGTTAATGGCAAGAAATTGGTCCATCTCCTGTGATGTTCATTCAGTTAATTTCCAGCTGGGCACAAGTAAAAACTCCAGATTTTGGTTAGCAAACTCTCGATTGTGGTCTCGCTCACTGGCTGAAAGAGCAGCAATTAAATAGCCAGAAGAGAAAAGAAGCTCATAAGCGGGAAGGGGGGTGGGTACCAATGCTGGTGAAGAAAAATGTATGTAGCACAATTGATGCTAAATTAAAATAATAATAGGGCAGGAAAAAAAAACATAAGAGGACTTGAACTGTAATGTGAAACGAAAGCATGAATACAGAATAGAACATTTTCCAACCTTGAAACTCAAAGTTGACACGTCACCTGTACGGAAATGTAGTAAGCTGTTAGAGTACCAGCATTTAAATTCCTGCTGTGCCAAGTGGATCTTTCTGCCCTGTTTGAAAAACTCTTCTTCCTCTTTGATTTGTTTGCTCTCAAAGGCCAAGAGACCTTTGGTATTATCTCATGCTTGCAAGGGCAAAGTTAATTTCCAGCTGTTCATAGTATAATTCAGTTTCTCCATATTAATCTATATCAATCAAATTTACTAACTTCCTTTATGAGGAATATTTATGCCTACTCAGAACACATCCAGTTAAAATTGATTACATCTTAATTGGATCCAGTATGTAATATTTTTTTTTCCTGGTAGGAGCATGGGAGTGTTTAAAAGGAGAGAAGATAGAGAATGTTCTTTGCAGCAGCATTTAAATATCATTTAAAGTTGTGGTTGTGAGAATAACAACTTTGGAGTTGCTGTCTGTACTGCTTAGGGCAGTGACCAAACTTCTTCTGTAAGTGCTAGTACTTAGCCGGCGCTGTTAGAGGATTGCAAGGTGAAAGGGCACCCGGAGCTCAGTCCTCATGCAATGTGGAAGAATGCCTGCCATTTAATGTTGTTCTAAAAGCTAGCTCCATTTCATGATTAGTTTTTGATTTACAAGCTTCTTTGCTAACCCCCTGTTGTTAGAGAAAATGGAGTGGGCTGGTTGCGGCACAGAGGATTTAGGTTCAAGTCTGAGAGCACTACCCTTGTGTGACCTACCCATCGTTAGTGGCAGAGTGAGAACTAGGAATTACTTTCTTTGAAGCTATGATGCATTGACCAAGATTTGTCTGGTAAATACTCTTCCAGCAAATTGAGAGGTCTGTTATTATCGTTGGGTACAGAGCACATGGGAATGAGCCATTACCTATGTGGTCTTCGAAATGGCTGTCAAAATGAACTCTCAAAAAATGAGCGAGGCTGCTGCTGTGGGAAGAGCCACATTGCTGTAGTATATTCAGCAATACGGCTTGGACTTTGTGGCACAGTAAAAGGTAATGGAATTAGAAAAGAGAGGAAAAGCTGTGAGTAATACTCCTTTGTGCACCCTGTCTGAGCTCCTTGATCCGAGTACTACCCCAATAAAAGAGGATGAGGGGCCTGAAATAGCAGTAACAGCTCCAGGCTCTGCATCTCTCTCTACCTTTGCTCTAGTGGAAAATGTCTGGAAAAGAGGTGATAAAATTGAGCAGGCTGGTAGTCATGCATTTCAGATACTTTAAGCTTCCGAAGAGTAAGGTAAAACTGCCTTTTTTTCTCAGCCACATAAAATTGCCATGTACATTCCTTGGCAGCATGTATTACACAGTGAGTTGATATTGCATAAAGACTAAACATGGTATGTTTTCATTTAAGTCAATTTTCATAAATAAAACAAGGTAAGTAACCATGAGGTAAATAACATGCTTAGCAGTGCCGCTGGGTTTTCCTGTAATTTCTTGGCTCCTTTTAATAGTTGCCGTTTAAGATGGATTTCATTTAAGCCAAAATTCCATTTAAAGTTAGAAGTCTGTAGGGATCTTGGGCAATGAATGGTTTTGACAAATGAGTAGTTTGAGAGAATTCATCTTCTTGGAGGAAATCATTGAAACTCAGCTTTCTTATACAGGGATAGGGTAGAATTTTATTAACTTCAGGTAGAAAACAATGAAGAAGTGCCTTGGGAGTTAAGATTTTATTTTCGATTAGAACAGCCAAGCAACCAGACCAAGACCAAATATGCAGATTTTTGTACTAATACTTGAATTGTTAAAAACGGTAGCAGCATACTGAAATCTGTGTGCTTCGGACATCTGAAATTACTATTGTAACAGGTGCATCAGAAACTTGCTGGAAGGTAAAGAATTGATGGGATTCTTACAGGAAGAGCAAATGAGAGTAACAAGGTGTGTTGCTTCCAGTGAAGCCCTGAAGAAAGTACAGATTTATGTAAGGGAAATAAGGCAACAAATACACCAACATCCCCATAGGCTGCAGTGTTGCGCCTGAAACTCAAACTGTGATACCCACTGCCATAAAGTCTTTGAAATGTGTACAAGCACATACAAGGAATTGGAGTCGTGGAAAAATGTCTGTCTAGGCACTTTTTAAGATCCCTGTAATGTGATGGCCCAGCTACAGCACATTGCTGGCTCTAAACTGATGTGTGTAGGAGCCTTGAAAGTCCAGCAAAGAGTTTCCCTCTGCAGCTGGTAGACAAGTCAGATGTTCTCCTAATATTCCCTACCAATTGCTGTTGAAGAAAGGCTGGTGGGACAGATACGTTTGACCTGGCCATGCAAAGGAGCCTCAGGAGCTGGTGCACTGTCTGTGTTGGACCCAGGCCAGTTATGGGAGCTTGCTGTAAAGAGGGAAAGCTTTGAGGTAAGTAGAAGCTGGCTGCTCAGATCTGTTGAACAGACCAGCAAAAAATTCTGCAGCCTCCTTAGAAAGAGTTGGAAAAGGAAGAAATAGAGGGCAAACTCTACTCCGAAAAATAAATACGTTTTTTTAAAAAAATAAAAAAGTTAAAGTTTGACGCTGCTGGGATGGATTTTTTGTACTTTTAAAAGGGAACATAAATGCAAACTCTCAGAGGATGAAAATGTAGTAAAAGACGACCAGAAGTAGAAGCAGTTGTAGCCTGTCCATGTATGTTAAATTTCAGCTGGAAATGAATGGGTGTGTTGTAGGAAGTTCTTAGCAACAACAAGATAAAGCCAAATAACCATAGCTGCCATAACAGACTCAGGATTTCTCCAAGGTCAGTGTACCCATCTAGCATAACTGTGCTCCGGAACCACCCACTAGTCATTTCTTTACGCTATGGTAAAATTCATGCTTCTGGCAAACTTCCATTTTCCCTTCTGCTTATGATGAAAATGAACGGTTTGTTGAATAAAAACAACCACCCTTCTATCGTAATCGAATATGTGGTTAACTGTCATTGCTGGGCACTTATTTAAGGTCTGAATAGACAGTACAGTAATATAGTAATAACAGCAATTGGCTGTTAGTTGCTTGTTAAATGTATAAATTGTGTGAGTATATTTTCATATGTAAGTATCTTTAACCTCATGTCCTGGCTCTGGCCAGGC
>VWZZ01004605.1:7909-25373 GCA_013399095.1 Psophia crepitans | reverse complement strand
CCTCTCTTCAGCTGGGCAGGGGAAAGAAGATATAATGAAAGGCTTGTGGGTCGAGATAAGGACAGGGAGAGATCACTCACGCATCACCATCACAGGCAAAACTGACTCAACTCAGGGAAATTAGTTTAATTTATTACCAATCAAATCAGAGCAGGATAATGAGAAATAAAACCAAATCTTAAGAAACACCTTCCTCCACTCCTCCCTTCCTCTGAGGCTCAACTTCACTTCTGATTTCCTCTGCCTCCTCCCTCCCCAGCGGCACAGGGGGACAGAGAAGGGGGATTATGGTCAGTTCATGACACATTGTTTCTGCCGCTCCTTCCTCCTCATGGGGAGGACTCCGCACAGCCTTCTCTTGCTCCAGCCTGGGTTCCTTCCCACAGGAGACAGTTCTCCAACAACTTCTCCAATGTGAGTCCTTCCCACGGGCTGCAGTTCTTCATGAGCTTCTCCTGCATGGCTCCCTTCCATTGGGTGCAAACTTTCAAGATCAGACTGCTCCAGTGTGGATCCCCCATGAGGTCACAAGTCCTGCCAGCAAACCTGCTCTGGCGTGGGCTCCTCTGTCCATGGGACCACAGGTCCTGCCAGGAGCTTGCTACACTGCAGACTTCCCACACTGTCACAGCCTCCTGCAGGTGCCTCCACCTCCTCTGGCATGGGATCCCCCACAGTCTGCAGGTGGATATCTGCTCCACCATCATCCTCCATGGGCGGCAGGGGGACAGCCTGCCTCACCATGGTCTTCTCCAGGGGCTGCAGGGGAATCTCTGCTGCCTGGAGCATCCCCTCCCCCTCCTTCTGCACTGACCTTGGTGTCTGCGGTGTTGTTCCTCTCACATCTCACTCCTCTCTTTGTCTGCTCTTCCCCCAGCTGTTTTTTCCCTCCTTCTTAACTCTGTTACCCCAGAGGCGCTACCACCATCGCTGATGGGCTCAGCCTTGGCCAGTGGTGGGTCTGTCTTGGAGCTGGCTGGCATTGGCTCTATCAGACATCAGGGAAGCTTCTAGCAGCTTCTCACAGAAGTCGCCCCTTAGCTCCCTTTGTGTTGTATCAAAACTGGTTAGCATTTCTCTTCCTATTAAGCAGACTCACAGATCGTATCACACACTATATTTCCTTCTGGTCCTCCAGGTGTATTTCCCTTCTGAGGCTCAACTGAACAAATCAGCCAGTAAAGTGCTGGCAAAGGTGTGGGCCAGGAGGACCTCAGAACTAAGCCTTGTGCAGTGAGAGTGATCAGCACTGTGGGGAACAAAAAGCTCTTTCAAATCATTATCAAAACCAGTTTTGCTGTTGCAATGGGGACTCTGCATCCCTCTACTAACTACTAACTACAAACAATGCTTCTAAAAGCCACTACTTGGTGACTGCCAAACACTCCATGTGTCTATGTACCTATCCACTGTCTTCTCAGCCTGTCACTGACCATGCAGACATGATGACTCTATCATTGCTACCCAGTATTCCACAACCATTCGGTCAACAACGTATGCATCTGCAGATCCACGTTCTTTGCTTGACCTCCCACAAATCCAGACTGTAGCACAACTCCAGTTCAGGCAACAGGCAACATTGAGGACTGTCAATAAAAGAGCTTTGTGGAGATAAAGTTTGGTTTCCAGCCTTCTTTTCTAGGCATTTCTTTTTTAGCTGTCACAGTCACGTCAAGTAACTTCTGTTTCAATCCCTTCAGCACCCAACAGATTTCACCATGTCCCTAAATTCTACCAATTTACCCTAATGGATATGCCAGAAGGACAAATAAATAAGGACTAGGAAATGCATCAGTAAATTCCACTAGCAAGTTCCCAGGCTGGCACAAAGAAGAAAGGCCTTATTTTGGTTGCTACATTCTTCAGCAAAAGCATTTTTATCGCCATCAGTCTCAGCAACAAGCAGCTCAAACCAACAGCAAGTTATTAACAACACTCTGTGTACTTCTTTTCTTCAGAGAGACTGGTAGCAGCAGTCTCTAGCCCTCATCTGTCCTGTGGGTCTTCTGCTTGTGGAGAGAGGAGATGTCTGCTTTTCTTCGCAGCCCACACATGAGCAAATAAAGCTTTCCACTTCATTCCCTTCCCTCCACGTCTCCTATTTATTCACAGTTCAATGGGGTGGAGTGAATTTAGTAGCCCAAGGGCCATTTGCTCAGCCTGGATGCTCCGCACATGCTCTCCGGGGATGACATGTCATCCTCTGCTCTATGTGATGCCACACTTAGCTGCTGTGATTAGCACGACTGGCAAAAGATGATGGCTGCTGGCATTTCTTTGGTAACTAATACCTCGATAACAGCTTGCTCCTCTGTGATGATAGTCTAACCACCTGCAGTTGGGATTAACTTTAAATTCCAGTGTTTTTTTAGTTTTGCTGTGGGTGCTGAGGCTTGTGTAAGCATAACACGGATGCAGCTGGAAGCGTATCTACCCTTTGAACTCCTTGCTCGCTCCTCCCAGAAGGTCTGTCTTATCATTTCTGTTCAAGAATATACGAAGTTGGCTGCATGCCTAGATTTGCATCTGGTGTCTAAAAAGAAAAATAACAATTTGCTTCAACACTGTATTCAGAGATGACAGAGGACAAGAAAAAGCTGCGGCTGAGAAGCTGGGGATGAGAAACTGAGGCATTGCACAGAACTGAACAGCTGCACACATTCTACATGTAGTTTGAAGATGACAGTCCTCAGCTTAAGAGCAGGGTCATGGAATGCAACTTTTTCCTTGTACACACATCCTTGCAAAAGCAAAAAATGATAGACTAGAATGTGATTTTTTTCAAAATCCTGCCAGCTTCTAATTATATTTTACGATTGCTTTGCTTGTAGAAGTCCTCCAGACAGGTGGAGCAATGTTCTTTCTCCATAGACAAAGGAAGATTTGTGCCAACTTGCCACTCCTACTCTGAAAATTTCTTCAGGGTATGGACATAGTCTCTTGACACCACAGCTCTGCCCAGCAGCACACAGGAACATTAAGGTTCTTTAACACTTCAGGCATACCCAGGAGGAAAAAATCATGTCTCTCTTCAGAAGTGCACAAATGCCCTTGATCACGAAAAAAAGCTAACAGCTACAAGCCCTTCCACTTTCCCTTCTTGTGTGACAGAAACAGCAGTAGCTTATGGATAGCGTCCAAACAAACAAACAAAAAAAATCATTTCCTGCTGATCAAGCTTTCTCACTGTAGAGACTGTATCACTCTTCAGCCTGCCGTAGAGTTTTTGTCAGTGGGGACAGGAATGCTTGCAAAATTCAGTGCCTAACATGCAATAGCTGTTCCAGAAAGGAGTCTACTGCTTCCCCTTAAAGACGACATCTTTGCAGCCCCGCTGTCCCACACTCCTACTGCCTAGACCATGACTTGGAGCCTTGGTCCTCTGGGGTTTTTTTCATCTGCAACTTGAACCACTACATCTCACTTTCATATTAGTATTACGAGCACTTCCATCCTGAAAAGCAGATGAATAAAAGGTCTGGTGTGCCTGATCTCTTGGATAACTAAGTCAGTGTGAGGAAAAGTGTGTACCAGTTAAGGTCTGCAACTGAAAACTTATTGCAGTGAGAGTGTTTTGCATAGTGTCAGCATCTTGGCTAGCTAATAACTAACCTGTAATAACTATCCTGTTCTTACCACAGGATGTGCAGCCTCCTAATTTTTGTGGGATAGATGATCAGTTTTCACAGGATGGGTATTTCCGTGGATTGGATCCTGTTTTGCTGAAATACGCCTGTGTGAAGAAAAACTCCGTCCTTTCCCAGGCTTGCGATCTGCATTGAACAGGAAGACAATGTTCACTCTTCTGAGACTAACGACCAAGTGAATTTTTCTTTCCTCAGACTGTTATTTAGCTAAGACTATTGGTCTGAGTTTTCAGTCACTCCAAGTCCTAGCATTACTTTGGATCCCTCTTTAGGGAAATTAGTGTTCATATTACTTTAAACATAGCTTTACAGTGGAAATGCATATTTCAAATGTTATCTATGTATTGTGGTCATAATATACTGTGGATGTATTTCTATAAATGCACCCTAAAATGACCCGGAGAAAGAACAGATGGAAAAGATTTTTAAAGTCTTCATAACAAATCCCAAGCAATTTCCAGAAACTATGTCAGTTAGCATAACAATAATTGCACCCACAGTTCTTCCTTCTCGAAAGATTTGATATTGTATGTATAGGACTTCATAGTCCTGTATTGCATTTCTACAGCTTTTGAAGTCTCATTTAAAATTTGGAAAGTGAAGCTATTGGAAACTTGGCTATTCCCTTGTAGTTGATGGCCAACCAAAACACTGGATATGTCTTGTCAGATGTAAATGATAGGATAGTAGGTTGTGATGTGTGTATTTTAGAGACCAAATCCTTGTTTGTAGAGGTTTTATGTTGACATGGGAATCATGCGCCACTTCATCAGTAATTTCACTCTCAAACCAGTGTAATTATAATAAAATACAATAGAGTAGAACCAAGCCACAACTGAAACATCAGCTTTCTATTCCATCCCATCCCATCACTTGTGAATGAGATGTGAAAAGTTCAGGCTTACCGTAACTCTGCACTAGTGCCCAATACACAGGATTTTGATCAGTAAAAACAAATATTTTCAAGTCCTTATTCCTTTTTGGTTTTAGGTCGTAAGCGCAACAATCTACAAAAACACTGCCATAATTCTACCAACTTAGCTTAGTCCACTTTGTTAGTAGATACTACATGAGTAGAACATACTTTTCTGACTTGGCCACCTCTTTCAAGGCTTCCTTTCCTGATTGTCCTTTTGTATGGCACCTGTCTAATGAAACATGCTTAGCTGAATTCCTCTTTACTAAGGTACCTATTAAACAGAAAAGTTTCTTACACATTTCCATGTACCCATGCTGCCATTTTTTCTCCACTGATTTGCTTCTTTGTCCTCTGTACTTCTGGCAACCTTTCCATCCTTAAACAGTCCCTCAGCTTTATTTGTTAACCTTGTGAATTTAGGGCACAGATAACAAATTTCCAGTAATGCTTTAATTTTTATTCTCAGAATGATCCCATCAATAACCTCTGGAAGACCTGCATACAGGTCTGAAGTCAGTAAGCCAGTTGTGAATTAATTTTGAGGTTTTGGTTTAGTATTTTGCTCTTGCAGGAGCAGCAGTCCTTGGAGACTCATCTTGTTTTCTGGACTTTCTACCTCACCTACACCTTTGTAGTTACCATTCTCCTCCTCCAAGTGTGTTGCCACTCACCTGATGCAGTCTGGTCCCCCTTCAAAAAGCAACAGCATTACTGTGTTCGCGGCATGAACGGTTCATAGTGACTTTCAGAATTAACTAATGTAATTCATAATGCAAGGGAACCAGTTCACACTTCACCACTGGTTCAAGATATTTAAATGCTTCTTTAACTAGCCCTAAACGTATCATAACTTATGTCTTCAAAAATTGGGAAGAGGAAAGCTTGTGGTTACATTTATGGTTTAGGTCACAGGAACATTAAGCAAGCTTACTTTGGCCCTGATACATCCCCACATTTTAGTGTTTGTTACTGTTTGCTTCGTTTGAAATCTCTTTCTAAAGGCAAACACTGGCTTTCACCAGAGCAGAACTGCTCCCATTCCCTGTACCATGCTGAAAAAAGGCTTAGATCCCAATGGCTGGGAGGAAAACAAACAAACCAACCCTACTTCTTCTTCATAGAAGCTCAGGTAGATAATGCTTTTAAAACAAACATTTGTCTGAGAAAAACTCTCTCCTTTGGAAGTTGAGATCTTCACTTTGAAGGCTGTAACCTGGTGCTCAGGACACGGCCCATGGCTTCTGGCTCCAGCCTGAGTTCTTTGCCACCTTCTGAATGGGAGCACATCTACAGATATTTATGAACGCAGTTACTGGTAGAGGTGCATGTATGTATCCACATCTCTCCACTAACAGATCCGTATGTATCCTCACTATAAAAGTCTGTAAGATATTTAAAGTTGTGATTCCATCCATTGCAAGTAAATTACAATTGAATGCAACTTCATCATAAAAGGGAATAAAATTTGATCTTTTTGTATTACATATTTACTATTTCTATACAGATATGTTGCCTAACACCCTTTTTGCATTAGTTTCCTTGACCTTCCCTTCTGCCACTGCTTCTCAGTCTCTGTCCCAGAACTGCATACAGCATGGCATATTAACAATGCAGCCTTCATATATAGCCTTCAAAATGAGTATTTTATTTGGTATCAAAGTTAATTATTTTGCTCTTCATCTGACGCCTCACTTCCTAAATTGTCCTTCCAGGAAAAATCCACCTTTGTGAGTTCCTATTCCAGCCCCCCTGAAATCTAACTACCATCCTCAAACACAGTAACTTTCTCTGCACCTTTAACAGCTCAACAGAGTGCCTTTAACCCTGTGTCCCTGAAGAAGGTCCTAGGATTGTTCCCTGCCAACATAATGATTAACAAAACAGAGGTGCAGATGGTTTCCAAAGCTTCCCAAGGTCTGAATTGAGCCCAGGATGAATGATCCCCTGCATCCCTTTGCTGGCCAATGCATCTGCAGAAGACTGAAAGCTTGGGGGTAATGTGCCTGGGTGCCAACCATGCTTACCGACAGCATCTACTCCCACATGTGGTCAAACATCAACTTTTGACAGAGTTGCTGCCCAACGTGGGAAAGGCTTAAGCTGTCAACACAATCATTGTGCAGCAACAGGTGCCAGCTTGGAGCCAAATAACCACCCATTAATTGCATGCAGGTTTCTCTCCCTCAAGGGCAATCACAGAAAGAGAACAAGACAATATTTCCCAGCAAGGAAGCAACAACGTGTAACTGTGAACGCACTTGGGAAATGTGTGATAATTGCAGCACGGTCCTACCACAAACGAGGGAGAAGTCAGTCGAGCCAGGAGGAAGGGATCTTTTCCATCAGCCCTCGCTCTGGGAGCGACGCACCTACCACACCTACCGTGGATGCCTGGCGTGCGGCAAGACGTAACACTGCCCAGGGCAGGAGGGTTTGAAGAAAAATTTGGTGAGGTATTCCTGAGCAAATGAGGCTTGTGTGAATGAAGTCACAACCCTGGCAACAACGCCAATCGTTAATAAGGTGCAAGTTCAAAATCAAAGCCTGTCCCCACGGGGGACACAGTTTTGTGGGCTCAGTGCCACGAGATGACGATTCAAGAGTTTCTCCTGTGTGCTGGAAAGGGAATTGGCTGTGTTACCTAAATGAACTACCAGTCAAAACATATCTCAAAAAATCAAATTCAGCTCCCACAGAGCTGGTGACAGAGGTTGCAGCCCCCAGCTGCTTGCACTGCTCTACACTCTCTACCTCACAGATGGGATTTCCCACCGTAACGAGGGATGGGTTTAGGCTTCTGTTTCACAGACTGAAAAACATGAGCATTGCCTCCCCCACTTCTGCAGCGCAGGGCGGAGTTCAATACAGCATTGCAACAGCAGCCTCTCTCCCATTTTAAGCAGCTATACCAAGGACATCATTTTGCAAGGGAAATAACTAGCTTTAACATAAAGTTTCTCAAACTGTCAACCTTTTGTGTTTACAGTCTCTTTGAATGCGAAGTAGTTTCTTTTAGGAATTTTATTAATCAGGTGCAAGAATTATTAATTAAAATACAGATTATTATCAACTCTTGCTTAATCTCTGGAAAAGTTTCATTACTTCTTCTTTAACTGGTATTCTCTTATGTATATCCTTTCTATACAAATGGTGTTCTCTCACTTGTATCACTATCAATATATACCAGTATAAAAATATATATATAATTTATATATGTAAAATATATAGTGATATATTTTACAAAATATATCACTATAAAAATCTGCATGATTTTAAAGTTGCAGAGCCATTTATTGCAAGTAAGTTACACCCGAATGCAACCTTAGCATAAAAATCAATTTTACATACGAAGTATCTTTAATAAATATGTGAAGAAAGATAATGCTCTTGATGCCTGGTGAATTAACTTCTTTATTCAAATTTAGCTACATGGATACAAATTACTACGAAAATCAGTATGTTTTATATCTACATTTCACTAACTAAAAAAATCCTTTAATGTCTGTAATGCATGTGGACTGAATCTGTTGCATCCAGCCCTGTTTTGCGAAAGTTGCAGTTCACTGCGATACAGATGATGAAGCTGCTTTCTCTGACAAGAAGACAGCTGCACAAAACAAGGATTGCCCCTGTGGCGTCTTATTTCCTGGAAAGAAGGAAACAGTCCTGGACAAAAACCTGGAAGTAATGTTTCTTTTTCTTTTGTAAAGCCTCTGCGAGAGGTAGCTCAAACACACCTGTATGGAGTTAGATGCCATTTTTTTTACTTTCATAGATGCCTTTTTCCTTCTTTCTTCAGAGCAATGGCTCAGGTTTGCTAGACTGAACTCTAGGAATGAGAATAGCGCAGTGTTTTAGCATGGCTGCCAACCAAACGAACGCTGTCGAGATATTTCATGCATCTGAAGCCCTTTTGTCAGCA
Source organism: Psophia crepitans (assembly GCA_013399095.1). Taxonomy (NCBI): domain Eukaryota; kingdom Metazoa; phylum Chordata; class Aves; order Gruiformes; family Psophiidae; genus Psophia; species Psophia crepitans. Next base: position 16,885 of record VWZZ01004605.1, on the reverse strand, counting down.
TTTGCTGTCTTCATCTCATCTCCAGCATCCAGCTTCTGCATTTTCAGGGCCAAAAGAATTTCTGACTTTCATCGTTTCGAGGATACCTTTTGCTTGATGAGAGAGGCAGTATTTTCTCGCAAGTCAGTGTTTATCGCCGTGCTGAGCCACAGATGACTTTTACGGTCCCCTTCCAACCACGGACCAAAGCGAAGTCTCCGCGCCCGGCTGGCTAAGCCCGGCTTTTCGGAGGAAGCTCCGCTTGCCGGAACACCAAGACTGCGCAGGAACAGGGCGAGCCGTTTTCCCGGCTTTGCTGGCAAAAGCAGAAAGGTGCAACCTGCCGGTTGCCCAGAAGAGGGGGCTGGCTTCCCGCCCCCAAAATAAAGCGTTTCGGGAGCCTTTCCCCCGGGAGGAGCCGAGCTGCGGACACACCGACACCGGCTCTGAGGCTCCCGCCACCCTGTCCCTCGTCCGTCACCCCGCCTCTGGTCCGCACTCGCCAGAAGGCGGCTGATGGCCGGAAAAAAAAAAGCATCTCCCCTGAGTTTGGTTGGTAGGACAAAGGAGCAGGGTCCCGGTTGGACCCCTCCAGAACCAGACCATTACATTTCTGAGCGGCTTGCGAGATCCTTACTGTGCACCTTGAGCGTGGCTCTGGGTGGCTTTACATCTTCCCTCCAGCCAAAAGGGGCTTTGCAAGGGGCTGCTCTGAAGTAGGTGCCATGTCAGCACAAGTCTGGAACAGCAGCTTCCGAAAGAGCATCTCAGGTTAGAGTGACTCACCCAACTAGATTCAACCGAAAATGCATCCAATGTATCACATGACATCCATGTATATTATTTTAAAAAAAAAAAAAAAAAACCAAAACAAAAAAACAACAACAAAAATCCAGCCCAAACTGCATTGGATTTTCACAAGAAACTGCAGCTATGGGAACAGTAAAAGAGATGGAAAGGATTACGTGACATCTTTTAGACAGGAGTGAGTTAAAAGAACAGAATACACAAGCCTCATTAAATTTTATTAGAGAAAATTAAAAGGTGGATTCTGCAGTTTATTCTGCTGCTTCCACCTATGCTGTTTTGGGAGAAAGGACTGCAGATATTTTAAAATCTGACATCAACTTCTGTGGTCACATGTTAAAGCATGGAGCAAAAAAAATAAAGTACAGGGTTTAATCATTTGAATTATTCAGTTTTCCTTGCCACCTGCATAATTCTATTTCTCTTTTTTTTTTATTTTCATGATTCAGTGCTTTCTTTTCCACTTACTCAGAAACCCCCACAAATGTTTTGTTCAGAAAAAAGCATTTGTTATTTAGACAGGAACATTCACATTTGACATTAATGGTGTTCCTGTTTGTTAAAGCAAAACAGAGAGGAGGAAGAGGAGGGAGGAAGCAAGCGCTAGAGGGACCTACTCACTCTACAGCCACTTAAGATGTGAAAACTGGGCAGCAGCTATTTCAGCACCCCTTTCAAACGGTTTGAACCACTCTTGTCAAAACACCCTTTTTAAGTAACCCTTTTGCTGAAGCAGTATGTCAGCATTTTCGCCCTTTCTAGAACTGACGGTGCTTTAAATACACATTATTTCCTTAGCAGAGTTAGGTATATTTATGTTCAGAAAAATCTTACCAACATAACTGGGGGGTGAGATACTTTGAATATATGCAAATTATCCAGGAAACAGTTACTGGCTTGTTAGTACTACATTGTTAACCACGTAAGTCTAAAATCTGAAAGGTATTGACTGTCTACTGAGATGATGATAGTCACAGAATCACAGAATCACAGAATCACAAGGGTTGGAAGGGACCTCGAAAGATCATCTAGTCCAACCCCCCTGCCAAGGCAGGGCCGCCTAGAGCACATCACTCAGGAACACGTCCAGTCGGGTTTTGAATGTCTCCAGAGAAGGAGACTCCACAACCTCTCTGGGCAGCCTGTGCCAGTGCTCTGTCACCCTCACAGGAAAAAAGTTTTTCCTTTGGTCAGCCTGATAATACCGTAACTGTAAATTTGTTTACTGAAGACTGCAATTGTGCTTAACTCTGTTGGCCCACTGTCTCAGGCATTGCATAATTAGCATTATAAATACTTCTTGGGTAAAGTCTAGTTTGGTGAAAAACCCTGTCTTGCTTACAGGGCAGTTTCTGTACAGTAATCTGGATTTATTTCCTCTTTCAGCAGGATAATATATATCAAAGGGTCACACTTCAAACCTCTGGCCTGCAGTGGTGGGGATTTTGTTTTTCTAATTTTTACTTCCCATTTTTTCACTTAAATGTTTTAGTTTCAAGAAGTCTGGTCACAAGAATGACAAAAATAATGCCTTCCTTTTTAAGCTTCATGAAACTTCCAGATGGTCCTGCAAGCATATACACATATTCCTACAGTTAACATTACTAGGTATATTTCTGTACATTAAAGAACTTGTTGAGGTTAAATCCATGGACAGTTAAACCCAGAAATACATAAAAACAGATAAGAAAGAATAAAGTGGATCCAGAGTAGAGTGTATATATAGTAGTTTATGCACAAAAACACAGCTAAAAATGGGCTAATTATTGATGTATACAAGTATTGCATATAGAAGGCTTTTATTAAAGATAGTAAGATAGGTTTAGGCACAGGTAGAGGGTTTATCACCAGTTTCTAGGGGAAAGAAATTGTAAAAATGCCATTAAATGTTTGAAACTGCTCATTTTTACTCTCATTAAACTCATAAACTCTAGCTGTGGGTGACAGCACTTTTCCTGGGGCAGAGAAACTCAATGTGAAAGAAAATGGAAGCACAATCTGAAAAGGTCAAGTATAGAAACAGGCCCTCTGTAGATGGAACCGAGAGGAATTGAGAGAAAATTAATAGACAATACTAATATGCATTAGAAAGCTAAGGCAGTAGAAGTGGAAAACACAAAGAGTTTGCGGAGAGATAGAACATGAGCATGCAGGGACAAAAAATGAGAAAACGAATGTGAAATGGCCCAGCAGCGTTCTGCATGCTCAAAGCGCTTTCCGAAAGTCAAGAGAAATTCAAAGTGGTCTTCTGTTTAAAACTAAAGCACAAGCATTTCTTTCTTCCTCCCAAGTGAATAGGCTCTTATCTTTAAGATGAGATTTGTCTCGTTTTGATGATGGGAAAGAGCTCAGAGAGAAACGTTTCTGTTACCGAGCTGACTGGCAAACTGCTGTGGGTTTCAGTCAAATAAAGCTCCCGTTAACAGCAGAGAGAGTGGGATTTTTGGTTTTCTCTCTTCCAGGGAAGGAGAGATTGTTTTAGAGCATAGGGTTATAAAGTTTGATTCATGTGCACGTTAGAAATTTGGGGGGTTTTAGCATTTGAGACAAGTGTAAGCGGAAGGTATTTAATTTCATGGTGTGCAAAAGGTGTGTGCAAAAGTGATGTGTCAGCCTTTTCATATGCTACCATTACGAAATATGCTGAACAGTGCTGCTCAGTTACTGAGCTGAGCACTACGCAGCAATTAGCGCTTGCACTAATACTGTCACATCATCCTAAAAAAACAGCTAAAGAAGAACCTATTTTATTTCAGTGCCTGACAACAGTTTGGAGTTTGGCTCTTAGTTTTGCTTAGTCATTTTCTTGCCACAGGGTAAGCTTACCATTCCTACACTGCGCAGTTTCATTCACTTCAATTGAAGCACATCATGGAAGAAAGCATTAACATCAGCTATGAGATTGAAGTGTACTAGGTAAATTAGGTGACAATCCTAACTCTATACTCACTTTGTAACTTCTTAGTCATGAGACTCTCTTGTCTTTCTGCTCTTTTGTAGAAATATTTGATTGCCTCCCAAAGAAATAACACAGTTGGGATGTTATCTGATCACTCCCAGTGCAACCTACTTCACTTTTCTCGAAGCGGAAGTAGACATTAAGAACTTACCAGCTAGAGAAGCAGAGCTGTCAACTCAACTAGTCAGGGGTGTCTTTGGTTGCAAGTTTGCAGCTTGGGGTTTGAGAACCAGTCATGCACAGCAATATGAACCTCCTACCACATCCTTAAATGTATTTAAGCAGATCAGTTCCTTTGATTTCAAAGGAGATTTGGGGGTGTAATGACTTTGTACATCTTGGTCTCTATCTTTAGACACTATGTTTAATTACAGGATTATTTGTGCACCTTCTGTTGCAGGAAGCAACTGACTCATTTTGGCTGTTTACCACAGCATGAAGGAGCAGGAAGAAATACGTGAGAGTCTTACATCAGAAAGTGGTTCATCTTACATCCATCTACTTGATGTAATGAGGCATATTAGAGATAACTGCTGCAGTGCCCATGCTTCACCTTAGAGCATTAGCTGCCGTGAGAACAATTAACTGATGTCCCAAAGCCAGAGTGAACAGCAGTGTCCTGCCTTAGCACCCTGTCTTTACACCTGCTAATTATTCTGGGCGAAGGATCACGCTGAAAAGATTTCCCATATTCCAGTTCCAGCACAGGCTAGGAAGCTCTATACCAGAATCCATCCCCTGGTAAAGCCAAGTGACAAGCTGGCTTTCTTGCTCCTTCCCAAACCTCCCTTCACTGCTGCTGCAGGCTGACAGATCCTCTTTCTGAAGAGCAGCATTAGGAAGAGCTCAGGTATATTTGCCTCCGTTTGGCATCCCTCTTGTCCTACTCCTGCCACAGCTCAAGGCTGAGGAATAATTTTTAGAAAGTAATTTATATCCAGTGGCTTTAGTTAGATTTTACCTATTAGCTGTCAAGTAGCGATAGCATTTTCGAATATGGAATTAGGATTCCCTCAGCCCTCAAGGAAGTATTGAACCCTAATGGTCTTTCTGAAGAAAGAAAGAATATAAAACTGAGAATAAGCATGTTAAGAACAATACACAAATATTAACTGTCCTGATTTTTGGCAGTTTATTCTGCCAGTGAATCTATTATTGCCACATACTTTTTATAGTGGGAACACTGAAAATAGGAACTTAAATAGAAGCAGAGAAAAACTAAACGAGAACGGTTTTAGGATATATATTATGAGTCCTGACCCTGTGCTTTTCTTTCAGTTTCTCTTGCTCCCGAAGATTACAGACACTCTTTCCTTAATGCCCCATAATAGGCACATGTGAACAGAGTCCAAGGTAACAATTTAAGTGGAATGTTGTCCAAGACCTACGTGTAACCTGCTCCACTCCTTTGGAAGGTGGAGCAGGCACTCCATTACCTGCACAAAAAACTCAGTTGCTCACATTCAAACTTCAGTGTCAAGACAGAGGCTCATGCCTCTGTTTGTAAAGCACTATTGAAGAAACTGCAGAGTTATTCCTTACATGATCTAACGTTGTCTGTCCTTACTTATGTTCAGATCCACTGAAGGTTAGGAAAATACCTCTGCACAGCCTGTTAAAACTAGCCCCTTAGGCCATGCTCAGCTCGTTTTTTACAAGTCTGCGCCTTTAAATGTCCTCTCTTTGGACAGCATTGCAATTACAAGATCCCTTGGTTAAATTTGTTCATAAATGAGGACTTTCTCAGCCAACTTCTACATAATTTAATCTGTCTAAAGTTACCCAAGCAGTTACTGAATGTAAATCCATAAATCTCTCAATTTGTTACCCAAAAGCAGAAATCGATTATCAGCTCCCAAAATTAAGGTGCCATTTACCTCACTAAGATGATCTGAAATTAAAGCATTCAGTAATAATACTGTGTGTGATACCTAAGGAGATATTTTGGTTCTCAGAATTTCAGCAGATTTGAAAACATACCCTTAGCATATTTTGCTAAGCAGTTTAATTGCTAACTATTTTTAGTAAAGCTTAGGGAAGTCATTTCAGCAAATCTTACTTGAATTTCCTTGACTAATGCAAGATGTGATGTCTTTGACTCCTTGCACTAGGAACTGAAAGTTCTTCACCCATCAGGATCGCCTCCACAAATGCTGAAGAAAAGGAAAAGCAGAACAAACACCGTTTTCTCCCCAGTGAGATTCTGTAAGGTAGTATTTTGACAAAGTTAGCAGAAGAGAGGAGATAGACCACCCAGAAGGAGGAAAAGACTTAAACATTAATCCGACAGGTCTTCAGACACCAATTTGTTATCTTAAGACAGAGATTTCTCCTCTCTCCAACATCTGATCCGGGATCCCTTTCAGTCCTCCTTTCTGTGGTTGCCTCATGCATTTCTCTTAAAGCCAACCACCCCTTTCTCAAGCTCTCCACTTCTCTATAGCTTAACGTCTCCCTGTTCCCACCAGGACTCTAGAAGAGCTGCCAACAGGAGAAGAAACTTCAGGAAAGAGACGAGTTGCGCTAGTTGCCATGAATAGTTTAAAGAAAATGTTTTCTCTATTGATCTTAGTGCTACTTTCCATTACTTCTACATTTGCAGGAATGTAGTTTTTTGAGGGTGTTTTGGAGTGTTTTGTTTTAGGGTTTTTTGTTGGGATTTTGGGGGTTTGTTTTCATGGTTTGGGGTTTTTTCACTCTTTTTCTAATGCTGTATCTAGCATAAGTACAAAACAGAGTAGTTGTACTAATCTGTTCAGCTAAATGTCAACCTCACTTTATTTCACGATAAATTTTTCTCAATGTATGCAGTGACAGAGCACTGCTGCTTTTGTTTTGCAATGTGTTAAACAACTTAGAACAACACTTTTTGGAGACAGGTTATTCAAATACAGGCTGCCAATGAGATTCAAAAATCTTTCTCTCTGCATTTTTATGAAAAGTAAGAATAATTCCTAAATTGTTTCACCTCTCTAAAAGCCTGAGGTGATCTTTAGTACAATAACTCTGGAGGGAAAAAAAAAAGAAAATAAAAGAAGATAATCAAAGTACACTAACATTGTGTGTCCAAAGAAGGTCAACGAAGCTGGCGAAGGGGCTGAAGAACCAGGTTTGTGAGGAGCAGCTGAGGGAACTGGGGTTATTTAGCCTGGAGAAAAGGAGGCTCAGGGGAGACCTTATTGCCCTCTACAACTACCTGAAAGGAGGCTGTAACCAGGTGGGTGTCATCCAATCATAGAATCATAGAATGGTTTGGGTTGGAAGGGACCTCAAAGATCATCTAGTTCCAACCCCCCTGCCATGGGCAGGGACACCCTACACTAGATCAGGTTGTTCAAAGCCCTATCCAGCCTGGCCTTGAACTCTTCCAGGGATGGGGCCTCCACAGCTTCTCTGGGCAACCTGTGCCAGTGCCTCACCACCCTCACAGGGAAGAATTGGTTACTAATATCTAATATAAATCTTCCCTCTTTTGGTTTAAACCCATCACCCCTTGTCCTATCATTCCCTGTCCTTGTAAACAGCCCCTCTCCAGCTTTCCTGTAGGCCCCCTTTAGGTACTGGAAGGCTGCAGTTAGGTCTCTCCAGAGTCTTCTCTTCTCCAGGTTGAGCAACCCCAACTCCCTCAGCCTGTCCTTGTAGGAGAGGTGTTCCAGCCCTCTGATCAACTTTGTGGCCCTCCTCTGGACTTGCTCCAGCACCTCCGTGTCTTTCCTGTACTGGGGACCCCAGAGCTGGATGCAGTACTCCAGGTGTGGTCTCACAAGAGCAGAGTAAAAGGGCAGAATCACCTCCCTCGACCTGCTGGCCACACTGGTTTTGGTGCAGCCCAGGACACGGTTGGCTTTCTGGGCTGCCAGCGCACACTGCCAGCTCATGTCGAGCTGCTTCTCAGTCAGCACCCCCAAGTCCTTCTCCTCAGGGCTGCTCTCAATCCATGCTCTGCCCAGCCTGTAGTTGTGCTCGGGACTGCGCTGACCCATGTGTAGGACCTTGCACCACGTGTCGGTCTCTTCTCCCAAGTGACAAGGAATAGGACGAGAGGAAACAGCTTCAAGTTGTGCCAGGGGAGGCTTAGATTGAGCATTAGGAAAAATTTCTTCAACGAAAGGGTTGTCAAGCATTGGAACAGGCTGCCCAGGGAAGTGGTTGAGTCACTGTCCCTGGGGGTATTGAAAAGAACTGTATACATGGCGCTTAAGGACATGGTTTAGTGATGGACTTGGCAGTGTTAAGTTAGCGGTTGGACTTGATGATCTTAAAGGTCTCTTCCAAACTAAACAATTCTATGGGTAAAAAGCATAGAAATGCATAAAGTGATTTTGTGTTTACCAACATTGCTTAAGAAAAAATGATTAGCAAAAAAGAGATCTTGCAAGATTTTCCTCACAGCTAAAGGAATTCCTCTCCCTTCCCGTTAATAAGAGGCAGTTGTGGACAGGGTATTTTATTGCAAGTTCCGGGTTTGTGGAACAAGGGAGAAGCGCCTCACGTTTGCTATCATTAACCACAATGGGATTTATTACATGAAATGCTTAAGATCCTTGTTTACAGCTGTATTCTAACTCCAGGTTGAACACCCCAGCAGTCAGCATCACCTTGCCGCAGCTGCTGTGCACTGATCTCCCTGAAGATGCGTAGGGTCCTGCAGTGCCGGGCAGGGTGCGGTGGGTGACCACTAGCTGGATGGTTGCAGCCTTTTTCCTAGACCTCTCCTTTGCTCCTTCTTCCTCTGTTCCCCAGCTCTAATGCAATAGCTGTGATTATTGTTCTTTTGCTTTTCTTTTCTCTGTATGGCTTGATCCGTAGAGCAGAGCAGATGATCGCTCTGCAGTTCGACGCATTGTGGAACTAGCTTGCAACACTGAACTGCAGGCAAACCTTACGGCGTATATAAGTATTTGATGAGCTTTGGGCTTTAATAAGGACAGAGACCGTGGCTCCCCAAAGGAAAGGATGGTTTTCTTCAGTGGCTGATGGCTGAGTTTCCATCGTATTTTTGCAACGATGCCCATCACACTTGGATTTCCTGCTGCTCACCTTCGCCAGCACAAGGACTCCGCTAGGACAAGACACGGGAGCTTAAGCAGAATTTAGGCCAAGGACAGATAATCAGCCTCGCTGCTCGTTTCGATTGTTTCATTACAACTTGGGGGGCTGGCACTGAACAGATAAGAGCTCCCACGGCGGCGCACACGGCCACGGCCACGCCAGCCGCCAGCGCCCTGGCA
>VWZZ01004602.1:0-15092 GCA_013399095.1 Psophia crepitans | reverse complement strand
ATTTGTCCATCTATTAACGTGACGCTCTTGTCTTAACTCTTAATGCTAATAAAGTACAACAGGAGTATGTGAGAGCAATGTGCAGGTTTGACCATTTAAACTGCTTTTGGTAAGCCTTGTGCATGCTCCCTCTGAACTGACCTGCAGAGTACTGGAGTGGTAAACCTTCATGTTGGCACCAGGAAGACAAATCTCATCCCTTTCTCTACCGCACTGCTCAGGAGTGACTATGTTATGCGTGGGCACCAGCTGAGTATCCCAGCTCCCTGCTGCCCTCTGCCAGAGGCGCTGGCCATGGAGCCTGCTGCAGGCAGCATGAACCCAGGGTGAAGGATAGCTCCCCGCAGGGAACACGCACTGCCCTGCAGACAGGAGCTCATGCTCTCCTCATGCATGCAGCCATGCCAGCAAGCAAAGCTCCAATCAGAGACAGTATAAACAGTAAATCATAGAATTATAGATTGGCTTCTGTTTGAAAGGACCTCAAAGATTAGTTTCAACCACCCTGCCAAGGGCAAGGACACCCAACACTAGACAAAGTTATCCAAAGCCCCATCCAATCTGGCCTTGAACACTGCCAGGGACGGGACCTCCACAGCTTCTCTGGGCAATCTGTTTGAGTGCCTCACCACCCTAACAGGGAAGAATTTCTTCCTAATATCGAATCTAAATCTCCCCTCTTTTAGTTTAAATCCACTACCCGTTTTCCTGTCACTACCTGCCCCTGTACACTGCCAAGCCGCAGCTTTCCTGTAGGCCTCTTCAGGTACTGGAAGGCCACAATTAGGTCTCCCTGAAGCTTTCTCTTCTCCAGGCTAAACAAATCCAGCCCCCTCAGCCTGTTCTTGTAGGAGAGCTNAGCCCCCTCAGCCTGTTCTTGTAGGAGAGCTGCTCCCGCCCTCTGATCAGCTTTGTGGCCATCCTATGGACTTGCTCCAGCAGCTCCATGTCTTTCCTGTACTGGGGACCCCGGAACTGGGTGCAGTACTCCAGGTGGGGTTTCACAAGAGCTCAGTAGAGGGGCAGAATCACCTCCCTCAACCTGTTGGCCACATTGGTTTTGATGCAGCCCAGGATACAGTTGGCTTTCTGGTCTGCCAGCGCACACTGCCTGCTCATGTTCGGCTTTTTATTAACCCGCATGGGACTGCTCTCAATCCATTCTCCGCTCAGCCTGTGGTTATGCTTGCGTTTGTGACGACCCAAGTGTAGGACCTTGTACTTGGTCTTGTTGAACTTTGTGCAGTTTGCACAAGCCCAACTCTCAAGTCTGTCAAGGTCCCTCTGAATGGCATTAGGTCCCTCTGGAAGGCATAAGTAAATTCTGTAAGCGCATGCTAATCATTTACATATAGTAGCCGTACCACTGCTGCAGTGATAAATGAGGCAGTTCCCGTCTTTGGACAACTAGGGGATCCAACCTCTCAGTTTACCATAGTCTAAATTTGTGTAAAGCAGTTTGTAACATAGACTCAGTGGAAAGGTAACATGATGCAGCTAGACGGCAGTTGGGAATACTATACAGTTAACTTTTTAGTAGCTCCTTTTTGTCTGAAACAGTTACCACCCAGCAAAGTGTTAAGGCATCAAATGGTTTAACATGCTAGAGTCACAATAAGTGTAATGATTGAGAAATAAGTGAGACCATTAGAAGCTCAGTTACCTTTAGTTATGTAAGACTAATTTGTGAGGGAAGTCTTATTCAGACATGCCGAGGAGCTTTATTGAAGAGATACCTGCCACAACAAAAACCTGTTGAAATCCTAGAAAATGCTTGCGGGAGGAAAAGCTGCTTACTACAGTAAGCCATTCTTAACCAAAAAAAGACTTTTTTTTAACAAGAATTGCCGATTTTTCAACAAGGTGATCCCAATTAAACCAGCTCAGTTTCTGCATAAGTGAAGGGTATTCCTGAAAAGTGCAAGTCCAAAAATAATCAAATCTCATATACTTTAACAATAAAAGAAAGAAAACACGGTTCCTGTTGCAGATGTATGCACAGCAGGCATTTGATAGTGCATTGATGCACAGCAGTTTTTGATACGCTTAAGGAAGATTATTCCAATATTTTCAACCTAATATTATGAAGCCATCAGTAAGGGGAAAATTTTACGTTACCACTGGCTTGTGATTCATGAATTTAAATACGTTTGCGTTTAGGAGAAAAGTTTTCTTAATTGTGTTGCAGTATGCAAATGGATCTTTATAAATTAATATTAATATCCTTTAAATATATTCTTTGTCACTGAATTACAGATTTGTCTTCTGGTAAAAGGGGAGTGCTGAAGTAAAAATCAAAAAGTGTCAGCTAGCTTATGCTGATCTTGCACAATGTTATTTGTTAACCGCTAAATAAAGCTATGAATCCAGAAATGTGTTTGTGCCTGTAAAATCCCACCCGTGTACGTATAGCTGGGGATGCTCCTTTTGGTTTTGATGAAATGCAGAGGCAATAATAGATGTGTTGCTTGCTGTAGGTAAAACAGTATGTCAGATTCGGCATGATAAAGGATCTTGGTTTGTAACGACAAAGATGACCATGCTTCCTATGACTTTACTGTATGGCCAGATTTTTACTCCTGGAATCTTTGTGTAGCAAACAATCAGAGAAATTCTCCAGGAAATTAAAATTCCTTGTACTGTCAGACAAATTCCTTGTACTGTCAGACAAGTGTATCATTATATCAATTTTAATCAAAAGCATTTTCAAAATTCAAAAATGTCTTTACTACCAATTTTTATTCATTGAATTAACATTTACTTGACACTTATATCATATTTATCTCCAGATCTGCTATTGGTAAGCTGGGAGCAGGGGTATTTGAGGCTGTGTACAGCTATCTGAAGCAAGCAAGACAGCAGAATGCCAGTGAGGAGGAGATCAGGAGACACCTGGAGAAACTCGTCTCTAGATCAAGTGATTGCTTTGACGTGGATCAACTTCTCTACTTTGAGGAGCAGCTACAGTCTTCAGAAGCAGATCTTTACCCTTAAAATGTGTAAGAGGACAGGAAATGGCAAGGAGGAGTGAAAGTGCTGAGTTGCTTTCTTCGGGCCAGCGAGCAAGTACAGGAAGTATTTGAGGAAAGTACCTGAAGGTAACTGTAGTACAGTAGCATGTGGGTAAACTCTATTTAATATTCCAGACCGCACTGAGAAGTGGGAAAAATATAGTACAGATTACATGGTCAGGAAGAATAAAAATAATCTGTGACAGTGAAGGGCAGGATTCATCATTGCCATGATCCATTTATCACCACTTAGTGCGAGAAAAACGATGTTCTCCTGGGCTTCTGCCAGGTGCTACTCCTGCACTTGGAGCATCCCAGGCAAAGCTGCCTCTGAAGGAAATGGTGCGGGATTAGTCGCTAGTTGGCTTTGATTCCTGCCCTAACCTAAGTCCTTATGACAGTTAAGCCTGTATGTTTTGTACATCAGCATACTTATTCTTGAACATATAAGTGTATGTACAGCTTCTCAGCCACTAATTTTCTTAGTGTCATTGCTCAAAAGAAGTGCATTTAACCTGCTTGACTTTCAAAAGACCTGTGAAAATACATGTCTATATTTATGTTTTTATACATATATGCTTACTCACATACACATATATGAATACATATAGGCAGAAAGTTCTCTGGCCATACACCACATTTATAGACATGCATGTATACTTATTTATATGGAGAAAGAGAATTGAAGCCTGATGATAGCTAGGAATCCTTACTGTGACTTCTTACAGTTTTGGATGACATTTGTTGTACACGGAACAATAAACTATTTTTTTTGCTTACCATTAACTTTTTTCTTACTGTTTATGCTACTTTCTCATACGTATCACACTTTTGCTGATTTCAACTACATATCACGCTCTGATTATATACCTGATATTTTCCTCCTACCTCTTCCTTTATACTGCATTCTTAGCTCCTTCATCCACTTAAAATTCTAAAGGGTAACAATCTATAAAGCAATTTGAAATGAATAGTGGACGAAATTAAATGTATTCAAACACTTATGTTTCCTGCTTTTTGTAAGGACTTGGAGACTGAATTAAATAAATAAGAAATTCATAATACATTTATGTAAAACTATTTCTGTTTGATTTTAGTTATTTACAGCTAAGTATAACAGTACTGATAATAATTGATAAATGCCATATGCCAAAAATCCAAGTGATTTTTTGGATAAGAGGAAATGATCAAACTTTGTGACATATTTTAAGAGATTCAAATAGGAAGGTAAGTAGAGTCATCTTAATCTATCTCAGCAGTAACACAAAATGAGGAAGCAAAAGACGTAACAGGCTACAGAAGAGGAGGCATTATAGTTGCAACTCAAAGTAATCTGCAATGTCTGATTTCGGCTTCTATTCTGAATACACAGTATTGCAAACTGGAGGGTAAAGTCCATTCTGATGTTCATGGAGATAGGAAAACTTTTCTTCCATGTATGTGGTGGTTCATATCACATAGGTGGAGAGACAGTTTGAAGCACAGATTCTCAGCTAGATTTTGGTCTCTTTCCTGTTATTTCTTCTTGTTCTTACATTCCCTAGACTTCTCAATGTCGTGCTTGTGTAATTGCTCCAATATTTTTTGTTCATTATGTCATTTAATACCGTTGAGAAACATAAGTGCCAAAATAGGAGTGCTTGGACGTTGCGGGGACTAAAAAGTAGATAAAACAAAGTAATTAACTGGCGGTGAGAATAACGTCAGAGGGAGATAATCTTGAGTACTGCACTTAACCTCTGGCTGTGATTCAGAGTGATTTACCACAAAACGTCGAAAACTGCCTTTATAAGAAATCAATTCCTTTTTATTAATGAGTAACAACTTATCAGAAGTTTTCTGCAGCATGCAAGAAAAAAGAGCTGCAGAGGAATGGGATAATCTCGCTAAGGCATTCAAGCACCAGCGAGATCATGAAAACGTGGTTTAGCCTTGCAGAGTACCCTCAGTAAATTTCTACTCTCTGATGAGCAGTACTTTTGCTTGTTGGAAACGAAAAAGAAGTTACAGCAGCATGCTTTCTTTCATGCAGGATATGACATTCAAGTCATATGAGGATCTGGATATTATTGCTTTTCTACTTTAAACTACATGTTAAACTACACAGTCATTTCATATTGAAGCCTGAGGTTTCTAGCAGAAGCCACTATATTGATCTGCGTCTATAAAGGATCATCAGTGTAATAGTAGTCTAAAATAATGCATTGGAGTTTTCTCCCTCTAATCTAGCGAGCTCCAGGGAACTGCTCCTTAAAGCTACTGTGGAGCCTTCCTAGCTTGAGCTGTCTTCGTTATCTTCTCCTCTCTCCTCCCCTCCTCCTCAAGGACAGGAAGCAAAGCAAACCCAGGATGCTCAGACTCTGCAGAACAGATGCTGTTAGTTACAGTCCACGTGCAAGCCTTATAATCATAGAGGCTGCTTCTCCTGTAATACAATTTTTGAGTGTGAACAAGATTTTAGTGATGCATTTATGCATCTGACAATCAGGTGCATACTCTTGCCATGCTATCTCTACCAGTGAGGCGTTGTTTTTTTTTAAACTCTAAATGAAGTTTGCTTGCCTTTAATGCTCTTTTGGCTGGAGATCGGCTCCTGATGCTAACGGCAAATGCTCCTGACTCCCTAGAGGCCTGATTTTGCCAGTTGCTCATGCAGAGAATAGTGTCCTTTTACAAGCAGCGTGGGTAGCTGGGGCCTGTGTTTCTGGGAAAGTACGTTAGTTAAGCTAGCATAAGCCAGGGTGTCGACGTAGTCATTGTATCACCTGAGCAGGACAGGAATCAGCTTCCAGTGTGCTTCGGTCTCATCCAGGGAGCAAAACAGCCTATCCCTATCTCCAGGCCAAGGCACCTCCTAAATGCTGCTGGAGGAGCCCCAGGGGTTTGCTGCATTCAAGGAGGTGGATGTCCAGGAGGAAGGGGAGCAGTTGTGCCTGGTTCAGCAAACACACCAACGTTTCTGTATTCACATTTAATATGCTCCTGCTGATTCGAGCCAATAGTGCGGTGAGGCGATTCAGCGAGAGTGAGGAAACTAACCCTCGTGAAGAATATGAGTCTCCTGATTACCAGACGAGTACTTAATGAATGTCTAAGCACAGCACAATTATTGAATTTCAATTGCTATCTCTCAGACTTTGTACTAGAAAAAGGAAAAGGAGTAAAAACTACATGTAATGAGGGTGTGTGATCAAAATTAATACCTAAGAGACATCCAGGCATTTGTGGAAAAGACCGCAAGAATGATGCAATGACAGGAAGAGACGCTGCTGTATGCCTGCCACCTCTTTGGATAAAAAGAACATTTTTACCACTGTTAAAAATAGAAGATGTTTTCAGCATAATCTGGCAGAAAAATAGATTATGTTTCAGTGAAGTAATTAAAGTTATACTGAATGAAATACTGGTTAATTAAAATGTATGGAAAATCCAATTTGCCTCACTGGATCACTGCAGATCGGCTTTTCAGAGGTTGGTCTTCAGCGCTGTGCCCTTACTGACCATATTGAATGAAGAAGCTTTACTTTGAGCAGTGCACAGCAGGAAGTACCAAATTAAATGAGCCCATCACACACATAAATTTGTGCTTAGCTTTTAGTGCCAGCCGCTTTAGTACTAAGAGAAAGACCTGTGCAGGTTCTTTTGCTCGTAAAAGTCTTCAGAACTGGAAGCCCAGGCTTTATAGCAACAAGCATTCAGATATCTGAGAAGTATTTCAGCCACAATAAATATTGACAGTGATAAAATTTAGTGGTCCAATCAGTTGAACAAAATATAGATTTATGTAATCAAAAGTTAAATTAAATCTAATAAAAATTAAGAAAGATTAAATACAGTCCTATAAACAGAGGTTGTCTTTTCGAACTGTTTTGTGTGTTTATTATTTGATTTACTCTAAAATGCAACCAAGTCCTGCAGAGCAGCTCAGCCTTCTAAACTGGCTTAGCGACATTTGATAATCTGACCTGGCAGGGCTGTGGGGTCTTGCTTGGGATCCTGTTTTTTTCCCTTCTGTCAAGCTGTAGTGTTTAATGTTGTGACACTCGAGACACCCCATGGATCAGCGTTGGTGGGAGGAGGAGCAGCTGTAATTAGTTCCTGCTTAATGCCAGAAAATTACCTTAAGCAGCACCTGCACTTATATTAAAAGATGTTCTGGCGTATTTTAACCTGAATCAGCAGAAAACTCTGGCCTAGTGTTAATGTCTAAGACTACAGCCATTTGTTTTGAAAATGTGTCTCCACATCACAAATTTTGTAAGCAAGTAATAATTCAAGACGTCTCTCTGGTACAGCCTCTCTTTCAGATTTTGCTCTGACTGAGTTTCTTGTACTTCTTAAGGAAATTTGCTGGGCAAATGAAAAATTTTCATTTCTTTATTTTCATAAAGAAAACGAACTCTTCTATTTTTCTTCCTCTCCCCTTCTCTCTGTATTTGTTTGACTCTATTGAACTGTGTGTCCAAGTCCCTGTAACAATTAATAAAATTCTTCCACTACGTTCCTGTAAGGTGCAAAGTTTATACGGTCCCTTCCCTTCCCTTCCCTTCCCTTTTTCACTTACACGTTCCAAGTTTTCCCTACATTTCTAAATACTTTTGTACTTTTGAAATAATTAAAACAACGAAAGGTAAAGTTCAAGCAATACCTAACAGTAAGACAAAAATATCATTCCAGCTAAAGAAATTCTGCAAAGAAAAATATCAGAGAGAAATTCACATAAAGGACCAGATGTTCAGTTACTAAAAGTGAGAACAGGTTTCTGGAATTCTTGCCATGTACTGGAATATATAGGAGGTAATAAGAAAAATGGGAATATTAATCTAGGCGTTATTCTTACAAAAAAATTCTACAGGTTTTCCATCATTATCAGCAACTGAATCTAATTCTTAACCTTCAAAACAGTTTTTTATTATTAAATTTATATTCAGAAGAGACAGCAGAAAGGTGATATAATTATTGTCTTCTAATACACAATTTTTTATCTCGCTAAAAAGAAGTCTGGCAGTAAAAAAAATTAAAAGACTAGAGCCTGGACAAATTATTTTGGAGAAAGACACTTTTCAGGATTTACTTCTTTTTTACTAGGAATGTAAATAGAATTTGAAAATGTCTGAAGTGTGAACTACATCAGCAGATTGAGTTAAAATGAGCTTCAATCAAAGAGGCTTTATTTCTCAGAGAGAACAAGACACATTGTCAATAAATTCATTTGCAATCAAAAAGACTAGGCAGATTTGACTTTTTTCAGCAACAGATACAGACATTTGCAGAATCTGTGGATATGTTGAATTACTGACAACTCCCATGAATTATGAGTGGCGTTATCACACCTTTGAAAAATTCGCTTTCTCCACGGTAAAGAAGGTACTCATTTAAATCAGCGTGAAAGCAAAAAGAAATTATTCCCCAAGCAGTCAGCAACAAGAAGACCCACAAATGTCTATTGTGGTTGCACCTTGTCCTGGGTCTCTTGTGGCAGGACCAGGTAGTGATAAATAACAAAAAGCCAAAAGAAGAGTCTTGTTCCCACCTTGACCTGTGAGAACTACAGGTGCTGTGATGATATGAATGTAGGATCTCGCCTGGTTTACGCTACTACCGGTGACAACCTTAAGACAGAATACGATCCTATCTTTACCAAAACTTCTACTTTCAGAGTGAGTGACAGGAGATGATGAAGAGAAATGTGCTTCTAGGAGTGCAGATTGTACTATTTTGTTGGATCGCAGAGCAAAGAAACTTGAGTTCCTGGTTCAAATGACGAAGATGGGGTGAACCACCGCCTGGCAGTGTATCTGTGCAGCCCAGTACCCCTTGCCAAAAGCCAAGCCATCTGTTTCCTGGTCAGTGTCAGAGGTCCCAAATGGTAAAGCGTCAGCTATGGTACTACTTGTGTAGACGGCCACTACTTGACTGCTGTGCCTGCCTTTTCTAGCAGCTAACATCTGTCCGTAATTTCAAGAGGATAATAGAGACTCGCACAAATGAAAGCAGAGCTGGTACTGAGACGCAAAGGATTATCGTTTCTTTTTAGTGTTTCTGCATTATTGCAAGCATTTACCCCTTCTGCGTAGCCTTTTTCTTATCGTTCTCACATACGAATTACTTCAGTCACTGAAGACTGGCAGAAATTTGCTGGTTCCGCTACCTACGTAGAAATTGTTAATTATAGACTTAGAGCGGGTGAAAGGAGCCAAATACATTATGACTCTAGTTCTATTAATGAGCGAAAAGCTAGGCTGCGGTTTTCCAATTTTGCTCTGTGTGTCGGCAGCAGATTTGCTTGTGTTCTGGTTTCCAATTCAGGAACCAGTAGAGGAGTCCTGCTGGGTAGATGTGTGCTGCCAGTGGGAACTGGAATGGGATTAATTAGCCTGCAGGTACGGAGCACTGAAAACTGTATACCATATGCTTGAATGCTGGGCACAGTTTTCACCTGATCTGCCGTTCATAGGCCTACTAAAGCCCACTACCGTCAACACCCACTGTGGAAGCACGACAAAAGCTCTTTTACTGGCGAGGTGATCTTTAGACTTTTGTTCTCTGAAGATGTCTGACTCTTCGATTCGCGACTTTACACTTTTCTTTCTTTCTCTTCTTTCCGTGTAGAAGTTGCTGGCTGCCTAGACAGAGTAGTAAATTCTTGGTTATTACTGATGGTCACGCTACCACTCTGTCTGCTGTGGGTTAGGTGGGAAGGAATATTTCATTCCACTTGAGCCATGCATCCCACTTTTCACTCTGTAAATTGCTCTGGTTCCAAGAAAGACGTGAGTGAAGATGTATGAGGAAAATCTTTCTGGGTATGGAATGGATGAAGGAAATGGTAGAGATTACAAATGAGCAAAGGCTTGTTTAGAGGAAAACGCAGGATACCTTTAAGACAGTTGTAGAACTCAAAGTCAACCTAGTAAACAAGGACAAAGATCTGCCCTCAATCAGGTAGGAAACCCTGGAAAAGATTTACATTTCTGGCGAGAGAAGGAAGTCCTACTGTTCTTGTGGGTAGTGGTCAACATCGTAAGTTCTCTTGCAAACAGAACAGTATCAAAACCTTTTGGCTTCGACACTAAAACAAACATGCCAGTCTTTGCAAATTCAAGCAGATCTGACTGACGAAACGTCATTCTTCCCATAGCTGTCGTGATTAGTGCTCATCCCTGAAGTTATCTGATTTAAGCCAGAGGAGTTCTAGCTAAACAAGGAGGTTGCAGTTGACTGTAAGATAGAAAATGTGATGTCTGTCTACAAGAAGTGCTAGAAAGAGAATTTGGGGAAATACCTGTCTGTCAGTCTGATCTTGGTACTGGGGAAGGTAGCGAAGCAGATCAATGTTCAGTGCCATCACGGAGCGCATAGAGGGCAACCAGGTGATCAGGCCGAGTCATCATGGGTTTTTGAAAGTCAGGTCCTGCTTGAATAAGCTGATCTCTCTCTATGACAAGGTTATCCAATTAGTGGTTGAGGGAAATTTTGTGGATGTCTTTTACCTAAACTTCAGTAAAGCCTTTGTCACCATTTCCCACAGCGTTCTCCTAGAGAAATTGGCTTCTCATGGTTTGTGGATGTACTGCGCTGGGGCGGCCTCATCCCGAGTCCTGTGGCCAGTTTTGGGCACCACAGTACAAAAAAGACATAAAACTACAGCAGAGTGTCCAGAGGAGGACAACAAAGATGGAGAAGGGCTGGAGGCGAACACGTATGATGAGAGGCTAAAGTCCCTTGGTTTCTTCAGCCTGGAGAAGAGGAGACATCATTGAGACCCACAGCTTCCACACGAGGGGGATCGACGGGGCAGGTGCTGATCTTCTCAGCCTGTTGACCAGATATGGAACCAGAGGGAAAGGCATGCAGCTGGCAGGGGAGGGTTAGTTTGGAGATCAGGAAAAGTTTCTTTATGGAGGAGATGGTTGGGCCCTGGAACAGGCTCCCCAAGGTATTGGTCTTTGCACAGAGATTGACTGATTTCAAGAAGCATCTGGACGATGGGGCTGGTCGTTTCTGAAGCCGGAAGTCGGACACGATGGTCCTTATTGGTGCCTTCCTATAGGGATATTGTATGAGTTTATGATGCTCTTCGTTGGAAATAAAAAGGTTGTGTGGCTTTACCCAAAGAATTGCAATGAATGGACTTAAGTCTATTTGGTGGCTGGTCAAAACTGGTATTCCCCAGGCCTCAGTACTGGGATCATTTCTGTTTAATATCTTTATCAATGAGTGTTTCAAAGGAATCGAGTGCACCCTCACTAAGTTTACAGACAACACCAAGTTGGGTGGCAGTGTGAATCTGCTTGATAGCAGGAAGGCTGTACAGAGGGATCCGGACAAGCTAGATCAATGGGCTGAGGCAAGTGTCTGAGGTACAACAAGGCTCAGTGCTGGGTCCTGCACTTGGCTCACAACAGCCCCAGGTAACGCTACATGCTTGGGCAAGAGTGCCTGGAAAGCTGCCCGACAAGAAAAGGACATGGGGGTATTGGGCAACAGCCAGCGGAACATGAGCCAGCAGTGTGCCCAGATGACCAAGGCGGCCAACAGCATCCTGGCCTGTATCAGGAAGATACAGCAGGAAGTGTAGCCAGCAGGAGCAGGGAGGTGATCGTCCCCCTGTACTCAGCCCAGGTGAGGCTGCACCTCGAGTACTGTGTCCAGTTTTGGGCCTCTCACCACAAGGAAGACATTGAGGCCCTGGAGCGTGTCCAGAGAAGGGCAATGAAGCTGGTGAAGGAGCTGGAGGTCAAGTCTGATGAGGAGCAGCTGAGAAAAACTTTTGACAGTGATTGAGTTTTCTGTGGAGGTATTGAAAAGATGTGCACATGGGTTTATTTTTTATTGGTGGCCTATGCAGTGTTGATCTTATGGTTGAACTGAAAGACCTTAAGGGATTGTTCCAACATAAATGATTCTATGATTCCTTATAGTAGTCACCAAATCAAATGAGATTTCACTAAGTGAGGCCTTCTTTGATAGCGAAGTATTGCTAAATGTGTGTGAGTTTACAGCTGGTTCTGACAAGGTTAATAACACCAAACGTAATAGAGCAGACAACCTATATTCCCTTCCCGGGCTAACAATACATAATGAATTAGGATAGATTATTTTCTTGTGAATAAATTGACTGTTTTTAACTGCATTGGTAGATGGAGGAATTTAAAATCGATTCAGAATAAAGCCCTTGATCTGGCTACTCAGTGACTGCGGACAGTTGAATTACTCCTTTGTTTTAAGACATGCTATTATTAGTTTGCAGATTGTGTTCTGCAGCAGATGGGCTTTAATGAAATACCAGCTCCTTGTATTAGGAAAACTAGGAAAAAGTGCAGAGATAAAGAGTGAGGTCCTATATTATATACTTGTTAAATAACCTTTATGTTATTGTTTTACACAGAGGTTGGATCACCAGCCATGTATTTGTTTGGCAGCAAAGCCATATGACCAGGAAATACGAATGAGAAGTGATGAGGCAAGAAAGTAAACTACCGGGATACAAATACCAAAAGCTTTCTTGTGTCTTGAGAAAAAAAAAGTACCAAAACTTATAGCTGGCAAGGGATCTAGCCCTGTGAATGTTGACATGTATAATCATAAGGAACAAGGAAGAGCCTCTGGTGGTCTGAAAGTCCAAAACTGGAAGACAGGCACTAGCTCTGCACTACTATGGATATGAATAGTGTCAACTACAAAGTTGAAGTCACTCGGCTCAATGCACAGTTCAGTGGAAGAAATAAAATGACATATAGAGGGTAGCCTGCGTATCACAGTAGTATCCAGTGGTAACAAACCAGTTTCGTGAGCACCTCTCCATGTGTTTCTTTTAATACAGCGATACAAGGAAGAAGCAGCAGGATCTTTCTTGTCTTCGAAAGTGCTTGGGTGAGCTTCAGCTGATTGGAGATGTCTACGCTTAAGGAACATCAAGTTGGGAGTGTCAACTATGTCCTCATTTTTTCCAAGAAAAATAATACATTTAGACATTTTTCCAAGAAGAAGTTAGCCTGCATCTTTCTTAATTCCTCTGCAGTGTTTTCTAAGCAATCAGGGAAAAAAGATAAAGACATAGTGCCTCATCTGATTGCAAAAGTATAAATCAGAATATTCTCTAGTTTCAGTGTATTTTCTCCTGAAGAAATAGCCTTTTATTGACAATTTATCATCAGAATACCAATGGCTAAAATTATTCAGTTAGAAACTACTTGCTGCTGCTACTGTTTAGTCTTCCGCCACTTATCACAAATCACTAAGAAAAGGACTTACATTGAAAGGATTTGATGCCTCATAGGCTTGACAGATTGCAGTTTAAGGAACTTCATTCCCCAGACACTCAAGAATCCGAAGATTTCGAAGACGAAATGATTGTGGTACAAGAAATAGTTTCCTTCTTCTCCTTCACTTCAGCATCCCCACACGCATGTCCCCTCCCTGCAGTGCTCACCAGGGGATTTACTTGTTTAAAAATATGCCGAGGGGCATGCAGACCTTAATTCCAGTGGCATGTAAGGAAGAAAAGGCTTGAGAGGTGACAGCACGTGACGGTGTTCTACTACAGAGATGCAGACACTTTCGAGAGGAGCAATTCCCAGCTGGGGCAGGAAGATATTTCTGATGTTGCCAAAAACTGAGGAGAGAGAAAGGTAGCTCTCAGCAGGGTACACGCAGAAAGAACTCTGAGTAGTTACCCACTGGCAAGCATTCAGAGAAAACAGCCTCTTGCTAAATACATCTCAAGTAGTCAAGCTGTACATGACTCAGACTTTGGAAAGCATTTCGAAGCCAATATCTGTGCTCATATATGCAGTTCCTATTGCTTTCTCTTTATATGCTCTCATTTTCTGCTTAATTTATTTTAATGACTAGATTAAGCCCATTAAGATTAAGACAGTGTTTCTTCTGATGTCTTAGTACCAGTGATTCAAACCAGCTACTATCTACACAGTCCATAACTCTGTACTCAAAAACTGCAGGAAGAGTGGAAGATCCACTGTGGAGGCAAAAAAGGTATTTATAATAGCTTGCCAGAATAGGCCCACTGCTTAGGTACAGGCTGAGAAACTTTGACTAAAACCACAACTAAATCCACGGTATTCCTTGACACAAGGTCTTGACCGCATTCTGGTAGCTGAGTGTGTCGCTTAGCCGTAGCATACTTAGAGCATCTGCATTCAGGAACAAAGACTATTATATCAGAAATGAAGGTCATGTGTGAGAAGTGATCAGTGCCTGGAAATAACTCGTTAAGCACTGCAAATGTTTCCGGTCTTTACTTGTATAGCAGGCTACAGGAGGCTGCCCAGAGTAAGTTTTTTTTCTGCTACCTGTCACTTCTTGAACCACGAGAATTTCTGTCCATACTCTGTCCCCTGGTTCTGCTCCAGTAGTAATTCTGTCTGCCCAAGCAAGGAGGCGCTCTGTTCTATGAAAAACAAGCACTTCTCCCTACGCTGATATCTGGGTTTGAGGAAACGTCTTCATGTCTTCCTCTGAGAGAAGGAAAACAGCTGAAGAAAGTGTCTGACACTAATATTATCTGTTGTTTCAGACCCCAGAACTGGAAAGTGCTAGTTCTTGTTAGTTGCTGTCGTGGTTCAGCCCCAGCCGGCAGCCAAGCCACACGCAGCCGCTCGTTCACTGCCCCAACTCCAGTCTGCAGGCTTCATATGCCCTGTGGTGGGATTGGAAATGAACGGAAGACACAGGTTTTGCTTCTTGAGAAACTGCGGCTGTGTGTTGTCTGAACGTGTTCTCAAAGAAATTAAATCAGAAGTTTGTCACAAGTGTGGTGTTCCCTTTCAAGAGGAAGATGTGATTGTCCTTAATGGTAATAAAGAAGATGTGGAAGTACTGAAGAAANTTTCAGTACGTTACCAAGTTTCTCCCTGTGTTCTTTCAGAAATCAAAGAAGTGTAAGTCAGCAGAATCAGCTTCTCGACAAGACACCGCTGAAGATGGTCCAGGTCCCTCAAAGGCTAAGAATGGAAAGGATTGTATCAGCTCCAGTTCTGGGGAAAAGAGACAGATTATCTTCACCAGAAGTTCAGATAATGGAAATTCATCTGTACCAGGAAAAGTCAATAAGGCTTC
>VWZZ01004601.1:10501-22908 GCA_013399095.1 Psophia crepitans | reverse complement strand
GGTGGCTCGTGGCGGTGCTCAGTCACTCCTGTTTTGTCTCCAAGGGCGACAGCATGTTCTACGCGGTGCGCAAGGGCCGGCGGACGGGCGTGTACCGCACCTGGTAAGGGTCGCGGCCGGGGCAGCGCGGGGAGCCGCCGCCGGGCCCGCCCCGAGCCAGCCTCACCCGCCGCCCGCTGTGTTGCAGGGCGGAGTGTCAGGAGCAGGGGAATAAGTTCCCCTCGGCCAGCTTCAAGAAGTTCGCCACCGAGAAGGACGCCTGGGCCTTCGTGCGCGGTGGCCTGGCGGGGCAGGAGCAGCCCGAGCCGGCAGGTAGCTGGTGTTCCCCTCGCCTCCCCCCTCACCTCCGCCCGGGCAAGGGGTGGGCGGGAGAGGCCGCGCTGCGCTCTGGCACGGCCCGCCTGGCTTCTGCGTGGTGTCTGTGTAACAGTGTGGCTGCTGGCCGGGCGTGGGTGGCTGCTCCTGTGCATCCTCCGGTGGCCGTCCTGTGGCTGCCGGCGTGCGGCGGCGGTCAGTGCGGCGGTGCCCTGCCCTCCGGGCGCCGCCAGGGACCGTCTCTGCGATGGACGTGTGTCTGTAGGTGCTTGGAGAACGCTGTTGTACCGCGTCCGTTCTGAGGCCTGATAGGTGTGTGTCTGCGTTGGGTTGGTCTAGGATCGAGAGTGGCTGGTGCATACTGTGAATTTTTACGTAGTAGCTCAAGGTGTGTCAGTTTAACAGACTGCCACTGCTAGAGGGTTGTCTTTAGAAGCAGTAGGTTCAAATAAGCTTTCATCTTGTATGTAGTTGAACTCTTGCTTCCTTTATTTTATTTGGAAGAAGCACATGGTCCTCCAGCTGCAACACAGGAAAATAGTAGCCAGAGAGAGGAACCAGAAGTAAACATCTTATGTTGCAATACATGCAAAAGACCATACGAACAATCTACAAACGAAGAACACCTTGCAAAGCGTGTAAAACACGATGAGGTATACTCAGTGCCAACAGTCAGTCAAGATAAATTTTCGTATATGGGTAAGCTCTTCTGTTAGTCTTCTGTAATCCTTTTGAGTTCTTTCATAATTGAGACACGCAGTTATTAGAAAGCTTATAATATCTGTGTATGGCAGCACCAGGCCCAGTGCAGCAGTGTTTCGTTGTAAAATGGAAACACCAGCCGTGATATACTTGTTCACCTTGTCTTTTGGTGTGATATTAATTGGCTTTAACTGGTGTCAACTTATAGCTTAATCTGGCGTTATAGGTGTGATTTTATGTGTGCCTAGGTTGCAGACTATTTATGTACAAATGTAGCTGGGAAGTTTTAAAGTTAACTGAAGAAGGCCAGAACTGTAGTCAGAATATGGAACACAGGACAGAGATGCTTCTTGAGGCTGAGTGATCTGGGAGCAGTGAGGGTGTGAAGCTGCAGTGGGACTTTTGGTGTGCTACATTACTATTTATAGTAATTAGTACTTCTGTAGTTAACATTTGGAAGGGCTCTCTGGGGATGGATGTTTGGGAGGGTTAATCTGCTGGCAGACGTTTCTTTCTACTTGAAGAGATGACATCCTCGAAAAGAGTGTTTGAACTGCTTTTGGTAATTCTTTTGTAGGTGACTTCGCAGTTGTTTATACAGACGGTTGTTGCTCAGGTAATGGACGTAATAGGGCACGTGCTGGAATAGGTGTCTACTGGGGACCAGGCCACCCTTTGTAAGTATCTGGGTGGATTCTTTCTTTTAATACATACTAATGTTTGGTTTATGTGTAATTTATAGTATCACCTTCCTTTTTCAATATGAAACCCTGCTATTGAGACTCTTAATGATAGTACTGTGAGACCAGTGAGTTACTGAGGGAAAAAGAGAAATCGCCTTCTCTAGCAGGTGGAAATGTGGGGAAGATCACATGGAAATGATATTTCTAGAGGCTGAAGCTGCAATTATTATAGGTACGCACAAAAGACAAGAAAAGAAACTGCGGATTGTTGGTAGGTCCGTGTAGGCAGCTTGCGTGCTGCAGGTGGAAGTTAGAGGTAGAATCTCCATTCATCCTTGTTATAAACCAAAATTGGTATTCTTTCATTCATTTTTCTAATATGTAGTCATTATACATCACTGAATGTTTTGCGTAACTGATCTACTGTTCATTCCTTGGACACAGAAATGCCAGTGAAAGACTTCCTGGACGGCAGACTAATCAAAGAGCTGAAATACATGTAAGTAGTAAACATCTTAAACTGCTTCTGCATACTAGTCCGCAGTAGCACACTCATGATTATTTCAGCTCTGGCTTTCAGAAACCAGGTTTGGAGCTGTGAGGGAACTATGCAAAATAGCAGGAGTTATGACTTGAAATAAATAATTCTCTTCAAGTTCTATTCAGCTTTATCATTTTTGAACAAGGAGTAATTCACCTTGAGAATTCCCGGATATCATCAGACTAAGCACAGATGTTTAAAACAGCCTTCCATTAGGAAAGCCTCAATCTGTATAGCGTCCTTTGCGTTTTCAATGGGTATGTCTCAGACCTTGGGATGAGGGCTGCTGAGTTTAAGAGGTGAATCAGCTTCTTACTGTGATAGGGTCAGAGTATTGTATTCCTTAGGTAGATGTAACAAACCATTCTAGGCTCTCAAAGGTAATTTCTGGTAATTTTGAAGTAGACTTATTTTGGCAACAGTAGATTTAGTCTTCTGACCTCATCTTAATTCTGGTACTGCTGCTATCCTGCACTGTGTGTTTGGAGGTAAACTGAAATGGGGAATTGATCTGCCTAAAAACTACAGCAAGTTCGTTTTAGTGAGGGACAAGCAGAGGTGATGGTGATGTACCGGGGTCAAACTTGTTCCTAAAGAGCTTTTCAGCCCAGCAACTCAGACCCAGCCGCTTCTCCCTCTTTATATATATTATAGCACCAAAAAAAACCAACAACAAAAAAAAACCAAAGCCTTTTCAGGGGTTCCAGACTGTTGGAATTGATAGGAATCCTTCCTCCTCAAAGTTACAGAGAAAATGCCTAAAACTTGATGTGGAATTGATAGAGGCTTTGATAGTGAGGAAATTGGGCAGAGCGCTGTTCCTGCAGTACAGAACTGAGCATCAGAATGTTCGTTGGTTTTGTTGCCAGTGAAGGTTGAGTGGTTTCCTGTTTGCCTGATTCATTAGGTGGTCGTCTGCGTACATGATTTTGGGAACCTCTGCTCTAAAGCATGTTGATACTGGTGGGGAGATTACAGTAATATTCTGTGCAGTTCTGTGGTAGCATCATGTACTTCAGTATTTTAACTGCATGTATTCAAAATCCTGTTCTGAACTGTGATTCTGTTGACATGTTCTTAAGGCAGCCTGCAAAGCAATAGAGCAAGCAAAGAGTCAAAACATCAAGAAACTAATTATCTACACTGATAGCAAGTTCACTATTAATGGTAAGTCAATGATTTTAGTTTTCCTGATTCTTAAAGACGCACTGCACACTAATTACATAAGGCCCACAGAACTTAGGGGGGGAGGCCTGGGGAGAGGGTTGTATGGAAGACAATGTGTAACTTTTTTCAATATTACAGAATCACAAGGGTTGGAAGGGACCTCGAAAGATCATCTAGTCCAACTCCCCCTGCCAAGGCAGGGTCACCTAGAGCACATCACTCAGGAACACGTCCAGTCGGGTTTTGAATGTCTCCAGAGAAGGAGACTCCACAACCTCTCTGGGCAGCCTGTTCCAGTGCTCTGTCACCCTCACGGTGAAAAAGTTTTTCCTTACGTTAACCCGGAACCTCCTATGCTCCAATTTGCACCCGTTGCCCCTTGTCGCCCCTTGTCCTATTGCTTAGTGAGGCCGAGAAGAGCCTGGCTCCATCTTGCCGACACTCACCCTTAACATATTTATAAACATTGATGAGGTCACCCCTCAGTCTCCTCCAAGCTAAAGAGACCCAGCTCCCTCAGCCTTTCCTCATAAGGGAGATGTTCCACTCCATTGATCATCTTAGTGGCTCTGTGCTGGACTCTCTCTAGCAGCTCCCTGTCCTTCTTAAGCTGAGGGGCCCAGAACTGGACGCAATACTCCAGATGCGGCCTCACCAATACAGAATAGAGGGGGAGGAGGACCTCCCTCGACCTCCTGACCACAGCCCTTCTAATGCACCCCAGGATGCCATTGGCCTTCCTGGCCACCAGGGCACATTGCTGGCTCATGGTCATCCCCCCGTCCACCAGGACCCCCAGGTCCCTTTCCCCTACACTGCTCTCCAGCAGCTCAGGCCCCAACCTGTACTGGCACATGGGATTCTTCCTTCCCAGGTGCAAGACCTTACACTTGTCCTTGTTGAATCTCATCAGGTTCCTCCCCGCCCAGCTCTCCAGCCCATCTAGGTCCCGCTGAATGGCAGCACATCCCTCTGGTGTGTCAGCCACTCCTCCCAGTTTAGTGTCATCAGCAAACTTGCTGAGGGGACACTCCGTTCCCTCATCAAGGTCGCTGATGAAGATATTGAATAGTACCGGACCCAGCACCGACCCCTGAAGGACTCCACTAGTCACAGGCCTCCAACTAGATTCGGCCCCATTGACCACAATTCATGACTTCTTGGGGAAAAATGTCAGTATATTGCAGGGATTACCTGCTAACCGGGTAAAATACAAGCGGAGACAATGTGCCTATTACAGTAAAGAATGACAGAAGGAACTAAAGGATTTCTTTCTTAAGTTGACAAAGTCTAAAAAATGTTGCTCGTGTATACTCTATTAAGGGTGTACGTAGGAAAGCACTCAGAAGTTGGTGCAGTGACCCTGTAGGGTTTTGTTTGGATTGGAAAGGCTGTCTTAATACACAAAGTTGAAGTATATTCAAGTTTCCTTACCTTTTACATGTAGACTACACTTCCAAACTTCAGGCAGAACTAGAAGACTAGCCAGAGATGATATATGCTCAAATTGTGTATTTAAGGTTTCACCTTCATTCAAGGATTTGGAAAACTTATTTTATTTTCTAGATATACCATGTGAACCAGCCAGTAAGACTTTATTTCTGAATACTTCTTCCCCTTTCCCCTAGACCTTCAGATCTTACTCCTGTGATAATTCTGAACTGAATAAGTATTTCTTTGTGTTTCACACTTTTACAAGGGAAGTAGACACTGGATATTTCCAGACCACTTTGAAGGGGTTTTTGAAATAACATTAAACAAAAACTTACTGAAACTTTGGTCTGAGAATTAAATATTGCTCTTTAACATTTCAGCAGGGGTTTTGTTGGGGGGGCATGGTGGGGAGATATGAGTATCTTATTCTTAGGATAACTTCCTGTACTTGAATGCTAAGACTGAAAGTCGTAGTATGTTTCATGGCTTGTTATTCATAAAGCAAATAAATGGTTTGTATGTTAAAAATCTGTATCTTTTACTCCAAATAAGTAATTCTGCTTTTTGGAAGCCCCATCTTGATTTGTGAAAATGAAGGAGTGTGAATCTTTAAGGCTGGAAAAGACATTTAGGAGACCTATGGAGGAAGAGCATCAGTTTGGGCTTTTTTTCTTTTTTCAGGTGGCTCATGTTTAGAAGTAAAACAAAACTTACCTTGAAAAACTCTTATGTCACCTTCAGTAGCAATACCCTAGAAAGGACAGAAAGCTGTTGAGAGGAACAGGTGGCTGCTAGTCAAGGAAGGAGTTGCTGGAGCTGTCACTTCCTGATTGTTTCAAGCTCTGTTAGCTTGCATGTGCATGAAAGAAGGTCTGTCCAGAAGTGAAAAGTGTCAAGGATTTAGGAACTACAGTCAGAAGGACAAGAGCACAAGTTGAGGAAGAGACAGGAAACAACTTAAAGGAATTTTCCATTGTTTCTCTCTAAGAACTGTATTGTAAATCTCTCCTTTTAGTAGCTTATTTTCCTCAAAAGATTTAGGTGTAGCATTTCCTGTGGGAGCAGAGTGTGTGTTTCGTGTTTTCTTTTCTCCTGGTGTGTGGTGGTTGGTTTTTTGTTGTGTTTTTTTGTCTATGCCAGAAGCATTCTGAAAAAGGGAAGAGTAAATGGAAGAGACTGCTCCTCAGGCCTAGGTGTTGCATGCTGATTAATAGAATCCTGGTGCATAATTTGTTGCAAGAAACAAGTTCTTCGAAGTATTAAAAAGCAGAGAAACATCTTTGCAATTCTTTGCTTTCTAGGAGAAAAGTCATACTGTCTTTTCTGTGAAACTGGTGTTATGCAGGAGGGGAAAAAACACTGTGTTGAATAAAATTCCTGTTAAAATTAGGTATGAGGCTTAAGTGTGAGGAAGGAAAATAAGAATCTTTAGATGTGATGTCTTACTCTGTTTTTGTCTGCAGTTTGCTCTTGAATTTTGGGTCACTGGGGTGCAGGTTCCCCTCTTGTTTAATCAAAGTTACTCTGAAAATGTGCCTAGGAGTTATTTTTTAAAATACCAGAGAAGGAGGCTCGCGGTTAAGTACGAATGGATGCGGTTTGGTTTGCTTTTAGGAGGTTTTGTCTGCAAGATTGGCAATTCTGTATTTGGTTCAGGTCTGCTTGTCATGAAAGCAGTAAGGATGTTTTACACTGTTGAGACCAGCAAAGATATTTAAAAAAAAATAATTGAAAAATCCCTATTTAAGGAGTAATATAGTAAATTTTCTGGCCTAAAAGGGATGGCTAGAATGTTAAGCAGATTCTTACAGAACAAGATTTATGTGGTCCTTTTCTGAAGGATTCTGTTTAGTGTGCAGAAGTCCTAAGACAGGTGGCCATCTGTTTTTCTTCTCTGCATGTGTGTCTCCTCAGTTTCTCAAAACAAAGCAAGCCGTAGATTTCTTTTAGCTTGCTGTATCATGAGGCAAATCCTTAGCTTCAGGTTCTCCAAGTTCATGTTGTAATTTTGTGTGTAATGAGTATATAAGATTGGAGTCTTTAAATTAAATATCTGTTCAGGAAAACATGGTTGGGTAATTCAAGTAATAATGGAAAAATACAGTCTTGAAGGACAGTAGCAGAGAACCAGACAATAATATCTCCTTTCTCCATGTCTTTGCCTGAGACTTATTACGGAGTTAATGTCTTGTTGAAAGGCCATTTACTCCATCTTGATCCTTGCTGGCTTCTTTAATAGCATTTTTATGGTAATGCTCCCTTTGCACAGGTATTACAAGCTGGGTTGACAACTGGAAAACAAATGGCTGGAGAACAAGTTCAGGAGGAAGTGTAATAAATAAAGAAGATTTTGAAAGACTTGATAATCTATCAAAAGGCATAGAAATTCAGTGGGTGAGCACCTTGTTTCTTATTCTTAATGACATCTTAAACATGCTTCTTGTAAAAACTTACATGTGTGACCGTAACTAAGACTTTTATAGAGCACGATATTATTTTACATCCATAAATAAAACCATAAATGCAGAGAAGCAGCTTGTTTTATTTAAAGCAAATAAGCAACTTAACCTAGGCTCTTGGAACCAGTGTTTCATTTTAATAAATGTATGTTTATTTGTTTCCTGTCTCTTGCTACTACTTAAAAAATGCCTGCAATAATTACTTTTAGTTTTTTAGTACTGTTAGTAGATGGAATTTCTGTTCCTGAAAATCTAAGCGTAAAACATAACTGTGTCTTTTTGAGTCATAGCTCAATTTCAGGATTTGCTTTTCAGACCTCTTAAGATGCTGGTTCATTGCTATAACTCAATCATAGGAGTGTCTTTAAACTGGGAAAACTAAGAGAGTATAACCTCAAAGAAACTAACTGTAGTTTTCTGTACCATAACTGTGTTTCTTACAAGAAAACTGGGCACAGTAAGGTCATTAAAACACCCATTTTTAAGTTCTAAGTTGTTCAGCTCTTCAGTAAAGAGGTAAAAAAACCTTCTATACAGGTATTCCTGGTTAAATGTATTTTTCTGTAACCTTTAACATCA
Organism: Psophia crepitans; assembly: GCA_013399095.1. Lineage (NCBI taxonomy): Eukaryota > Metazoa > Chordata > Aves > Gruiformes > Psophiidae > Psophia > Psophia crepitans. Next base: position 15,028 of record VWZZ01004601.1, on the reverse strand, counting down.
GTGCTAAATGTTGTAAGGAATATATTCCCTCCCCCTTCTAAATTTTACTCGGATAGTGGTATAAGACTACTGATTCTAGAAATAAATCTCTGTAGCGTTGACTTTGTGGCTGCTAATGGCATATTTATTGGGCTTCTGTCTTCCCTCTGTAGAGAGCAGGATGATGTAGATCTTTTAATGTGCACTTTTTCTATGGGAAGTCTATTGCAGATATTCTTCCATTCATGTTGTTCTGTGTTCCACAGTTGGCAACTCCAATTTAAAGGCTGACTAGATTTTATGTAACTACTCCTGTTGTCTGTTGAGAGGAAGAAAATGTAAAAATTTAAAACTAAGACCAAAGTTCAGCTGTCCTGAAAACACAACTGAAAAAATTGTCCTTTACACAACTGAAAAAATACATATCGTTGCTTTATGCACACTAACTAAGTCTGGATCTCTTAAACTTGGGAAGGTCTTTTTTTCCAGGAGGAGCAATGATGTATGCAGGCACTCTGTTATGGTAATCCGCCTGCTGACGTGTGGCTTCCTCTGTGGGCAGCAGTGTGGCTGTCTGCTCCAGCGTGGTGCTCCGTGGGCTGCAGGGGGACAGCCTGCCTCGCTGTGGTCTTCTCTCCAGGCTGCAGGGGAATCTCTGCTCCGGTGCCTGGAGCACCTCCTCCCCCTCCTGCACTCTACCTTGATGTCTGCAGAGTTCTTCCTCTCATATTCTCGCTATATTCTCTCACAGCTGCTGTGCAGCATTTTGGACCCTTTCTTAAATGTGTTACCACTGAGGAGCTGCCAGCTTTGCTGATGGGCTCAGCTGTCCAGCAGTGGGTCTGTTTTGGAGCCAGCTGGAATTGGTTTTCTCTGATGTGGGGGCAGTGCCTGGTGTCTTCTCACAGAGACCACCCCTGCAGCCCCTGACCCGGTACAAAGATCTCACTATGTAAGCCTAATACCATCTCGCACACACTTCGTGCTTCTTCCCTCTCAGATCTTGTCAAACAGCAAGCCTGATTTTCTTCTTTCCTTCCTCCCCCACACTCCTCCGCCCTTGCTTCTGACAAGGACGGGCTTAGGGTTGAAAGTGTTTTCAGTGACTAATTGCTGAAGGATGGATAGTTAAGACATCTGAAAATCAAGAGATTCCTCTCATACCCTGTTTCTGTGTCCTAAGTGAGTGCTGTAACCACCAAGGCTGTTAATGGCAAAGAGTGCTCTGGGTTTCTGGGATTAACTTGGTGTAGGCACTGAAGGCAGTGAGGTTTTTCTCTGCCCTCTGAAAGTGGAAATTTTGAGTTGGAGCTGTTCTCTGCATTTCTTAAAGGCTAGGTTAGGTAGTCCTTAGCCAGTTCATTACTCTTCATAAAGGTGATTTTCACAGTTTGGCAAGACTTTTCCTAGAGGATGGGAGACTGAACATTCTTAGGAAGAAGACAGAAGCACTAAATGTGAGGAGGGTGCCTCTACGGAGGTGCTGCTGTACTATGAATGAAAGGGTGTTGCATGATCCGATTTCACATGCCTACTTTTTTCTTGATTTCTTGCATATCTAATGCTGCTATACTCTTTTGTCCTAACAGATGCATATTCCCGGCCATGCTGGCTTCCAAGGAAATGAAGAAGCCGACAGACTAGCAAGAGAAGGAGCTACTAAACAAAAGTCCTGACATACTGGGACTAGAGACTGTTGCAGTGGGAGGAAAAGGATGTGACAACTTGAACTGCTGTAATTGTTGTGGCGTCCAACTTTGAACTGTACTTCTGTCTGGCCTGAAGTGTTAAACATATACCAACTTCTGGAGAGAAAAACACCCCACGTTTTCTTCCGTAGCGTTTCTTTTACAATCAAGTCAATACTTAGTTGATGATAGAGAGCGTTTGCTTTTTCTCCACTTTACAGAAGGGTCAGTGGTTTTAGCTGTCTTTAGCAGACTTCTGAATTAACCGTAAAGACTTCTGGAGAAGTGATACTAAGTTTTTATCTGAAGTGTTCTGTATTTTCCTCTCAGTGAAATAAATTACATTTTTGTACAGAGGTATATGTTAGCAGCCCAAAATAGCTGGGGCCACGGGGCCTTTGGGTCTGGTTGGCTTGGTAAGAGATCGATGACCTAATGCAGAGCTGTCTGTTAATACGCTTTGGCATTCTGGTACTAGCAATAACCGCGCTACGGATGGACGTGTGACGCCCGCCAGTGCCTCGCAGTATCATCAGTTAGAGCATCTGTAGCTTTCTCTGTAATGTTACTTACTTTGCAAGGGAGCACAAACTAAAAAGCCAGGTCACAAGAAAGCTTGAACAAGGAATTTTTACTGTTTCCCTCCTTCTAGCTACTTAATGTCCAAGCTCTCTGTTTCTGGCTTCCTGTTTCCATTAATTTTTTATGCATACTGGTTCTCATTAGCATTGTTAGTTCCTCTTCAGTGTTGTCCCAAAGGTAATAATTGGCCATTTTATCTGAAATGGAACTAGAAGATGATCAGCTTCTCCAGTTCTTCCGGCTGTCAAGTGTTTGACTTCATTTTTTCCAGTCAATGATGAGATTAATGGAATGGCTAATGTGCACTTGAATTAGGGAGTAATTACCAGTAATCAACAGAGTTTTATTTTCTATGCATCTATATGGGAAGAGCAAATGGGTTTGGTCTGTCTTCTTTGTATGGTACCTTCATACCATCAAATAGTAGGGCTTAAGCTAGAAGTCACTTATTTTTTTTTTTTAATTTGTTGGTGGCTGTACAGAATGGTAGAGCTGCTGGAGCTTGATTTCTTAATAGTTCTTGTGTATTAGAATACCCATACTGAGGCAAAGTATGAGCTCACGTGTGTAGACACATGAATTGTGATAGAATGAGGAAAGTGGCTACCTAGTAGTTAATAGATGAGTGGGGTTTTTTATTTTTCTCTCACCCAAACCTGTGCAGAAAAGCTCACCTGGGGGTAAACTAGTGCACTGATCAGATTTCCTCCTCTGCTTCTTCTCTGTATAGGCACACATCTCTTCATTTTAGAAGTTTGGCTTGAAGGAAAACACCCCATCATCCCTGGTTGGATCTCTAGCTGGGGCAGAACAGTGTGACAATGTACTGAAGAGGTGGCACCTAATAATCTGCCTATCCTATATTAAACATGTAGATCCTATTGACTGTAGGCAGATCTGGTTTGGGTTTTTTTTAAGCAGCAGCTTTGGGGGCGGGGGGAAGCATAGATCATAAATCATAAATTCAGTGTAGTACTGAACTTAAGCAACTTTGCTACCTGAATCTAATATGTAGATTATAATAGGAAATCTAATAGGAAAGAGTTGTAAGTTAATTTGATGTTTGTCATTCTTACTCTGGAAGTTCAGGACAAAAGAAAGCTGAGAGGACAGAAGATTAAGGCTGATTAAAGAATGGAAAGCAAAGAACACTTCTCAGCAGGACTTAGAGGGGCTCGAGGACCCACAGAGGATGTTTGCCGCCTGAGTCGTTCTTGTCAGGGAACTGACACATCTGAGGAGGGTGCTGGCATTGAGCAGCCCTGACTCACTGGAGAGGGGCACTGAACTTCTGGCTGGGTTTGTATGTGCTTCCAAAGATGCGGACAACACCAGCGTTATAGACTGGCTTACCTGTAACGTTGTGGGACTTGCATTAAATTATCTGGAATCGATGACCAGTAGTGGTTATGGATTGAATGCTGTACCTTAAAGGGACTTGGTAACATTGCTAGAATCTGAGAAGCGGTGGTTAAGACATTTGGTAAGTACAAAACATTCTTAGGAAGGAAATCTCTAAGGAGGGGTTGTTTCTCCATGGTTACATTGTGTGCAGCTGGCTGTTGGTTTACTTACCGCATAGAACCGTACAGAACCGTGGAGGCGGGAGGGGACTGCTGGAGTGTCTTGTCCACCCCAGCTGGGCAGGTGACCCAGAGCAGGTTGCTCTGGAGGCGAGCACAAGCTGTGAGGTTCTCCACTGAGGGGGACAGCGCAGGCTTTGAGGAGGGATGTCACACAAGCTTTCTGGGCAGCATGTTCTACCACCCTTTTTTTTTTCCCCTAATTTATTTTTTATTTCTTCATATTGCGGTGTTGCAATGCAGGTCTTTGAGGGTGAGAGTTGCAGGCAAACTCAGCCAGCATTGGAGTCGGTGTAGCGCAGGTCTGGTGTAAGGAGGGCTGTAACCAGCGCGGTGGCGGCAGCGCTCACGGAGCGCCAGTGCCGCGGCGGGGCTCCCCGCCTCTGCCTTACCCGTACGCTGAGCCGGAAGCCGCGGCCGCTCGGCACACGGTGTGGTGCCCCGTGGCCCTTTAAGCCTCTCCCCACAGGCCGCCCGTGCGGGGCTGGCCCCTGCCCCGGCCCCTCCCGCCCTCCGCGCAGCGCCCGGCGGCGGCATGGTGGAGGCATGGTACATGGACGAGTCCCAGGAGGACCAGCGGGCGCCCCACCGCCTGCGGCCCAACCGCGCCGTCAGCCTGGAGCAGCTGCGCCGCCTCGGCGTCGCCTACCGCAAAGTAAGCGGCGGCGGGGCGGGGAGAGCTGCCAAGGCGGCCC
>VWZZ01004599.1:31226-43227 GCA_013399095.1 Psophia crepitans | reverse complement strand
GCCAGGAGCAGCCCCCCCCCCAGACTGGCCCCTGCTGTCACATAAAGCCTGTTCCTTCTCCTGACGTGCCTGTTGTCTGGTGCTGAGCCCCGGAGGGGGGCGGGGGCAGCAGCCCTCACCCCCACTGCAGGTCTCTGCCTGCCGGGGCAGGTGCGATGCCAGGGGGGAGAAGCCCAACGATGGCTTCAGGGGAGGAGGCCGGCGGAGGCTCAGGGCCCCGGGGGGAGCTGTCAGACAGCTCCAGGGAGGGAGGGGGCGGGCAGGTGGCTGCCTGCAGGGCAGGTTGGCCCGGGCTGGCAGAGGAGGGAGGGCAGGCAGCAGGCTGCGATCGTGTCCCTGAGCAGGTGCCAGGGGTTCCTTTATTGGGTGGCTGGTAGAAAAGGGATGCTGGGACACCATAACCAACTGGCGACCGCGTTGTGCTTTTCTTCTGTTGGGATTTCAGCCGAGGCAGGGCTAGGGCCGGAGGCAGGAGCGGGGGAACTCTCCTTCCTCCCCGAGGCAGGATCCAGCCTTCCCTCCCGCTCTGTGAAGGGGCAGCTTGGTTACCAAGCGCTGCAGGCAGCAGTCCTGCCTGCGGTTCCGGGCACTTCTAGCACTTCTGCCTGCTGGAGCTCTGCACATTGAAGAGGCGCTTCAGAAAGTAGAGCTGCAGGACGCCGGAGAGGACGATGACGCAGCTCTGAGCCATCGACCACCCGTTGACGTAGTTGTAGTTGGACTCCAGGAGGAAGGAGTCAGCGCCTTTCCGCATCCGGGCAAAGTTGTAGAACCGCCACATGTGGAAGATGTGGAGCTGCAGCTTCCGGATGCTGACCTGCGGGAGAGGCGGAGGCTGGGCCGCGGGGCTGCCGCTGAGCCTGGCGCTGGCTGAGCCGCTCCGGGAGCTGCTCGCCGGGCTCGGCGCTGAGTTACGCCGCAGCTCAGCCATCGGTAAAGGCCGTCCTCTGTTCCACTGGGAGAACGTGCCCGTCCCCGCTGCGCTGGAGCGCCCTGCGGTTGCCTTGACACTCACCTCGATGGCCTCCAGGGTGTTGTTCAGCTCTTTCCTCTCTTCCGGCTGCTCGTTTCCCGTGTCGAAGCCTTCGTAGTAGACACCGAAGTTAAGGTACACCTGCATGAAGCCAAAGTGGTTTTGTTGGTTGTCCAGGCAGAGCTGGTAGAAACCTGTAGAGAGAAGTGGGGACGGTTGTTCCCTGGATAGAAGAGCTGCTGCCAGGCAGACCCGTCCCCAGCGCTCAACCCTCGTCATCCTCCCCGTTCGGAACAGATCGGCGCTCTGGGAAGCGCGGGCCACGCTCAGAGCCACTGGCCAGGAGCCGGCAGCTGCCGGACACCGGGCTCCTGCCTGCAGCAGGGCCAGGCAGGGGCTGGGGCAGCGGGACCTGTCTCCTTGGTGAGGAAGTTGATCTGCCCTCGCACGTGCTGGGAAACGCCGAGCTGGAGGCCGTTGGGGTCTCTCGCCGTGGCCAGGATGTTCCTGCTGTTGCCGATCCCTGTCGCCCGCTGGACCTGGAGGCAGGAAACACCCGAGGGGCGTTTGTGGGCCTGACTGCACCCAGGAAACAGATGGGACCCCGCAGGAGCTGGTCTGGGGTGCAAGGAAAGCTGCTCCCTTCGTTACTGTGAGCTGCACCAACCCACAGCCCTGGGTAACGAACCCCGCGGTTCCCAACGCTGCTCATGGTGCTGCAGGCGCTTGCACACATCTCCCACCCCGTGGGCCCACCCTGGCTCCCCACCGCCTGGCTCAGGCGCTGCCGGCCGCTGGAGCCGTGCTGTGTTCCCTCTGCCAAGCACAGAGCCGGGGGAACCCGCCAGCACCGGGCACAGCCGTGCCCCGGCTCTCCTTCAGGCAGCCTAGTGTAAACAGGAGATCAAAGGGCCGCAGGTTCCCCTGGGGAAGGGGACGGAGCGCGGGGACAAGCTGTGCCAGGGACCTTCGGCGTGCCTCCCAGCAGCAGCTCAGAGCGCCGAGGGCTCTGCAACAGCCTCCGGCCAGCTCAGCGAAGGGCAGAGCTCCCCGCAGCACCAGGACAACCCGCAGCTCTCTGCAAGCGAGCGCCGAGTACTCAGGCACCATGTCTGGAGCTTTCAGCAGCGCTTTATGGGTTTAAAACTGGTATTTAAAACTATGAATGGGATTGGTGAGGGAAGTTGCCTAAAAAAGCACAGTCTCTGAGACGAAGCATCGAAGTGACCGCAGCCATCCCCTGTCTCGGCTGGGGACCTTCCCCACGCAGGGCAAACTGCCTCCGCCCCGGGGGCGGCGGGTCTGGCCCTGAGCCGACCGGATCTCCTCCTGCACGCCAGCCTGGGCACAGGACTAAGGCGACAGAGGATTGCCCACCGCGCCCTCGGGGGAGGCAGCCAGCGCTGGCCACAGAGCCAGCGCGGCCGTTCCCCGTCCCCATCAGCAGCTGCACCGCGCCGACCGCTTCCCAGGCCGCGTCCCGCCACGCTCACCTCGTAGCTGAAGAAGAAGTTGCCGCTCTGGTGCGCAAACTGCCAGAAGCACTCCACGGCGCCGGCGGGGATGACGATGGCAAAGTCATAGCGATCCGCCCCGCGGAAGAGGGGCTCCTGGCCGGACCCGCTCAGGGGCTCAGTCTTGGGGCAGCCGGCGCGGCCCAGGAGCAGCACCAGCAGCGCTGGCAGCAGCATCCCGCTTCCCAGCCTCCAGCGCTCCCTCCCGCCGGGGCAGGGTGGGAGCGGGGACCCGAGGTGGCAGGGGTAATCATTAACCGCGCCCCTGTCTGCTCGGCCACGGCACTGGGCAGCGCTGGGGCTGGTGCCACGCGGCACAGGCTCCGCTCCTCAAGGTGATCTCGGTGCGCAGCAGGAGCTGGTCCGGCTCGCCCAGCTTAGAGCTCGTCCACCAGGGCCCAGGCTGCTGCAGAGGAGCACCGTGATCACCAGCGGCACAAAGCCGGCCACCGGCCAGCCCCGCTCCGCTCGCTGCCCAACGCTGTCAGCCTGTGTCTTGTGAACAAACAAATTCAGCAGGAAAAGTGTTCTGCTCCGAGAAACTTCCAGGATTTTTTAGAGTAAAGCCTTCCCTGCGCAGCCTGGGGCGGGCGCGCGGCACAGGGAAGGGGAGAAGGGGCTGAGACCTGTGCACCGCATCTCCTCCCTCCTGAGCACAGTACCAGCGCGAGCACCCTGACGCTGGCAAGCGCTGGTCCAGTTTGCAGCTCACATCAAGGTGCTCCTGTCCACCCAGGCTGCCCCCAGCCCCGGGAATCGGCCACACAGGCAGAAGGGGAGGGGAAAGGCGCCGCTGCAGCCAGCTGACAGGGGGAAAGTCCGTCCAGCAGCTGCTGCCGAAGGACAGAGGGGAAGCAGGTGGTTCCAAGCAGACTTCTCCCCAGCCCCGGCTCTGCGGGGGCACAGCCAAGAGGTGAAAATGCCCTGTAGCCCCCCTGCCCTTTGACTTCAGCAGGAATTAGCCCAGAGGGTTCTGCTTCACAGCGGCACCTCACACCCTCAGGGCCGTTCCGCCCCAAACGCCTGCTGACAACACCCCCAGGAGGCAGCTGGGGAGCCCCCCGTTCCTGCGGCGGTGCGTGCCCCGGCAGGGTACAAGGTCACGCTTACTACAGCTCCTGCTATCCAACAAGAAAGGAACTTTATTTTACAGAAGGCTGCTCGGACATCAGCTCTGGCTTTGGCACGCAAAGGCAGGAAACACGCAGCGCCCTCAGAGCTCACGCGCTTGCAGGGACTGCACACAGGAGGATGTTACCAGAAGGCAAGACCAAAACCAGTGAGCACTGGAACTCTAAATGTGGAACACTGACAGAAGTACTGGGGGGTTGGGTGGAATTTATAACGCCTCAGAGCTGCCGTTTACAAAGCAGAAAGAAATGTGACAAAAGAACCCCAAACCAAACCACAGCAAACCAACACAATCCACCTGGCTAAATCTCTTCTCCGCAGAAGCTCTGGGACTATGTGCTGTCCCTGCCCCCGGGAGCCTGAGTGCAAACGGGTGAAACAAGCTGTTCAGTTCAATTAAAACATATAAAACCAGCCACCGGCGGGATCACCCTGCCACGCGACGGCACCTGACTCGAGAGCAAGGCTCCTCCGTTCCTGTCAGACGCGGTTTCCATCTGCCGCAGCAGTTTCGGGTACCACGAGGCAGAGGGGCTCACCGCGCCGGCCCCGGCATGCATGGGGGCGAGCGCAGCAGCCTCCTGGCTACTGCTGCTCTGGTCCATCTTTCAAAAGAAAAACAAGAAGGTTTTTGCACTGAAGGTCCCATGGCTCCCAACTTTAGAGGATTCCCAGCTTTTTCATGGTCCGCCAGCGATCCTTGATCATCACCGACGTGCGGTTCTGGAACGGGTATTTCTGGCAAATGGCCTTCCACCTCCCCTCTCCAAACTTCTTCACGCCCTCTTTGATCCACTCGCTCTCTTGTATCGTCCATTTCTACAAAAGAGGACGCAAGCAGCGCTCTGTGAGTACAGCGTGCAGTTTCAGGGGGGAGCTGCGTCTGGCAGAGAACCGCGCTGTAACGCCTTCCCTAGCACGTCAGCCTCCCTTTATCGTCTGCGCCAGTAACGCGGAGGAAGGGCAGAGATCTCCTGTTGACAGCACACACTACGCTCCATCATCACGTCACCGTAGACGTGCTCCTGTAACTGTTACGAGTCCAGCACAGCTCAGGAGCAGTTCTGCTTCCCGAAGCACAATACTGATCACGTAAAAGCGGAGTTCCCTTTTGATCACCCACTGCCTGTGCCCCGTGTTGTAGCACACAAGCAGATGATCTGCAAGTTCAGGTCTGCAGGTGCCCTGAGGTTACGTATTGGAGGCAAAACGTGAAGTTAACAGAAGCAGTAACCGGGAGCAACGTGCTACGTGGTGTACAGCAGCACAGGGGCCAGCAGCGATCTGCCGACGAGCAAGGCTGAGAGTTCCTGGTAGAACCAAACCTGGGACCTCTTCCCACGTACGGCTGCCCTGCGCCTGTCCCTCACCCAGACGAGATGCTGAACCTCTCTGGTGCACAGGGAGGACAGCAAACCCAGCTCTGAGCCACGTGCAGCAAGGACAAGGGACGTCACGTACGTACCCAGCGCCTGGCGCGTGGGGGCACACAGCTTTACCCAACAGGGCTTTTTTAACAGAAGAACTCCAGCCCGCTCTGCGAACACAGAGACCAGCACAACTCGGACCAAGCCTGGACACCGCGCGCACCGCTTGCCGGCCTAGCCTCCGGTGCTCTGTTTAAGGCTCAGCAGCAGCTCGCCCTGCTGTACCGAACCGCAGGCTGCCGAGCAGCAGAGCATCCTCATCCACGTATTCCAAATTGCCTGACAGTTTGCTCTGCTACATGGACACATCCTGATTTCTGGCTTAGTGAAACGACTTAAGGGCTCTATGTTACCTGTTTCTTGGAACCGAAGATCGTGGTGTTGCGGCTGTTTGTCTCAAAGGATGCTGAAAAACAAGGCAAGCAGATTCCATTTCACCGTACAGACCTCCTCCGGGGACCGCCCTGCACTTAACTGCTGAACTATGCTGTCAGCCCGCGAGGAGAGCGGCCCCCGACAGACAATAAACCCAAATTCCTCTATCCCTCCCTTTTCCACAGCTATAGCGTGCGCAGCATTTCCGCTTCAAGCCCCAGCTGCTTTATGTGAAAGCTTTCCGGTGAGATCGGCTTTGTTTCAAACTAGTCACTACGCCAGGAACAGGGGCGCCTGTCCAGCATGAGGCTGGGCTGCAAGCTGAGGCTGGAATTAGACATCCATTGTCCACCCCTTTTCACCGGCTAAGCCGCCTATCGAGCCGCAAAGGGAACTGGGCGGGAAAACCGATGTGGTGGAAGAGGTAAACTTAACCTTTATTTCACGGCACTGCACAGGGAAGGGGGAAAAGAGCTGTGTTTCCAGTGTTTCCATCCTGTGAGCTAAGCGTGATCAGTCTGACGCTTGAACAGGAGGTTTTGGCACACGCTGCAGGCCAGAGGTACAGAGAACCAAGAGCTCAGAGCTGGACAGCTACCTATTTTCTCAGGCTTTTAGGATTTCTGGTTTCAAAATAGTCACCCGGGAGGTAGAAAGACCCATGAAGGAACCCCAAAGCCCGGATCATCATCAATTAACCCCTGCAACAGGGGCTCTCTTCTTACCCGCATCCGGGAAGAGCTCATCCTCGTCACTCCAACTGTCTTTTTCTTCTTTGCCGTACAAGCTGTTCCACCTTCCTTGGAAGGACCTGAAAGCAGGCAAGCATTTACTTTGGCTGCTGGCTAGGGAGAGCGTTTTAGGGGGAGAGGGTGCAGGGACACGGGCAGCACAGCAGGCAAGCCTGCGATGAGCACGCAGCATAGAGAAACACGCCCTTAAAGCAATACACAAATGTGCTGCCACCTCCTCCCCTCCTTCCGAGGGGGGGATCCTTGGGAGCCCCTAGCTGAAGGTATGGTGCGCAATATATATAAGCACATACACGTGGAGTATTGTATTTTGTAGCCAGCACTTGCAAGAACAAGTGACTGGGTACTGGCTACGCAGTTAAGCACGTGGAGCAAAGGGACGCAGGCAGCTGGCCTTCCTGGGCCCTCCTGTGCGGCACAGACGCCAGCGGCTCAGGGCAGCAGCCTTCAACCTTCCCAAGCAGCATTTAATTCTTACTGTTTCACCACTGACACTACTGAGGCCTCTCTGCGAGATCAAATGCCTCGCTGCTGTCACCTGCTCCCAATCCTCAAGCACAGACTTGGAGATAAAATTAAGTCTGTTAAAAAACACAAACCACTTTCAAAAGGTTCAGCCCGGCTGCCACATCCAATACAAGCGAAGCCATTTACAGCTGCAGGAAGAGAACTGCTCTCTGTTCTCTAGACTCGAAGGTGCACTGCTGAGCACCTCTCTCTTGCACATAAACATTTGAGAACCGGCCACCAGAGACACACACGGTTTGATCTCCAGACAGAGGCCACGAGCACCACCGCTACCACAAGCCCTGACGCATCAAGGCTTCAAGACGCGACACCCACCCAGCAGCATGGACCATACGGCTCTTTCCAGGTGAACTGGAAACCAGCTTGCCCAGTGGCAGGGCTGGAACTCCAGAACCGCTCGAGCCAGCAGCAGCGGTTCCCAATCGGCACCGACCCTCGCTTTGGGCCCCCGGCGTGGGATGGGAAGGCGGCACACCCGAGCCCGGCCCCAGGGCGGTCAGACACAGCACTCTGCTCTCAAAGAGCTCAGAAAACATCGTCCTGTCGCTCCAACGTTCCCCAGCACCCTCCAAATACACTCCAGACATATCCTGGGGACGGCAACGTCAGCTGCAACGTGCTACTGGAAAGAGCCAGAAGAGATCAAGCGCCACCACGTGCAAGTCCTTGAAAAAGTAAGAAATTATGGGGACGACACGGGGGTGGAAATCCCTTCTCGGTGTCACCCCCGACATTAGCTTAACCCTGAGCAAGACACTCCTGCAAGGCGTCAGAGATCCCATCGTTTGCATCGATGCCAGCTACGCTGCAGCTCATCTCTACCTGCAGCCCGTCTCCTGTGCTTCGGAGAAAGACAATCCATCTCCAGAGCAGCCGAGCTACACAGAGCACCGAGATCTGTGCTTCAAACCCACACCTTTGTGTTCCTGACACTGGTAATCCAGGAACGAAGGGAAACTGCTCTAGCTAGCTTCTCAAACACATCAAGCTCTCCTCAGTCCTCCCACTTTCACTCCTGGGGATGCAGAACATCGTTGCTGCCGGCTGTTATGCGACTTCACTAAGCAAGAGCAACTCAGGCGCAAGCAGGAAGCTTTGTTACACCCTTGTCACGGCCTGCAGGAGATACTCACGGGATTCTTAAGAGTCCCACAGCCCGGGTAATTTCAGACTTCTGGTAAGCTGACTTTGCTGATTTCTGTGGGAAATGCTTATAAAAAGGAAAAAACCCTACCAGAGCCCCACCTCCTAGCGCAAGCATTTCAGCCACGAGGGAAGCGGTAACTCATACTGAAGAGACAGGCAGACAGCTACAACCAGGAGATTCTTAACCAACACAGGTTTCGGGGAAAAAAAAAGCTTAGGCCAGGTCAGTGCTGTATTTCCAAGGAGTCTAACCTGTTCCACAAGAGGCACCTACGGACTCTTTCCAGCTTCAGCATCGCCAACCGAAGCACAGACACATGCGGCACCTGCGACACGCACGCCGGAATCCCTACCGATACTACCTGCAGTGTCTCTGACCCACCGCCAGCGGAGCTGGATCTTTTTCTCCTCTCCATTAACCAAACAGCAAAGCATGAGGACAGAGCGTTTACTTTGTCCAGTTCCACGTCTGCTAGCAGACCAGGACGGTCAATATACTCATCTTGGATTAAAGATAAAGGCTTTGGTTGTTCACGCAACCCATGTCAGCTGCAAGTCAAAAGATTGGGTGCAGATTAGAATATACCGCAAGAGACGGGCTTCATACTTGGCGCTCTTAGTAGATACAGGCTGGTCATGCAATTTCTGAACAGGTCTGGAAGCAGAAGATACAACTGGCTCCTGGGAAGAGTCTGGGCTCTCACTCGACTTGCTGTACTGGCTGTCTTGCTCCATGACCAGTTTGCTTATGGTCATCAAGCGTTTGCCCTTACGGGGTATTTCAGGAGGGTTTGAGACCTCAGAATGTCGATTCTCCTCTTCTTTCCGTCTCTTGGTTCTGTGGGATACAGAAGGAGACAGTTGCTTGGGGAAAGAAAAGTCTGTTTCGTCCAGTTTGGTGAAGAGTGCATCAGAATCCCGGGAGTCCGACAGGATCTTGAAAGCTTCTCTCAGAACAGAAATCCCATACGCAGTTACAGTTCCAGAAGGCTGCCTACAAAATAAACAGAACTGAGCAGCTTGCAAAGATTTCACCAAGGTGGCTCCGCTTCACTGAAATCAGGTTTTTCCCCTACGGTGTGACCCTCAACAACTGACCCTGGGGTGCAAATAAAAATCTCCTGGAGCGGGCACTCGCAACCCTTCAGCCCGCCCCGCTCCCAAACGGCGAAGCGGGTCTGGAGACAACACGCCCACGCTTCCTGCGAGCTGCTCTTCTGCTGCTCTCGACTAAGGGCCGAACCACACGGACACCAAACGCTGCTCCACAAGAGCAAACCTCGCGGCAGGCACTGCCCGCCCACCCTCCTTTACAGACGTACTACGCATCTTCAGGAACAAAAACCCCCACCGCCTTAGCGTTGTTACTTTACAGAAGTCTTACACTGACAGCCTCTGGGGTTTGCTTGGGCAGACCTGCCTGGCCTGGCATTCGGGGAAGTTAAGAGCTCCCTGGACAGAGCAAACTACCCCTCAGAAGAGAACTGCTGCCAAACTTCATCCACCACAGGGGCCAGACTCCTCTGCCCACCTTTCCGAGTCCCTGAAGGATGCTCCTGGGAGCTCTGGAGCTGCTGCTGCTGCTGGTTCTTTCGGTATTTCCATAGGCTCTGAAGCATCTTCCAAGGTATTAACCGCTGCTATTATATGCTCAGGAGTTGCTGCTGGGTCAGTAGCTCCTTCCATCAGCTCGGGAGTTGCTGCTGGGTCAGTAGCTCCTTCCGTAGGCTCGGGCGCTGCTGTGGCATCATCTGCCCTTTCCGCTAGGCTGGGAACTCCCTCCAGCTCCTTTGCTGTTTCCGCAGGCTCTGGGGCTCCTGCCGGGCCCGCTGCTCTCCCCGAGGGCTCCGGAGCCGCTGCCTGGTCCTTTGGCGCGTTCGCAGACTCAGAAGTCACCGACGAGCGTTTTCGTTTTTCAGCGTGTTCTGCATTCAAAGTCTTTTTCATTGTCTTGGACAGAGAAAAAGCACGTACCCATTACACCGGTGATGCCACCACCCCAGTTCATCCCTTTCCAAAGGCACTTTAAGCCGTTACCTGCAGTTCAGTCGACACCACGCACAGAGTACGTGTCTATCACAGACTGAACAGACTCAATGTAAAGTATTTTGAATTTAACCCGCTGTTAAGGAGGTGCCTGAACTCTGACTCCTCCCCAGCACTGAAGGCAGTAGGAGCCAGATGATGGGATTTCAGGTGCGAAGGGAAGCCAGGTAAGCAGGGCAGACACGTACCGTCAGCAGCAGAGGCTCCGAGTCGTCCACGTAGATCTTCAGGAACTGAAACACACTCTGCTGGAAGTTCTTGTAAGAGAAGTTTTTCACCACTGGATGAGCAGAATTCTTCTCTCGGATGACAGCCAGCAGCTCGTTCCTCTTTTTCTAGAGGAGAGGTAAGAATGCTCTGAAGCGGTACAAGGGAATAAACGACAGCGGCAGGAGCCAGGCTCTGGGCGAGCACCGGCCCTTTCCTGTCTCACATTCTCCAGGCCCAACTAATTTACACCAGGGAGGCTGGCATGAGGCCGGAGGGACAGGGGAGCCACCATGTTTCAGCGGCTCTGACTTTTTGCTGCTTCCAGCGCCCAAGACACCACAGAAACAGGAACGGGGCCTCCTTCTGCTTCCAGAGCCAGCCCTTTGTACAGACTCACGCTCTGCACGAGAGCTTGAGTTTGCCTCAAGGCAAAGGAGGAACGCTGATGCCCAGAAGGCCTGTGAAGGCCCATGAGGGACCGTGAGTAACAGAGGCAGCTCCAAAGCGATGATCGATATGCTCTGGGAACACGTAACGCTGAGGGGCCACCACCTTTCCGTCTCACCACCCTTAGCCCTTCCTCTCGTTCAGGTTTCCCCAAGAGGTGTGTGTCTCAGGGAAAGCTTTTATGCCTGCAATACAGGTCACAGGTGCCCCCAGTACCCCATAAGGCACACCAGACCACCCCCAAAGATCCCGCTCCCCAGTCCCCGCAAGACACATCGCAGTCCTCAAACAAAACCATCTTCCATTCCGGCACAGACTCACCTGGTTTCTGGGCTCCTTCCCCATGTGCTTCTTGACAATTCTGTAAGCTTTATCAAACTCTTTGTTTTTGATGCAGACAATGACAGCCTACAGAGGAAAACAAATACCAGGTTCTCTGTGGGCATCAAACTGACCAACTGTCTAGCCCAGCTCTGGAAAAGCACGTGTACCACAAGCACGGCACACAGGTCACAGGCCAGTACCAGCCTACACCGAAAAGCAACTTCTGCATTAACTGATACAGATGACGGGCGCTCGCAGCAAGGCACTACTAACTGCGGTACTCTACGCGCCAGGCAATTCCCACTGTGACTCCTGCAAGGCTTTTCTAAGACAAAAGACAAGCAGAGTATTTATTGAAAGAGGTCTTACCGCTTCCTTCACCATGTTCTTAACAGTTTCCATTGTCTTCTCGGCCACAGAGAACTCTCTCTGAATGAGCTCCAGGACACCAATCGCCGACTCGAGAGGGGTGAGCTCCGACTCTTTATCGAAGGTGCAATCTGCAAGAGATCGCAGCCGCTGGTTTGCCAGACACTCACAGCGACGCCTTTACGGATACTGCGACTGCAGATTCTGGAGCTACTGAGGGTGAAGCTGGGCGGGAATGGCGGGCTGACGGCCCAGCACCTAGCCTGGGCGAGATCCCCCACAGGCAGGGAACACTATAGAAGCACCACGGAACTACGGATAACTGATCCGGGGCAGCACTTCAGAGGCTGTGAGGGGTGTGCTCGGATAGCGGGGCAGCCCCGGAGCTTGGGTGCGAGCACAGTGCTCTTGGCCGAGCACAGCAGCAGTCCAACGTGGACATGAGCAGCCACGCTTCAGCCCCTCACCCTCAGGTAAAGCTCCTACAGCTTAACAGCATCAGCCCGCTGCTCCCTGCGGAAGCACAGCTGCTGGGAGCTGCCGGGACAATGCCGCCGAACAGGGCGCACTGTGGCTGGGGGAGCGGGAGCCAGGCCTGGGGCTTCCCCGGGGCCTTGCGGGGGCTGGGCACCCACCGAGGTTCTCGCCTTCCTCGATCCGGGACAGGAGTTGCATTATGCGCAGCATCTGGGACACCACGGGCTCCTTCTCCAGGGGCCGCACGAGCAGCGCTGCGGGACAAGGGGGGTTAGGCAGGAA
>VWZZ01004599.1:0-10561 GCA_013399095.1 Psophia crepitans | reverse complement strand
CCCCCCCAGCCCTTCTCCTCAGGGCTGCTCTCCAGCCATTCCCCGCCCAGCCTGGAGCTGTGCTTGGGATCGCCCCAACCGAGGTGCAGGACCTTGCCCCTGGCCTTGCTGAACTCCACGTGGTTCTCACGGTCCCACCTCTCCAGCCTGCCCAGGTCCCTCTGGACGCCATCCCTTCCCCCCAGCGTGTCACCCACCACACAGCTCGGTGTCGTCGGCAGCTCGGTGAGGGTGCCCTCGCTCCCTCTGCCCGTGTCGCCGATGAAGATGTTAAACCGTGTGGGTCCCGATGCCGACCCTGAGGAGCGGCACTCCTCACTGACCCCCCCCTTGGCCATGGTGATGGATACATGGGCTGAGCTCCCTGCCCGCAGGCTTCTCCGGTGAGGTGGGGGCCAGCCCAGTTCCTTTCTTCTGTTGGGTCCCACAGGTGTGAAGCTGCTCCGTCCACAAAGGAGGCATTAACACAGCCTGCGTACCCGCCCTCTTTGGGGATTAAAAAAGACAATTCCAAACCTTTGTCCTCCCGCTGAACTCGCACGGCAAATGTTTGCTGTCGGGTCCCGCACAGCACGGGCGCTGTCTCGGCTTTCACCCTGCGAGAGAGCGCTGGGTGAAACTGAAGCTGGCCGTGCGCTCTGCCTGCTCTGGCCCCTGGGAGAAGGGGCTGGGTGAAGAAGCGTAACCACGCGCGGGGGCAGCTCCCGCGGCCGATGGAGCTGTGTCACGGCAGAACCCCGCGGGTCTCGCCTGCCTCCCCGCAAACCCAAATTCCTTGGCAGAGCAGAATGTGCCTGCGCTGATGGTTTGNGGGGGGGGGGGGGGGGGGCGGTCTGAGAGTGTTCCTGGTTTGGTGAAATGAGCTGATGAAGGGACGGGGTAGCGAGGGACGGAGGCGCAGAGCGCTCTGTGCCGGCATGGTTGGACCTGGAGCCTCGGCTGGTGCTGCGGGGTGGCCGTGGGCGGCTGGGCATTGCTCTGCCCTGAGCCGGGCGGTGCTCTGCCACCCACGGCCGTCTGCGCGGCGAGCCGTGCTGGGCTGCGCTCCGCCAAGGTGTGCAGCAAGCGAGCGCGTGGGTCTGCCTTCAACAGGCACAAAACCTGGAGAGGGGCTGGTTGCAGGGCAGGGGGGGCCAGGCCAAGGGGAAGGGCCTGAAGCTGCAGGAGGGGAGCTGGAGCTGAGCTGGGAGGCAGCAATCCTTCCCTGGGAGGGTGCTGAGGCCCTGGCACAGGGTGCCCCGAGAAGCTGTGGCTGCCCCTGGCTCCCTGGCAGTGCCCAAGGCCAGGTTGGATGGGGCTTTGGGCACCCTGGGCTGGTGGGGGTGTCCCTGCCCATGGCAGGGGGTGGGAACTGGGTTGGCTGGGAGGTCCCTCCCCACCCAAACTTCCATGGGTCTGTGATTTCAAACCATTTAGTTAACCTGCCCGTGTGTAGAGGCGCTGCGTGGGCGGCCGCCTGTTTGTGGGGTTCGCCCGCCCGGTGTGAGACTTTGCAAACCCGCCAAGCTCCCAGCACCTGTATTTGAGGGTTTGTGCTGCACCTAAAGGTGATTTGGGGCGGGGGTGCTCAGCAGCCGCTTGCTGTTCCCCAGAACACTCTGCTGACCCTGGCGGGGGGAATGCAGCGCCGACAGCGCTGCGTCACTGGAGGGTTACAGCCGCGATGGCCTGAACTCTCAGAGATGACGACGCGCGGATCTGGGGCAGCTGGAGCAGGAAAATTTTGTTTGTGGCAGTTGTTTGGCTTAGAACTAATTATTAGTTGGAGCTCAGAAAGCGGTGAGCTGTGGCGGACGTGGGACTTGTCCCCCTGTCAGCAGAGGAAAAATCTTTTAGGCGGCACCAGTGAGAGCGGAGCCCGTGACCGGGACGGTCTGCGGAGCCTTGGACCGGGCGGCAGCGGTTCGTGCGGCGCGTGGGGAGGCGGCAGTTTGGGGGTAAGCGCTCTGCGAGCCGCAGAGCTCACTCTTTGGGGGTGAATGGGGTTTCCTACAGCATCCAGTCACCTACCTGCGGAGCGTTACTGAGCTCGCAGTTCCTCGGCGTGATGCAACTGTTCCGCTCCACGATTGCCCGTTTGCAGTGAAGATCCCGGGGCCCAGCCGACGCATTTCCCTGGCCAAGCGCTGCCTTGCTTTTCCAGCTTTGGGAACGTCTGCCCCGATCGGTGGCTGCTGATTCCCTACAACCTTTCACACCACAATCAAAACGGGACTTTCCATACCAGCAGCGGGGGAGCTGTGAGGGCTCCCTACGTAACCCCGCTGAATCCCGGTCACCTCTCGGGAAGCGCGATGAGCAGGCGCTGAAGGAGCCACGGAAGCGAGTTCTGCCAGATAAGAAGCCGCCGTGCGTGCGCTGGGGACGGCAGCGCCGTCTCTGCTGTCGGCGGGAGCTTTGGCCGCAGAGCATCGCCCGGCGCCGCCCGGAGCTCCCGCACGGGAGCACAGACCCTTCAGCGCCAGAGGAGCGCGTGGGAGGGCTGTTTGCGATGGAAGGATGAAATAGGGGCTGTGAAATACGTCTCTCAGTTACGTGTGTACCTATGAAAGCGTGTAACGCCCCCCGGCACAGCTGTCGGCGGAATCTGGCTCTTAAACGTTTGCCGACCTGCTGCAGCAGCCTCAGGGAAGCGGAACCCGGTCAGACCATCCCGGGGGGGCGAGAGCAGCCGGGCAGCCAGCGGCAGCCAACGGCTCGATGAAAGGGCAAGGAGGAGCTGGCGGGAACTGCCGGCCGTGGCCTGGGCTTCGAGCTGAGCTTGGGCAGGGGAAAAAGGCCGTTAAAGGAGCTGGGAGCGCAGGGCTTTTGGGGGGCAGCACCTTGCACCCGGTGCTGGGTAATTACCTGCCGTGCGACCCCCTGAGGGTCCTGGGTGGTAAAACTGCTCTGCGGTCTGGGAAGATGCCGCGGTGCCAGGACAGGACAGGACAGGACAGGACAGGACAGGACAGGACATCCTCGGTGTGCGCGTAGGAGAGGAAGGAACGATTCTCAATACGCAGCAAAGCTGGGAATTATTTTCTTGGCAAGCACTATTTCACTGTAAACTTTATTTATCTTTGATCAGAGGAACTGGATCCAAAACCCACAGAAGTAAAGAGCAGACTTCTGAACGACTTTTACATCTGCTTCCAAGTGCTGTGGGCTCAATACCGAGCACAGTCTCGCTGCTCCGAGCATCAAGGAGAACGTGCAGGGTGTCCGAGACAGAGATGGTAAAATATCAGGGGAGTCCAAATGCTCCGGCGCCTCTCGTTAGTCCCACGCCTCAGCCTTGGCTCTGGGCTCGGGTGTGCGCTGCCCTTCGCCGGTGAAGGGAACGCTGAGACAGCGCAGGGAGGGGGAGGGAAGTCGCCGCAGTGCCTGTGACGGAGGAGGTGATGCTTTTTGATGTTGCCTCGAAAGAAGCCTCAGCTGGAGAAGCGAGTGCTTTAAACCCCCCGAAGGCTGTGCTTGGTGCCGCTCTGTGCTCCCAACCTGGTCCCCAGCGGCTGCCGCAACACCGGGCGTCTGGTCAGGGCCACCGCTGCTGTGACACCGTGCCGGCGCCACGTTCCACTCACCCGTATTGCTTCGTGTTCCTGGGCTGGATCTCGTTTCCCCTCTCTGTGATCTGAGGCACATTCAGCATAAACACCACCCCGCGCTGGTTTCCGAGCCGTGCCCAGAGCTCCGGCGAGGAACCCGGTCCGCAGGCGCTGGCTTGGTTTCCAGCTGAAACGGGGCACTGGGGAAGGGAGGGAAAGGAGAGAAAGCAGGAGTCCAGTTCGTGCCCCGAGGGGGCAGAGCCACCGCTGCTGCCCAAAACGCCGCCCCCCTCCCAGGAGCGTCCCGTGCCCGCCGCAGGGAGACAGGCGCCTGGGGACGCGCGCGGCCCTCTCGCTGGAGGATCCGCTGAGCCGGGGCTCTCCCGGCAAAGCACTTTGGAAAACGTGCCTGACTCAGGAGCGTTCCTGCCGGGACGGGCCACCCCGCGGAGCATCGCCCGCCAAGCACCGCTGCTGCGGAGGGCGAGCAGCTCTGGGTGCAGACGATGCTGCTGCTCTCTGTGCCCCCCGACGGGTCCTGGCCGCCCGGCCTGCGGCGCCTGCGGGGCTTCTTGCAGGAACACGGTGGTTTTCTCAGGAGCAAATTCCCTGCGCAGGTGCAGCAGCACAGGGGCCGGGCCGCGCAGCGCCTGGGCTGAGCTCCAGCTCGGTGGGGATGCTCAGACACCACAGAGCCAGCGACGCCCGAGAAAAGCCGTGCAGTTTCTGATGGTTCCCCTCGGCCGCGGAGGCCACGGCGAGGGCTGAAGCGGGCTGCGGGCTGGGGGAAGGAGGGGAACCTGCAGCTCCTGCCCCGCGCAGGACAGCCCTGCCGCTGCCTTCGAGCACAGCCAGCCCCGGCCCCCGGCCCCGCTCAGCCAGGAGCGGCAGGATTTCAGCGCCGCTGCTCTTGCAGCGCTGCTGGGCTCTTCTCCAGCCACTGGCTGGGGACACGAAGGTTTTCTTGGCAATGGTGCCAGTCTGTAGGGAGTTAATTTTTAGTGAGGGTGACAGGCAGCGTTTAACTTGGACGAGCTGTGCCAAGGAGTCGCCAATCTGCTTCCTGCAGCCGAAACAAGAGAGATCTCCCAGCAGGAGCACAGACACCCCCCGCGTTTGCAGAAGAGGGTGGTGGCAAGGACCAGGGGACGAGCAGGGAGTCTCTGAAACCCTGGAGAAATGTCTCTGCACGAAGTGCTCCGGATGGACGGCAGTGCGGGCAGGAGGGGACCCGGCCGCCTTGGCTCCCTGCAGCAGGGCCGAGCGGCGCGGGGGGAACCAGGGTGGCTCTTCTAGAGGGAGGGAAAGGGCCTCGGAGCGGCGCCACGGTCCTCCCCGTCCCAGAGCACAATTACCTCTCCTGCAAGCGGGACCCAGGAGCCGCTGTTGTTTCGGGCAGTAAGTCGCTTCCTGACCTCTGCGTCCCGGCAAGCGCAGCCCGGGGAAGCCAAACGGCAGAGCGTGGTGCTACAGTAAGTGGAAAATCGTTAGAAACTTCTGTCGGGATGTTATTAATTAGTAAACTGGTGGTTAAGTGTCCGAGCCCCAGTTAGAGCCGGGGGAAGGGGAACCCGAACAACCGGGGTGACGTTGCTGTGCTGCTGCGTTACAGGTGGCAGCACCCACCGTGCAAACCGAGCTCGCTCCCCACCGCCTGCCGGAGAGGGGGCGGCAGGAACAAACCTCGTTGATAAACATCACAAGCTCCTTGGAAATCAGGAAATACCCTTCATAGGTGGATTCAATTATTAAAGCTTTCAACTGAAACAAAGTAAACTTGGTTTTGCTGGACCAGCTCGTAGGAACCACAGAGCTCCTACGTACGGGTCTCGCGTCAGCCCCGTCCTTTCGTTTGCACCCGATCCCTTCCTCCCGGGTGTTCCTGGAGAGTAACCTCGGCGTTCGCTGCCATAAATCACGGAAAAAAAGGATGTGGCTTCCACTTACGAACGAGGCTCTGATTTCCCTTGTCATCAACTCCCGCAGCTCCTCCAGCGGGAATTAATCCTTCGTGACCACAAGCACACACAAAACACCCCAGGCAAAGGTTTCCCAGAGCCTCAAACCCCGACACGTCTCATTCTCGGCCGGCGTGGGGGTTCCCCTGCCCCCACGTCCCACGCGGGCTGCCTAGCGAACACCCCGCCCCGACGGCCACAGCCGCCCGGCGGGTGCCTGCTGCGTGTCCTCCCTCCCCATCTCCGGCTGATAGGGGATAGCTCGGAACAGAAAATCTCTCTGGTTTTTACGCTCATGACCTGCCATGGAGTTCCGTGCCACTGCCACAGCACCGGTCCCCGGGGCGCGCCGTCGGGTGAACGCCGTCCCGATCCCGTCCCGCCCTGACAGCAGCCTGGGTGGCTGTTCCTTCGCTCTCGGAGGCAAGGACAGGGGTGCTGCCGTGGCTCTGCCCCGGGGACAGAACAGGGAGACCCACATCTTGGGTAGGTTTTGACCGGCTCCTTCTTCCCTCACACACTCCGAGCGTTCAGGAAACGGCTGCGCACACCGGCCGCGAGACCAGGCTGCCCAGTCGGCCCGGCCCCAGCGCGAGGACAGGGATGCCACCGTCTGACGCCGGCCACAACACCGCGCGGCAACCCCGACGGCCCCCCCGCCCCGCGCCTCCATCACGAGGGTGAAGTGAACGCCGGTGTCACACGCTCGCTGTTGTCTCTTCTCCAGGGACACCGCCAACAGAAATTACTATAAAACAAGTTTCCTGCCAACCTCAGCAGCTCTAATGAGTCAGGAAGCAGCAATCTGGGAACAGGGGAGCTGTTGACAGAGCCTAATTATTTTCTGACAGTCTTTCTAACACCGTTGGAAAATAAAACACCTACACAGGCTTCGACATTGCAAATGGGGTTAGCAATATCACGCACGAACCTGCTAATTCAACCCCATGATCCCGGTTTCGGCTCCTTCCCCCTCGCACCTGCTGCTCCCCGGCTGCTTACGCAGGGGGAGGAACTTCATTATAAAAAGAGAAAATACCTTAATTACACAGGGCACACAACTTTTAACGGGAAGTCTCCTGCCGCAGTGTCTGGCAGGTCGTCGGCTGGGATTTTTGTGTGTTTGAGTAACGTTTATTCCATAGGCCAATAACTGGAAGACGAAGGCGCGTGCAGAACGCATTGCCACATTACACGGACGTGCAAATGTGAACAGACTCCTCGAGGTGCCGTCTCAGCCGTGTCCCCGCCACGCCACGCTGCTCACTCAGACCCCTGACCGCAGCCGGACGAGGGTTCCCCTCCGCCCGCCGAGGAGCGGCCGCCGCCACACGCTCCAGGGAAAAGCACGTGCAAAGGAGCAGACGCAGACGGGGATCCCACCCCGGGAGCGTGTCCCGGGCTTTGGGACTGGCAGTTTCCCGTCCCCGCACTGCCAAGCAGAGCCCATCTTCCTCCACATCTCTGCTGCGGTGACAGGAACCCCCCGCTAGCTGCGTAGCCCCCGCCCGCAGTCCCGCCTGCCCCCCGATTTCCTTCACGGTGTTATTTCAGCTTCCGCTGTTTGTGTCACCCCCGCGGCTGGGATCCCGCTCACCGTTTCCAGCACAGGCACCGGCTGGAGTTCGCCCTTTCGGGACGCCGAGGTTTGGCCCATCAGCCAAACTGACACACAGAGCTCGTTTATAAAGAGTCCCCCAAAAACCTGCCGGGGCCTGGCCTTGAAACTGGATGTTTATCCAAAGCGAAGGGCAAACCAGGGGTTCAAAAATCATAAAAGCAAAGAAAAACTGCGGGAGCAGCTCAGTGGTCTTTCATCTTCGACCTCCTTCAGCACGTGAGCCTCTCCGGCTGCTGGCTGCGTCTGCCGCTCAGCGCTAGAGCCCAGCACTGCCCCTGGGGCCGGGGGGCTCGGGGGTCGGCACCAGAGCTGGGCTGAGCTGCACTCACGCCCCGGGGGGCTCCTCTGTCCCCCACCTCCCCGGGCAGGGAGGACACGCTGGGTTTGCTTTGCTGCCCGCACAGCCGAGCAACACAGCGCGATGCGGAGCGCCCGGCCCGGGACGGTGAGAACCCCCGGGAGAAGGATCTGGTGGAGCACTGCAGTGGCTCTGGGAGCTGAAACCTCACCCAGCTCTGGGGCGAGTCAGGGGAGGTTGGAGGCCGACGTCCTGACCGGGGTTCGCTGGTAAGGCAGCTCTGCTCAACGCCACGGCTTTTATCGCCTTCGCGTAGCTCTGCGTCCCGGGCCAGGGTGTCGGTGCCGGGTACGCGCAGTGTCCCGAACATCCTCCCGCGCTCTGGCCTGGGGAGCCTTCCCGTTCGCCCGCCCGCACCTCTGCTTTTCGCTTCTCTGCCCCTTTGAACGTATCTTGTAACTCACGCTGGGTTTCAAAACTGTGAGATAAGGCGGCACAGCCGCCCCTTCCCTGGCAGCACCTCCGCTGCGTGCTCCACGCGGCTTCTCACGTGCCGGGGTCCAGGGGAGGCGTTTATGGCTCCTGCCGGGCTCCCATAAACCTTGTACTCCCGTTTTGTTGACCTGTGTCGGCACGGTTATCTCCCCGCGTCCCGCTGCCAGGCACCGCTCCGCGCTGCACCCTGGACTAATTGTATCCAGTCATTAAAATCTCCGATTGTGCAGGACTGTCCTCTCCTCCCCAAGAGCAGATTATCAATTGTTACTCGAAATTTGGCCTGTGCCCATGGCCTCCCCCTCTCCGGCGATGACACGTGGCTCTCGGGGCGCCCGGGGCCTCTCTCCTTTCCAGCGGTTATCATGACCTGGCTGATGAAGTTTGCCCCAGGTAAGCCGCAGGTGGGGACGGGACAGCCACGCCGTCACCGCCTCACTCCACGGACTCCGACTCCCTTTTTCGCCACTTTTACCCTCACTCTGTGCCCTCATTCGCGCTCCAGCAGCTCTGTCCCTCCCAGCACTCCTCCAGGTCCTCGCAGCCAAGAGCCCCCCCCCGAGCCACCGCGCCCAGGCGCGGCCGGCCGGGCCCTGGAGCTTTCCCGGGGAAGAGCTGCACGAGGCCGTCGCCGTTTGCTCCCGTGACTTCAGCCAGCTCCAGGGACACCTCCCCCGGGTTCAGGCGTGCAGCCTGCCCTGGGGACACACCATGAGTGATGCCTGCCAGTGGCGTTCCCACCGCTGCGTGCTTCTCGGGCGCGCCTGCCCCGGAAGCTGGGGGTAACGCCTCGGGCAGCAGAAGCTGGCTCCGGACACTTGCTGCCTGCCCCGGCTGGGCAGAGGCCCTTAACCTGGGTCTCCACCAGGAGGAGAATGTTCTTGTGCCACCCGCCACTGTACTCGCAACTAAACCGGTCGTCGGCCGCGGGGTGACCGGTCCCTGCCGCAGAGCCAGTCCTTTGCGGCCGTGCCGGGAGCGGCCAGGATTTTGGTGCCATCCGGTCTTGCTGCCCAGCCGTGAGTTCCTTTGCCCCCCAAAAGCAGCGGGGGTACCTGCTGCATCCCCACGGGCTCCACCCCTCGTCACTCCCCTTTCAGGAGCCAGATCTGGTTTGGGCTTCTCTGCCACAGACCATCTGTTCGCAGCGCCTTCTCGGCCAGCCTCTGCGTCCCTCCTTGCTCGGACAGGAGGGGATCAGGGCACAGCCCTGCGGGTTTTTCCCCTGGATGCTTCCCAAACGGTTGGACTGGGCATGCTGGCGCAGGGAGGGAGGGAAATGCGTTCCTCCCCCGCTGGGAGGACAGCCCTTGCCCGGCACAGATGGCTTCACCTCCCCTCCCCGGGCGGCAGGTACACAATTGCCAAAGGGGGAACTTCCATCTTTCCCTTCAGCTCCTCTGAACACAACCGCTCCACAGCTTTTCCTTCCCTACCCCCCCCCCAAACTTCCCACCATAAAAAGAATTGCCAGCCGTTCAGTAAATTCATCAGCTAATCCTTTTAATTCCACAATCATCTAATCGGAGCCTGCCAACCCGCACGGCGCTGCCAACGTTGAGCTCTGCCTGTTTCTCCCGATGCCGACAGCTACACGGGGCCTCTGCGCAGGGCAGCCAAAGGCCGCCCTCGCCTTGAAATTCTTTCTTGGGTTTATAGCTCGTATTTTACCTTATTTCAATCCCTTAGCATTGCTGTGTTTGGGAAATTGCTCTGTTGGTGTCCATATTCTTAGAACCACAGAACTGGTTAGGTTGGAAAAGGCCTTTAGGATCACGGAGTCCAACCGCTAACCCAGCCCGGCCAAGGCCATCACCGAGCCACGGCCCTGAGCGCCACACCTAGACCTAAGAACTGGTCAGGCGGGCTGCGCAGCTGAGCTGGGCTGAGCTGAGCTGAGCTGAAATGGGCTGAATTGGGCTGAGCCAGGTTGGGCTGGGCTGAGCCGAGCTGAAATGGACTGAGCTGAGCTGAGCTGAAATGGGCTGAATTGGGCTGAGCCGGGTTGAAATGGACTGAGCTGAGCTGGGCTGAGCTGAGCCAAGTCAGGCTGGGCTGAGCTGAGCTGGGCTGCCTGAGCGGGTCTCACCTCCCCGCTGCACGACCTGCCCTAGACCACACCCTTCACGCCGTCCCCACGTGCCGGAGCTCCGTCAGTGCGCGGCCGTGCTGCCGATGGAGCCGCCTGTCCAAAGCGAAGGCTTCTTTTTGCGGAGGCCGTTTTGCAGGGGGCGGTTTCCCAGCTGGACTCCATCCCCCTCGGCACTAGTGCCAGCGCGGCGGAACACAATCCCGGCGCTCGAAGCACCGAAGCCACGGCACCGCGAGTGCGGTGCGTACGCTGGGCAGGAGGCCGGCCCACGGCCACCGGCTGTGTCATGGCGTTCACGGTGTCTCCCAAGCCCCCCCGGGCCCCGCTGTGCCGGCTGGGGGTGCAGCGAGTTTCTGGAACATGTCGAGTGGTTTTGGCACGCGACCACACCGGGACCTGACAGCGGGCCGGCACGGCAGCCAGCGGCAGGCAGGACGGGAGCCAGCCCGCGGGTGACACGGGGAAACCGGACCCCGTGCGGAGCCCGAGCTATGCGCCAGCTGTTCGCAGCTCCTTCCCCCTCCATTTTTCACAGCTTAAGCATTCACCCAGCACCCCCACTGACCC
>VWZZ01004588.1:3135-39401 GCA_013399095.1 Psophia crepitans | reverse complement strand
GCTGCCGCTCCTGGGCTGGGTGCATCGACCGTTGCGGGGGGCCCAGGCCTCGCTCCCCGCAGGGACTGCCCTGCCCTGGCTGCGGCGGCCGCTTCCTGCTCCTCCGTGCAGCACGGCTGCGCTCGGGGGCTGCGGGGAAAAGCCCCGGGGGTCAGTTTGTGCCTGTGGGCTGCGGGTCGGGCTCTCTGGCTCGTTTCCGGCGAGCAGCGCCGGGCACCAGAGGAGCTCTGAGCCGCAGCGGGGGTGCAGGGCACTGTGAAGGGCTTAGCTTAAGCTGTATGCAGCGCAAAAAGCTCAGTTCCTACACGTAAAGGAGTTGGAGGCACTTCTTGGCTTTTGCTTCCCTAGGTGTGAGATTCTTGGCTTACCTGAGGTCATCCTGTAGCTGTCCTTGTGCAGTGCCAGCCATGTCGCTGGTTTGCACTGGGGTAGGAGCCAGTGCTATTTCAAGGGTTGCTGTTGACACACGTTTCTTTTTCTCTTTTGAAATCTCATCAAGATGTATACACTACAGCACCATGTCAGCTAGCTGGGCCTTAAAGGTTTGTTTTA
Organism: Psophia crepitans; assembly: GCA_013399095.1. Lineage (NCBI taxonomy): Eukaryota > Metazoa > Chordata > Aves > Gruiformes > Psophiidae > Psophia > Psophia crepitans. The sequence goes on along the minus strand of VWZZ01004588.1, from coordinate 38,849 downwards.
GTGATCTGGACTTGAATAGTGTTTTTTCCTGTAAGCGGGTGGAACTTTGAGCTGGTGGCAACAGGCAGGTAGCTGTGGACACAGCAACTGGCGTTTTGAAACCTGCACTTGATGAGGAATTGCAAAACGGTCAGAATTCCTGTTGCCCTGTCTGTGTGGGTACCACAGCTGGTGGAGCCGGAGCAGCTTTGCTACCCTCTTTTGACAAAAGCACGGGGAAGACAAGGCCTCATCAAGGAGGCCATGTTAGATGACAACTGTATACAGAAGTAGTTCGGTCTGGCCATCTGTGATTGTCTTTGTCTTGTGTTCATCTGTGTTGCTCCTCTCCTAGGAAAGGAGGTGCTAGCTGCCTTTATTCAAAGTGTTAAATTGTAGTGCCCCAAATGTCCTTTTTTCTTTTTTTTTTTGGAAGGATATTTAAAACCTGAATCAGGCTCCTCATATTGCTAGTCAGAATAACTCAGTAACGCACTTAAAGCTTCTCTGAGTTAGCAAAAGGGTTTTATGCACAACCAACTTTAGATAGAAAGCCTTTGTATTCAGCCAGCTATACATGGAAAATCTGTTGTTCTGCTTTGTAAATTGTTCCTTCTTGTTAGTGCAGGATTACGGGGAAGGCAGTATAGGCAAATGTGTGTTTGAAACAGGTCTTATGGACGCACGTAAGACTTGAATCAGCATATTGCTAACTGTAGAAATGATTCTGTGTTTAAACTGTTGACTTGCATGCTTCAGTAACAATGAGGAAAAGGATTTTTAAGTCTTGGCAAGGAATAAAAACCACTGCGATGCAAGATAAAACATGTTTGCTGTTTGGTAACGTGTTCTAGGCAGAAATTTTAATCATTAGATTTGCATACTTTGAACTTGGTTATTCATGACCTGCGAGTGATGCTCTTAATTTTCTGTATGCACTGCTTTGGGGTTGGTTGCTTGACTGAAACTGGTGGCCGGTTTTGGGAAGCTTATGGTGTTTTCACTGTTTAGTAGAAATGCTCTGGAAGTCCTGGAGTGCATGAAATGGAAACTGTAGATTTTCTACTGAAAGAACAATAGTAAACAAAAATGGAGCCTGTCTGAAACTCCTAGGGATTTCCCTGATGAGTGCACAACTGTGCTTTTCTTCCTTTCCTGTAAAGCATATGAAAGGCTGATGTGAAGTGCAGCATAAAGTTGACCGCTAATCCTGATGTAGAAGTTCTTTCTGGGTAAAATGCAGCTGTAGTACTAAAATAAATTTCCAAGTCTTATGAGCATAGACAGCCGGACATCTTAATTAAAATCGTTTCAACAGCTATCTGTTACCCTACAAGCTTCAGAGTTAATACAGCATGTTGATGTAGCTGGGTTCCAACCCTGCTTCTGGCTCCTGAGAACTTGTACAATAAATGAATATGCATCATTGCAGCTGAGGTGTGTGTAATCTGTTTTATGCTAATGTGAGCGCTCACAGCTTTTAAAAGTCATCCATGGGTTTGTGTATTTTAGCCCTCTCTTTCCTCTGCCTGCCTTTTGTGGTCAGACAAGCTTTCACGCTGTCATTAGGCTCAATCATATGAATTTCAATGATCTGAGCTTCTAGAGTAATAGCCTGTAAGGAGGAATTGGAGGAGAAGGAGGTAGTTATCCTCACTCTTGAGGCTGTGTTCCTGAGGAAAGAATACCTTTTTTTTTTTTTGGTAAAAGATGAAGGTGCTGTCAAATTAAGTGGAAGTGACACTGGTTTCTGGTACTCCAGGTAGCAAGAAGCTCTGTTTAATTGCTTAGCATGTTGTAGACTTCTGCCTTGGCTTCTCTCACCCCATTATGCTAACAAATAAAACAATGTAGTGATGGGATGCTGAAGTTTTAAAGAAATTTAAGGTATCTTCACACTTCTGCAGCCTATTATAATTTAACTAGGTGGCTTCCTTCAAGCCCTGTTTAACACAGTTTACACCAGGGTATCCATCAGAAAGGACTACCGCTAGAAACGGTGAGTAAAATCCTTTCACCAGAGTATCTCCAAGGGCTAAAGCCTGGCACAAAGTTATCCCTCCCTGGGTATGTATGGCCAGCCATACGTAGTGGTTAGCTGCATCTTGCAGCCTCTGCTGCCTCTTTATGATGGTGTGCAGGTAAATGCCTAAGTGACAAAAATGGCATTAAGGCAAGGTATTACCAGTTTCTGGTGGTGGATTGTTGTTGGGTGGAAGAACTGGGTTTATTTAGTCCTGGGTGAGCAGTAAACTGAAAATAGTGAATATGAGAAGCAGAGTTTCAACGTTGCTGTCATGTAATTGATCTTTATAATCCTCCCTTTGCGTTTCAGATAGTGACTTCGGTTTTAAAGAGTTTTAAAAATTCAAAATACTGTTTGGCCTGTTTTCTCATCAGTAAAGGAGTTGTCCTTTTCTTGATGTATTGACTTGTCTTCTAAACAAGTGACATTTTATAAAGAGAAAACAAAGAGTTAGTTTTGCAAAAGCTTTTAAAAACCACTGTTCCATTTTAAGCTCTTGTGCTGCTAACTCACCCCATTACTGTTGAATGTTACCGCTCAATTCCTAGCAGGAGAGTTGTTCCATGCACTGTTCTCTTGAAACACCAAACCAAAACGTTTTTTAATGTATCAATGCAGGAGCTCGCTTTGAACCCTTCTGTCTGTATTGAGAGCCCTCATCTCTATCAGGGCTGCTTTGCCTGTGGTCAGATTGCGTGGTATCAGTGTGTTGTTTTCTAAGCATAGACCAAACTATGGCAGGGTGAAGGTTTTACCAAACAAGCTAATACAGTGTTAGAGCAAACCTTAAACTGTGGAGCGGGAGTCGTCGAGGCCCAGAAGCAGAGCGTACAGCAGGAGGGGATTGCTTGTGGTGCCATGCTCCCAGCAATAGCTAAGGCTGCCAGAATTGTCTTGGTTTGTAACAGGCTGTTTTGAATTGCTCAGCTCTTCTCAAGTTGAAAGATGCTGTGCTGTGTTTTTGGCCAATGATGAATGTTCTGTTTTGGCAGAAAAAAAAATATAAAATAACAAAAATGCTCCTCCAGCTTTGGATGTAAGGAAAGCAAGCATCTGCCACTTCATAAACTGGTGTAGCTGTTTGTGTCGGGCCAGCTGTGGTTGGTAAACAGCTGAATGCAAAAGGGCTTGTTGTGGGAGGGCTGTGCACTGGGCTTGGATTTGACAGCGGGCGTGCTCTGGGGTTCACCTTGGTGTGCTTGAGCAGTTAGCTCGAGCTTAGTGACTTCTTGGTGCTTGTGAAGCATTGCTGAGCTAAAGGCTTAGTTCCTCTCAGAAGGATCCCCTTCCGTATCCTGGAGTGGGGGCTGTTACTTCTTCTTGAATGTCTCCTGCATTTACCTCCTCCTGAGAAGCTGCCAGTTGCCCCACAGGCTCTTGGTCCTTCTGCCATGGTCATGGTGCTGTGGCTGGCTCTGCCATGCGAGGGAGGGTGGTTCCAGCTGTGCTGGTTCCTTCCTCTGGTTAGGTGAGTACAGAGCAACTTCTCTTGCTTCATCCTGGTGTTAGAGAGATTTCCAGCTACTTCGTTAGTTTTAACAGAAACACCAAGGTAGCTCAGTGGCCGGTAAAAGTTGCTTTTGCAATTTTTAATTTTTTTTGACAAAGCTTTATCTCTTTAGTCCTCAGACAGTATGTTGCTACTCAACATGAGCTGTCCCCCTCTGAACACACTGCACCCTTAGGGCTGTGTGCATGGAGCACCCACAACTGTCCCGTTCCCTGAGCATAACAGGAATGAGGGGCGATCTGTTGCCACTGATGTGCACGCAGGGTGCTTCCCATTAGGCAAAAATGTGCCTCAAAATAGAGGAACTTCTGCCACTGTCTGTTCTACCACTGTGAAGTGTAGTTGGCCATGAGGTTGGGGAGAGAAACATTGAGGCTAGGGTGCATCGTGATTTGGCAGTATGTGTTAGTAGGAGCATAGGTACAGCTTGTGTCTTTTAAGTATTAACAGTATGAAACTAAGCTCATAAATATAGGTTGTAATGTGGTATTAAAATACTGAACAGGATTTTGCTCCACGGCAGAGTAAAACAGCTTCCTGTAGAATGTGGAAGTGAAGAGCAATAAGGTAAGATTAAAATGCATTTGTCAGAAAAGGACGATGTAAGCCCACATACTTCCCAGTGTTTAATCTGGGACAGGTTTTCCCAGTGCTGGTAGCTGGTTTTGACAACCTAACCTTAACCAGAGTGATAACAGAAGTTGACACTCTTGCTTTTTTCTGTTGTGTTCATGATAAAATTAAATTAAGTGGTGGTTTCGAGCGGTGAAGTGGGCTGGATGGGCAATGCCGGTGCTGAGGCAGGTGGGCACTGCAACGTAGCTGGTGTGGCAGCAGCGAGCCCACTGAGTCATACTCTATCTGACCAGGCTGCCTGGGCAGTGTTCTTGTTTTGAGTCTAGGACTAAAATGGGATGGTGCGGCTTTCCCCTTCTTTTTTTGAAGCGGTGGAACTTGAAACATGTTACAGTACTGCTGGTAGATTAGGTTCAGGCTTTTAAAATTCCCCCACCCAGATGTCTTCACTTCCTATCTTGTGTATGTCTCTGCTTCACCAGTTTGTTGTAAGGAGCCTTTATGAAGATATACAAAGTAGCTGTCAATTCTTACATAATTAGACAAAAGTTGCATAAAGTGAAGAAAATATCAGTTGCATTTTGGGAAGAGATCTCTCCTTCCATGACAATTTGTAGTAACTTGTCTAGAAATGATAGAGATGTTGGGGTATGCAAGCTCTGAGTGACAGACTTAGTGTGTGTCTGGGATCTTGGAGCACCCCGAGGTGAAACGGGGGTTTCCATAATCGTACCAAGCTTAGTGAGTTTCAAGAACAGCATCAGCCTAAGAGCTCAGTTAGGCCCAGCTACATGGGTGGTGGTGATCCCATGTCTTCAGACAGCTCACTTTCATGGGCCTGCCTAAATGTTTTCCATTCTTGTGTCCAGCACCAGTGTGAGACTGAGTGTGGGCAGGTGTGTGAGATGGAGCTGGCCTGTGGGCTTGGCTGCTGTGAGTCACTTCAGATTGAGACCCACGGGCTGCAGATCTGGATCTTTACCTGAAACTTTGTGTTTGGCTTGACACCAGTTTAGCATAACTGAGCTTTTTGGTGCTGTGTCTCATAATGAGACACCTTCCATATAAAACAAATAGCAACACTGCTTTTGGAGATAGTTCTGCCTTGTGGAGTGCAAATTCTGAGATAGTATTTAAAGAACTGTGCGACTTGTTAGTGGCAGTTAAAAACCCAAGCAACTGATGCTTAAACAGGATTTCTTTTTCAAGATCCTGAACAAGTGATACAAGATTGTTTCTTCAGTCCGTCCCTTCTGTTTTTTGTGGGGTTTGCCTTGGACTTTGTGATTTGCATTGTTCTAAGGGAGTGCAACTCCTGTGCTGGCTTGTAGTTTGACAGCCTCTTTAAGCTCCGTTTAAGAAATTAAATACCCAGGCTTTAAGCTCAACGTGGAACCTTTGGAAGCAAATGTGTTTCTGTATATAGCTTGTGTGCCTGCGGCAGTCTGAACTGTGGGGAAGACAAACAGGTGATCTTGGGTATCCGGTGGTTTAGAGCGTAATATATTCTTTTAAATTTTCCTTACCACATTACTAGCATAGAAGGGGCAGTTGTGTTTAGCTCTGAGGTGAGATCTCCATGAAGATGATGATTTCTGGCAAGCTGAAATGTGGGCTTTGGACTGGAAGGTTTAGGTAACTTCTGTAAATGGCTGCTGTACGTCTGCAGAGGAGAATACTGACCATGGTGACACTGCTCTTGAAACCAGTTTTGCCTTCTGTGCCAGTTAGTCTTTCTGGAGTTCACCTCTTAATCAGAGAGCAGCTTCTGCTGGCGTTTTGCATCACAGGTTTGCGACAATATCAGTGTACCAGGAGGTCCAGGGTCTTTTAACTCTACAGTTGAGAGCTGAACTCATACAGTGGTTTATGATCTTTGCAGAGAACTGATGTGTTGTATGCAGTGGTCTTTGGATGAAGCCTTTGCTGTGCCAGGTTTGTAATGCAGGCATGCGATTAGTACCTCCTCCATACAATGCTGGTAGGTATCTGGCGGGGAAAACTTGACTGCTCGGATCTTTGGTGCCCCTGATTTGGGAGAGTTGTCAGTTTGAAAAGCAAGAGTGTTAGCTTGTAGTAGGGATAGAGGAGGTAGGAGAGGGCAAGCATCTTGAAATGGTAGGGCAAGGGTACATTGAAGTGGCTGTGATTGAATCTAGGAAGAAATTATCAAATGCAAATAAATGCTTTTAGAGATGTGGGGTTTTTATAAGATATGAAATGAAAGTAGAGTGGGTAGGGTAAAAGTGGTTAACAGAGAGTAAAGTCTTGTGAATGCTGTTCCTTTCGTTGTGGACTCCTGAGTACTTTGAGCCCACAGTAGTTAGATGAATAACCTGTTTACTGTACAATTACATTGTTGGGGGGGGGATTAATGGTCTTAGTCTTCAGAAATGGTTCTGTTTTCTTGCAATGTGTAGCTGACTCTCAAACAGGATCTAGATGCTGTGATGGGCTGCTTAAGCTTAGGCTTGTGAGTTAATGGTGTGCACTAAGGAGCATCATGAAATGGTTCTTGGTCATCAGCCTGCAGTTGCTTGCAGCATGCGGAGTTCAGCTGGTACCTGTGATGAAATGGTAGCGGTTTCAGTCCTGCCTGAAAGAGGAAGTCGTGGTGCTGCTGAGGCTTGACAGGAAACTGGTGCAGGATGTGTAGACAGATTTGACAGCTTGGTTTCCTTTGGCTGGAGAATGTACACATTTTTAACCTGAAAACAGGCTTTGGTAGCTTAAAAATAAAAGGAATCGTAACAAGCTTGAAGGCTTGTGGTTTCTGCTTCAGATTGCTCATACAGCAGGAGTGAAGACAAGATCATGCAAATCCTTACCTGTTGGTTTAGGAGGGAACACTGTGTACAAAGACCCATAAAATGTCACTTAATTCTTCACAGGGAGTAGTTCATACAGCTCCTAGAACACATTGCAACTACTCTGCATTACAGGCAATTTTAAAAACTAAAGAGCTCCTATAGTAACACCATGTTTTGTGTGCTTGCCATTGAAATGGGAAAATCAGGCTTGCACAAGAGGGGTTGTGGCCCTTGGTGTCGGGGTGCAGTGGGGACAGCGTTTCTTGCGACTTGTGCTTAGTAAATGGGACCTTGCCATACGTACGTGGATTTCTTCAGCCTTTGGTCATCTGTCAGTGTCATTTGGTACATGCATGTGCCTGTGTGAAGAAAGCACGTAATTCCCCACTTTCCTGTGCAGTAGGAAGGACTACCTATCTACACAACATCCTGCTAGAGGCTTCAGTTAACTCTTCATTGCAACACTTGCATCTCTGTTACCACTTTTTTGCATGAATCCAAAATGCAGGTCAGCTGTCTTCCATAAAAGTGTGACTGAGCTCTAAAGCAAAATTGGGTAAAATGGGCCTGTTCAGCGTGGAATAGGGCAATCTGATGAATTTGACAAAGTTTACGAGGCTTTGTAATCCACAGCTTCCAGGATGCTCCAGAAACCTGAGCTCTGTGAAATCCTGCTGGTGTGATCATGTGCTGAACAGGTTAAAATAAAAAAAATATTAGAAGTATGGTCAGTTAACATGTACTTTACCGAAGCACTGAAGCTTTTGATTACAGAACAGAGAAGTTTGAGAAAGTAAATCAATTCACTGTTGTAGCTTTTTAAAAGTCTTCAGATCTTGTCGAACAGAACTAAGTCATTCTGACTTGCATTACCTTCCCAGTCTTTATCAGCTCTCCTTTCTGGGCTTGGCCACTTGGCTCACAATTACATGGCTCAAAATCCACTCGCTGCACTCAAACTGGGATGACTTCAGCACTTTCCAGTCTGTTTCAGTTCCATCAGATATTTAAAACTACTTGGAGTGTTTTCTGGTCCTGCTGGGTGATGTAGATGTAGACTTCCTTTTATTAGGCTACTATGGAGAGGGAACAAACCCAAACCCCTTTAACTTCTTTGTTTCTCCCTCCCTTGGCGTTGCAATCCAGGGATGAGTTATTCTCTAGTCATATCTCATACTGGACTAGTTTACTTTTAAACCAGAAGTCTGATTTAAAAGATATCTGTCTTGAAAGCTTTTCCTATGGAAGAGTAGGTCCCAGGATAGTGCATCTAAGCTCCCTAAAAATGAGCTTGTTTTCACCTGTGTTTTGTGGCCCTCTTAGAACTGGAAAACAAACTAGCTCATCCAGCTAACCTAGAAAGCCTACTAATCCAAGTAAAATAACTTATTCAACAACTCCTCTTTCCCACTGGTAAGAGAGACTTTGGAGGATTATGCCTAAGACTCTAAATCTGTTTAAAAATTGGACTTTCTTATTTCACCATTTAAGGATACAGCTACATTTTAATTAACAAGAAGAGGCTGAGGGGATCCCTTTACCCAAAGAGTGCTTGAGTGCATTTTGGGCCTTTAAAGCCTTAATCCTGAAGAGTCTGATGAAGAGGTTTGGGGGGGGCAATTAAACAACTGAGTGAGAGCAGTGGTAGTTGATTGGTACATAGAGAAGTTCCAGTGGGCCAGTTCAGTATTTTTCACAGTAAATTTTGTTAATTTCTTTCTTTAGAAAGAAAAAAAAACAACCCTCAACCCTATCACCCTCCTCAGGCTTTTCCAGGTCTCCTGTTGTGCAGTTCAGGTTCTGTGTTGTGCTCCAGAGTGAGGCCTCAGGTTATTTGCACTCTGTTTTGTTCCTGCTGCCAGAAAACGGAAAGGATCGGGTCACCTGGTAGGAAAAGCTGCTGCATGGTTTGAGTTTGGAGCCTTTGCCTCACACCCAGCATAGAGTGGTACACATTTGAATTGGTGATGTGGACCCTGTGAATTTAAGTGAATTTGAGGTGCAGGGTAAGAGTAAGCAGTGCTTTCATGGGAAATAATCTTAATTTGAACTGCTGGTGTTACCTACGGTATGAGAGTAATTACCTAGATAGTTACTCTTTCGCTGCAGGAGTCGGCACTGACTGTTGCGGGAATAACGCGGTCTGCATGCAAGGCGTGTGTGTACAGCTTGTGCTTTGTCTTAGCTGGAGCCTTTGACCTGAGCCCTTACAGGAGAGCAGCTTCTCTCCCAGAGCCAGCGTGGGGATGTAGCTGTGTCCGAGGACAGGAAAAAAGCGGAGGTTTGCAATACAGCCGTACATCTGATGTGCTTTCTGATACCACGGTTTCATTTTGTTGCTTGCTTGATGCTCTCTGGACTAACGAGTTTTAGAGAGTAACATGACACACATGCACATCGTTTTTTTTTTTTCTTTAAACAAAGGCATATGTGAGCTTTTCTTGTATGTGTGCATATACAATATTTTAAGATTTAACAGATTGGTATGTTGCAATGAATAGGAAGTGTTTCAGAGTCTGGGTTCTTCTAATGTGCTTTCCTGATTCTGGAAAGGCCGTCTTGAAGCAGATGTGTAACCTAAAAATTATGTCTGCTGGTGGAAGGCAGGGTGGAAAGTGAGATTAGGTTCCTCTGCAGGGGTGGCTGCTGTCAACCTGGGCTCATCCTCTTGTGATAGCATATGGGGTGAGCAAGGGCAGCCAAAGCAGCGATTTCCTGAGTCTGGGTGGGCAGCATAAGGAGTTCCAGTTGAAATTGGAAAAGCATACAAGAAATGGCTGGGAAACCCAGTGTGATGAGTTGTTTTGTATTAAATTTATTCATTCTGAAAGGAATTCTCAAAGGTTGTTAGCTGTGGTGTGCAGCAGCACAGCCGAATGGAGGGTGTTTGGGCAATTCCCAAAACAAAAGGCAGATGATGGTGCCTTACTGCATGGGTGAGGCTGGCAAGCTAGCGAGGCGTGCTGGTAATTTCGGTTGGTTTTAGTTTGAGTGCGCTTGAGTTAGTTAGCTAGGCCTGGTACTTGTTTTGATCTGTTTTCTTTTTAAAATAAATCTGTTTAACAAGTGATTCATCGCTTTCCACCTTTGTTTTGAGCATGGAACCTTTCTTAATTTGGCATTGAGCTGCTCTGCTCTCTTGCCTGTGTTTTCTGGTGACTTTTTTTTTTTATTCTAAAATGTGACTTTGATCAGTGCCAGCAGTGTGGCAAGGCAGAACTATGTAAGCACCTTAGCAGTTGAGGCAATATTGACTAATGTTACTTAGATAGAAGCAGTTGAGGTGACCTGAATACAGAAAGTGCCTTTTGAAAGGGACATGATAGCTTTGTCCTTCTGAGTAAATGTGTTTGCTACAGGGCCAAATTTCAGAGCTTTTTGTAGCATTAATAAAGGGCCTGTTGATACGGCATCGCTGTGCATAATCCTGTGCAAAACTGAGGTCTGCTGCATGAATCAACAGGCTTTTATTATTTTGATTTTGAAATAACGGCACCAAGCGCAGGACTGGTGATGTCGCCTGATGCCTGTGCCAATCCTTCATTGTCTGTCTATATGGTGAAAGAAGATGTGTGGATAGCAGTGTTGTGAGCGTGTAACGTACCAGACGCTGGCTGATGTCCTACTCTGAGAAAGAGTCTTGGCCATTTCCTAAATCTGACTGCTTGTGGATCTTTCCGTGGCTTGTGGGAACAGCGGAGATGAGCTTTTCCCTACAAGTTCTCTTTTTAGGAACTGTCGAGGATGTTCATTTTGAAGGTGGCTGGCTGTGTGCGAGTTGTTGAGCATCCCTGCAGCGTCTGAAGAAGAGCTAGTGGTATAAGGTTGGCTTTGCAAGGGAAGGTAATTGCTAGTGACTCAAGTGTGGCAGTGTGATATGCAGTATCAAATCATACCGCTATAGCTATGACTGGAACACTCAAAAACCTGGAACTGCATTGTTTTTCTCCCAGATCACTCCAGTGAAATCCCCAGAAAGTGCCCAAGTGCATAGATCAGTAGGGACTGGTTCAGTTCTTTAATGCAGTTACCCAGATATGAGAGCCGTGGCAACATCCTTGCTAGGCTAAAGCATTGCCACCATTCCAATGGTAAATTTGCTGCAGTGGATGTCTCTTCTTGTCCTCTTCTCCGCACCCTGGCAGAGGATAACTCAGTTTGCATCTCTCTGCTGTAAATAAAAGTACTTCCAATGATCTGGAGATGTTGAAAGTCAGTGGAAGCTAGAGACAAGGCTTGCTGGGGTCAGGATTTTGCACCTGTGTGTGACTGAATGGACAAAATGTACTTTTCTTATTAAAGTAATATTAATGAAGGGCACCTGTCTGGCACTGGAGGTAGCTAAATAATGTTTGGAGGAGGTATTGATGGGAAATTCTGATTTAGTTTGTGTGCTGAAGTCTGTGCTGGGACAGTGTTGAAGTAGCTGGGTGCATCCTGATCTTTGCAACGCCTGGAGACCACTGTTATTCCTTGGGAACTGGATGCCCTGCTGAGCTTCTTGGTCCTGTTAGCCACTTCAAAATGGAGGTAAAAGTATGTGTTAAGTAGCAATGTTAACGAAAAGACTGTAGAACTGTACTAAGGCTTTAAAAAAAAAAAAAGTGGGAGGAGGAATTAATCATGTTTACTTCTGTCTGTACCTGCTTATTTTTATTCCATAAACTTGTTTCGAAGCTCATACTGCTGAGCTTTCTTTACTGAAGTGTTCTCCAGAGGGAAGATCTCTTGGGAGGCATATATGTTACTTTAGCAGTTATCAAGATGCAAGCTTACACTTTCAGCTTTCAATGCATTTAAGGCTGGATGGTTCCATGCATTAAAAACAGTCTGGAAAAGCCTAAAGACCTTTCTTCCCCATCCCTAGGTAAAAGTTGCACTGTATTTCTGTAGTCCTTCTTCCCAGTGTAGAAAAGTGATCACAGCAAACAAGTTTTAAACAAGTTTTAGATGGTGTTTGTATGCAGTGGGAGGGGTCTGGCTGTATGGAGGAGGTGTTTGCATTTATGAATGAGCAGCTTTCCATCCTGTGTGTGATGGGGAGAACAGATCTACCAATTCACCTAGGAATGTCTCGTTTTCAGATCCCATACATGCTGTTAGTGGTTTGGGCTGTGGTTGAAGCACATCAATGACATGTACTGCTATCTAGTGAGAATGAGAAACATCTAAATATGTGTGTATCTCTTTCTTTTTTCTTCTAGGTTCTCATTGGAGTTGCTACTCTAGTAGACTTCAGCTATGCAGACGATCAAGTGCGTAGTTGTGGGTGATGGTGCTGTTGGTAAAACCTGTCTCTTAATTTCTTACACAACAAATAAATTCCCATCGGAATATGTACCAACGGTAAGTGAGAACGGCTCCAGTTGTTCTTCGGGTATGGTGGGGCAGTGTGAGTTTCCTCCTGAACTAACCTTTGTGGTGTGCATGCATTAATCCTTGTTCTTACAGCCTACTTTCCTGTTGGAGACTGTTGTGGAAAAGTAACGATCAGTGTGTTTGGTACGCCACTGCTACCTATCTTTCACATTACCTGGTAGTACTGGGATGCCTTTCCTGTGTCTGGTCAGTTCTGTTTGGTGGTGGCCACTGGCTGGGTTCTGTGAACAAGATTATTTGCAGATGTTCAGACTGCGAAGTGGAGGGCAAGCAGCACAACCACCTGCTCTCCAGCTTGCACTCTCAGTTCTTGCCACACCTTCATTTTTAGGAAAAATAGTATTTTATGTTGCTGGAATAGTCAATGATGACAGTGAATGTTTTCTGATGGCCTTTTTTGCTTTGCAACTCTGAAAGATCCAGAGGTCCTGTAGTGAGCTACGGAATGTCGCTAGTTATTTCTCATGCTTAGCTGAAGTCATGTTTGGATCTGGACTGCAATCTCATTCAAGTTTTGCTTCCAAACATTTGCCAACTTTAGTGTAGTCCTTCACTATTTCTGAGTAACCTTTTTGAGTTTTATGGGCTCGATTTTTTTGAGATACCAAATCCTTTGGCTTATCTAAAAATCGACACATGCATGTTATCTTTCTAACAGAAAGGTTCTTTTCTTCTTAATATTGCTTATGCACTGACACTGAGCTGGTTCAGTTTTTTTAGTGAGGCTGCTGCAAGACAGTTAGACACCTGGATGCTCTTTTTATTAGTTTCCTGTGTTATGGACCTGAAAAGGCCACCTTCTACACATACAAGTTGAAGAGTTTGTCCAGATCCTTCAAACAAATTTGCATCTGGAAATGTATTGCGAAGAGGTTGAATGCCTGTTGGTGAAAGGGTGAATGATATCTTCTGTTATTACAAAGCAACTGGAAAGAACAGGTAGCTCCTCTGAGATGCCGGGTAGCTCTGCCTGAGTGCTCTTTTAGAATAGCTACTTATTTATAAAAATGTCCTCCCTTTGTGGAGAAAGAAATTGCAGTGAACTTTGTTGCCTCTTTTTGAGGTAATGACTTTGTACGCTATCCAGAGATCTTCAACTTGCCAAATTTGAGGTTTTTGAAGAATAGGACAGTCTTCTGCAGAATGAAAATGTTTGTGTTTAGTTGTAGATCTGAAACTAGAGATGAAAGGACTCCCAAAAGTGAGAGTATTCAGACTGGATGCAGTGACCACTGTTAGGAACCTGAGGGTTGTGCTATAGATGTGGAGAACTGAAGTTCATCTCATGGAGGTCCTCTTGTTCTGGACAAGTAGGGCAGAAGTTGGGTTTGAAACTGTGTTTTGCCATTCTCAAGTCTGAGAGTGGTGTCGGGTGTCCTGCTGTGGTCCTTCTAGGACAACCACATCCCGTGCTGAACCCATGAAAGCCTGCTTGCCCTATTTAAGCTATTCTTCGTGATCAAGACAAAATGAAAGTGGTCAGTGAGTTCAGGCAGTGAGCGTTTCTATACGTGTCCCTAGTGAAATGACCCTTAATTATGTTGGAAAATGTTGTAATCTTAAATGTGTATTTTGAAAGCTTGCAAGTTTGTCTGCTGTCCTGCAGATGGTAGTGCTGTCTGTACATCCCTGCCAGCAAGCAATGCGTAAAAGCTACTCAAAGAAACAAAGCTACTTGCCGGTAAAATGTGCTTAAGATATGCTAAGGCTTATTTATAGTGTCTTTTAAACCTGTCCTATGCTTCTGGAATAGTTTTTACCTCTGAACCTCTTGGCTTGAGAAACTCACAGTTCTGGGGATATCACAGGCCTATTCCTAATTCTTTGGGTGGCCTGGAGGCATATTTCATACTCTGGAAACTGGTAAGTAACCTCTGATATTCCAGCTAATACTTCCAGTAATAAATGTGCAAAGAAATAGAACAGGTAGCACTGTTCCCCGAATGAAAGCAGGCTGAGGGTCGACAAGCTTTAATGTCCCAAGAATGTGGATGAATAGGGACCCTAGAATAAAGTGAGTAGGACTCAAACTGCTTAACAAAAATGTTTAAGCAGGAAAAGAACCTGGAGATAAGTTTCTGACTTGAGAATCTGATAAGTACTGGAGGTCGCTCAAGGCCAGTGAGCAAACACCAGGAATCCAGCTGCAGCAGCTGCTGTGAAGTCACTCTTGAGAGGAAGGTGGCACCCTTCTTCCTCGAGGGTGTCAGCAGTACAGGGCACAATGCAGTTAGAAGTAGGGCTGCTTTAGTAAAGCAGTAACACTCTGGTTTCAAACTGTGCTGCTCTGTGTGGGCAAGCACTGGAGTGGATGCTGTAGAGTCTGTGCTGTGGCCGGACATAGCTGTACTTGTGCAGCAGTGTGGCCGAAATGTTGATGGAGAATGCACCGGTTCTGAGAGACCAGTTTCTTTCTCTTGGCTCTTTGTTTTGCAGCTCTTTCTTGTTTTTGAGGCTATTTCTCAGTGGGAGATGGGTTTTGTGCTGCTGCTGCTCATGGCTTGTCACCTGCATGTTTTTGGTGTCGCTGCCGTTCTCAAAACAGGCAGTGAGGGGCATGTGTGGAGAGGCACTGGCAGATCGGGTGGGAGTCCTGTAACATGAAAGCTTGTGCTACCTGCTGTAACGGGCTGCCTGGCACTGGCCGGAATAGAAACCTCTGTTGGGCTAATTGTTACTCTGATTTTTAGCCTGTTTAGCACACTTGAGGAGGATGTTGTTTGTGGATTATGCTATGAGACTGTAGTTGCCAGGTTGGTCTGAAGGCTAACCTTGTAACCTTGGCCTCCTTAGCGCTGAACCCCAGACCTTTCCAATAGTGGCTGTACCTCAGGGAGGGGGGGAAGCCTCTTTTTGCAGATAGGGAGCATGAAAAAAATAAATCATGATGAGGGAGAATGCTAATCCCCCTAAAGGGCAGCTGCAAGTAGTATTAGTGACTTGGCTGTTCGCTGGCTGAAAATGAGGGGATATATTTGGGGGATTAAGCTGCCGACCATCTTCTGACATCTGAAAGAGCAAAAGCTCTGATCTTCAGCGTGGAGCATTCAAATTTCTTGTTCTGTGCCTAGCAATAGATGAGTTCTCACCCTGACCTGTCTTGAAGTAGTAGTCATGGCATATGGGATATGCTCAGTGAAATGCTTTCCACCGCCCTCTGGCCCCAAGGGCTTATTTGTAGCTGGACACTTTCTGGGGTGTTCAGTAAGGCAAACTCAGTGCAGTGTGTAAAGGATTGGGCTGTAGGTAATGAAGATGAGTGGTGAAACCTCTTGCAGTAATTTAAAAGCTTGAATGCTAATCCAAACTAGTTTGAGAGGTAGACTTCTGCGTCTAGCTGATGTTCTTGGGGATATGCAGCATGCTGTGGCCATAGCTGCTTTCTCAATCACTGAGAGTTGTGAAAAGCTGAAAAAAAATCAGTGTGGTGTCTGGTATTGCTTTAATGAGGACAGTCAGGTGGAAAGGAGACAGAGCTGAACTCTTGGAAGTTCAGCTTTGCAGTGCTGTCTCGCTGGTCTTATCTCAGTTTTTACTGGGATTTTTTCAAGGACCTAAGCTCCTGCTAAAGCCCTGTTAATAGATGCATGTGACTGCTTATTTCTCCATGTCCCTCCCTCCTCACTTCCACGAAAAGCTTTTGAGGTGACTGCTGGCCTCTTTAATATTGCAGTTTACTTCAGCTACGGGAGCTGCTCCACTTTGGTTTCGTGTTTAAGCAGAGCTTCCCTGTTCTTACTTGGAGATCTCTGCTGTCTCTGAGTAACCTTGCAGCACAGTACGCAGGGACAGGTGTGGGTTTTTTTAGAGTAGGAAGGATTTTTTGCCAAAGGTACTTTCTGAAATTCTGTCTGTTGTGGTTCTGAAGATAAAACGGTGATTGAAATAAGGATACTGACCTCAGACAGTATCCTCCTTAATGTGGGTGTTGATGAGAAGGCTTTTGGTAGGTCCTTGTGCTCAGTTGTGCTGTAAACAAGTTACCGGGTGAAACGTTTTTGGTAGCATTAGCTTTTGACCTGTGTGACAGGCCTGCCCTTGAGGACAGGACTGTTGTGCCAGATGCTGTACAGAGACAGTCTAACTTGGTCTTCTGGAGCTAGGTTCTCCATTTAGATTGAGGGTGAATTTGACACAGACTGATTTTGAACAATCTATATTGCTTCTTCCAAAGATGGAGGATAAATTCCTGTTGAAATGATGGACTCTGTGTTGAATTCCGTAGATGTTCAGAAAGATGAACTTTAGAGGAGACTGAACTTGTGAGAAGCCCCACAGCTCTGTGCCCTGAAGGGCAGGGCTGAAATTTATCAGTTCTGTCCTTGTAGGGGATGTGTTTACTGTGTCAGACCAAGTGTGAAGGTTAATTTCTGTAGCAATGTGGGAAACCTCTTTGCAATTCCAGGCAAGAGCTGGTGCAGGTGTTTTGCTCCGTGGCTTTTACCCTGTTATATGCAGTGGTACACCTAGTATACCTTTGCTCTAGATACCTCATGGAAACAGCCCTTGCCTCCCTGTTCCAAATTGCATTGTCCTGTTAACAGCCTCAGTGGTAATAGCACTGTAAGCCTAATGGCTTCTGTTATCCTGCGCAGATAATTCTTGTACAAATCGGAGGTGGTCTGGTAAGATGAGTAGGATGATGGTTTGAAAGATGGCTTATTCACATCCTCTTAAATGTTTCTTTCCAGGTTTTTGATAACTATGCTGTAACAGTGATGATTGGAGGAGAGCCTTACACCCTAGGCCTCTTTGATACTGCAGGTGAGAAATCAAGCGCTTGTGTCATTGTCCCTGCCCAAGGTTTATTTGAGATGATGTTGAATGCCAAGACATACAGTTGTGTGGCTTTTTTTATATGAAAGGGAAAAATCTTTCTTGATTCTCCTTTCCTAACCTTTGGTGAGTTGCTAAATTGAGTTTAAAAAAACCCAAACAAGCCCAAAACAAGAAAACTTTCCACTTCTAGAGCTGTTTGATTTCGTGATGCCAGATGACAAGTTTCAAACTTTCACCTCTAATCCAGGTGATAGCTGAAGGATAATGGCTTTCTGTTTTTAAACAAAATTAAAGGAGAAAATTATGTTGAATAAAATGTGGGTTGTATGTGGTGTTTTTTTAGTAAATAGCCTATTTTTTGACCAAATGTCAAGACAGAATGACTCTAACACTAGGAACATCTTGGATCTGCATGTGGCATGTGTTTGTGTTCTTAACATGGATGAAATCAGGGTGTTGTGTGGAGTTTCCTAAGCCTTCTAACTGTGGG
Organism: Psophia crepitans; assembly: GCA_013399095.1. Classification (NCBI taxonomy): domain Eukaryota; kingdom Metazoa; phylum Chordata; class Aves; order Gruiformes; family Psophiidae; genus Psophia; species Psophia crepitans. The sequence goes on along the minus strand of VWZZ01004588.1, from coordinate 21,300 downwards.
CTTTTTTAAAATGAAAAATAAATCTGCAGGCTTCTTTGTTTATGGTTATTAGACTGTATCTCAGCTTCTGGCTGGAGAAGTGTACAGTGATGAAACAGCTACACACATTGCTTTCTATGTGTGAAAACTTAGCAAGAAAGGGTAGAAACTGGCTCAGCTGCTAGTTTCTCCCCCCAACCCATACTAATAGCAAAGTGGTATGGCAGCATCTGGTATTGTAAACTGTCCTTCAAGAGAGTCCTTCCAGAGAGCTTAGTTGATAAGCTGTTACCTAAAATTGTTTGGATAGGACTTAATTTGCCTGTTTCCAGCTGTAATCTTACAGATGCATCATTCATGTCTTACTTGATTAACAAAATGATCTTAGGCTTCCAATTAAACACTATAGCTTCAGTTAGCTCTCACCTTCTTTTCCCAAATGTGATTTGTGTGTTAGTTATTGCAAACTCCCTACTTCATGGATAAGGGGTTAATAGAGAAGAGGCTCCTTCCTGGCGCACACTGCGTAGGCTGCTGCAGGGACCGTACTCAGATGGGTCTCAACTACAGCAGTCTGATACCTGTGTTGGGTGAAAACTGTGTTTGGTCCTTCTCTGCCTGTGTTCCTGCTGAGGCTCTTTGGGTTCACCCCTCTGGAAGCTGTTGCGTGTGTAGATATATCCATGTACTGCCTAGCAACATGAGAGCAGTAATCCAGCTAGTAATTCTGAAAACTTACTGAGCAGCTTTAGTGCATGTAGGTGACTCTACGCGCTTGTAAATATAAAGGCTTTCCTTTTGGAGCTGGGCTTCTGAAGTGGGAGGCTTTTTGTTCTTTAAAGGTCACCTGCTTTTTGCTAAATAGTAGCCAGCACAAATTACAGAACTTAATGATGGATAAACCCCCAGTTACTGTCAAGTCTTTTAAAAAAAAAAAGTCTTTTTTTTGAACTTGTACTATGAAGACACAGCTTTTTGGAGTAGTCTGTTAATTGCAGCAAGATATTTTGGCCAGTGCGTAGCTCCCCTGTGTCCAGCCAAGCATGATAGCTGGAACAAGCTGTTTAGACCTCTGTCTCCAAACTATAGATCTTCCTCCATTGAGCTGTCCCAGGTGTTGAGTCAGCTCCTTCAAGATCTCTGTGGTCTCTGTCCTGTATGATAGGCCAGAGAGGATCACCTGAAATCTGAGGCATTTTGAGCAAGTGTTTCTGATTTGGTTGCCAGCAAGTACAGCAGCTGCTTTAGTGCCAGGTTTGCTTTCTAAAAACAGAGTGCTACTGAATTGAGCAGGAGGAAGTGAGCTTGGGCAGAGTTGGGCTGTGGGTCACTGCTGGTGGTGCCCTGCAGCTTCTGCCTGCTCTCTTATGGACGGACCCAAAGGGAGGAGCCTGACTGCTTCTGAAGCACACTCACTGCCTGAACACGCTCCCCTCTCACCGCAGCGTTCTCCTCTTACTGCTTGGAGGACATTTCCACTTGCAAATACAAAGTCAGAATGTTCTAGTGAACAAACCCACTTTTTTTTCCTCCAAGCGCAGGGTAATGAAATCTGATGGCATGATACTTTTAATGAATGGACTAGGTGCAGAAGACCTCATCTATAAATAGATCCATGTTCTGCAACTTTTTGTTGTGATTCAGGAAAGTGTTATGTAGTTGAGGTTAAGAGTACACTCTAAATTTTTAGTTCTATCAGGTTTCCCAGCTGTCCTGTGACTTTGAGCAGCTCATTGTTACACAGCAACTGAATGAATTCTGTATTTGAAAGCTAGGATCTTTGGATGTTTGGGCTCAGGGCATGTGTATTTGCTTAGTAGTTAGGATTAGTCACAACAATGTTATTGTGCTGGCATATGCATTCTTACCACCTGTGAAGGGCAGTATTTCATTGTCTGCATCTAATGCTGTGTTAATTTTTGCTCTTCCAGGTCAGGAAGACTATGATAGATTACGACCCCTCAGCTATCCACAGACAGATGTATTTCTGGTCTGTTTTTCAGTGGTGTCTCCTTCTTCATTTGAAAATGTGAAAGAAAAGGTTGGTTGAACTCTGCCAAAAAAGGGACCTGCTGCAGTGATTTTGGAAACAGGTCAGGAGTTATCTTAAGTGGTTAATAACAAATATTGTCTTTGCTGTCTTTAGTGGGTACCTGAAATCACTCACCACTGTCCAAAGACTCCTTTCCTGCTTGTTGGGACCCAGATTGATCTAAGAGATGATCCCTCGACAATTGAGAAACTTGCCAAGAACAAGCAGAAGCCCATAACTCCAGAGACGGCTGAAAAACTGGCCCGGGACCTGAAGGCTGTCAAATACGTGGAATGCTCTGCACTTACGCAGGTGAGGGTTGATCTTTAAGCATCTTAGCTTATACTTTTTTTTCTTTTTTCAGTCACAGTGAAAACCCACTCAGTATTGATGTGAAAGGGTATAAGGTCTGTTTCTGCTGTTGACACTGTAGTTTTCTCTTTGTCCTGTTGTTCTAAGGCACAAGGAGTTGGCAGTGGTACAAAGAAAGTCAACCTGTGAAGATCAGGCTTAGTGTAGAGGGGTTATGAACGAGGATGTGCTCGCTGTGTTTGCTTTTGTGTCTGAGGAAAACAGCTATCAAAAGCTTAAAAAGCACGCTACAGGCAATAAGCAGGTGAGGATGCAGAATGCAGCTCGCTACTGAAGAGAGCAGGTGAAGAAAACGCCTCTCAGGAAAGTCAGTTCTGATACTTCTAAGACGAGAAACCTTCGTATTGAGAGCTGCTTTCTCTTCCTGTGCAGTCAGTGGTGAGCTGTGTTTCCTGTGCCTGCTTGAAGATGGAAGTTCTGTTGAAACAGAAACTGACAATGAAATAGTTCTTAAGACATAAGCATGATGACGTTGTGTGAACTAAATTGTGAATGTGAGTCTAAAGCCAACTAAAGCAGGTGATTTGAGGCCAGGAAACCCGATTATCCTTTCCCTTTAAGGTAGGAATACTGGGGTGGGGTGGGTGGGAGCCGCTGGCTGGCTAGCTGGCCTGTTGCCCTGACTTTGGGTGCCCTGGGAAGGTAATTTTGCGTGCCTGCTCACGCAGAATTTATTACAACTCTTAACCATTTCCTTAGTGCTACTCTGTAAAGAATTGGTCCCTATCTGATGTTCCTGGAACTAGGGGTACACAGTATCAAATCCCTCACTCTTTTCAGTTCTGTTGTGAATTTGTCTCTAATACCTTGAGCACAAAGCTTTATAGCTAAACTTCATGAACCCTGAAGTTCTTATCTTGTACCTCTTGCCCAGATTGCATGTGCTTTTCCGTTTGGGATCCTGAGACTTTTTCTCTTTGTAACAAAGCTTTGCCTGAGTGTTTGCTGAGGAGGACGAGGTTTTTGATGGAATTGTGCAGGACGCTGGCACTGGAGGTGTTGTGGCGAGGCACGCTGCACTTCATCCTGGGAACCCCTGATCAAAAGGTGGTCTTGGCTGTGCTTCCTTACATGCAAGCTCAGGGTTATTTGTGCTTGAGCTGTACTCCTCTTAGATCCATTCAGTTCTGAAATACTGTTTTAGATGGTGTCTGGCACACCCTGAATGCTGCTGCTAACTAGGCTGTAGAACCTGCTAGTTGGTTAATACATACCAGGACTTTGTGTCCTGTATCGCTCACTGAGACCCTTTTCCTCTGTAGCTTTAAACTTGCCTTGTTTAGTCTGCTCAGATTGTGTGGAAGCACTTAAAATTACCAGAGTGAGAGTTGATATGATTAGAATTTTCAGTGTTTATCCATTCTTTCTATTTCCAGATAGACTAAACTGTATCTGTTGCAGAGAACAGCTTTATCCACTTGGAAGCTCGGCCTGACTTCTAGGGCACTAGTGCTTGTATATCCACTGATGGTTTTAGGAATCGAGAGTAACCTGGGAGGAGGGTTCAGAAGCTTTCTCACCTGGAAGACTAGTTGGTTTGCATCTGCTCTACTCTTCTTCATTCATTTGTTGTTGATTCCTTCCCAAAACACCTTTTTCCTCAGTCTCTCAGTAGCAGCTGCTAAACAGAAACGTAGATTATCTGCAAAGGGTTGTTTGAAGTTCCCGGCAGCTTGCTAAACAAAGAGTCGGCTGACTTTCCTAGCCAGGAGGGTTGTTTCCCTACCTGCAAGGCAGTGTTGTGGGAGCTGGTTTCAACTGCAGCCAGACTCAGCTGGATAGTTCAGTCTCTCTTTACCTTGGCTTCTGTCTACACAGTTCACCTCAGCAGTTTAAGGTGTTTTTTTTTCCTTCCCAATTAATTTAGAAATGACTTTGACACCACAGTAGCAATAATTGTAAAATGATGGAGCCAGAGCATGGTGGTGGTGTGTTTTTTTTTCCTGGGAGGAAAAACTTGCTTGTCTTTGTGGAAGAGTTGATATTCTGAGAGTACTAGATGAGTCGTAAGAGGCTGAGTGAGTCTTGTCTGTGAAGACAGAGTATCTTCTCCTCCCTGAGTTTGGATGACTGCAGTACTGAGCAGTCAGTTCTGTCCCTCCTTTCCTCAGGTTGTGGAATCCCTTTTTGTGATGAAGGCACTTTCAGTGTCTGTCTTGAGACTTTCTCTACACAAAATAGTACTCGGTACCACTGTAAAAAGTGGATAACAAAGGGTGGCTGAGAGAAACAGATTACAACTAAAATGATTGTTGCTTCTGTTACGCTTACAAGTTAGTACCTAACACAAGGGTGAATTCAGTTCCTTTTTCCCTCCTGATGCTGTGTTAGCAGTTTTGATGCAATCAGATTTATAGAGTGTCTTAAACTGTCCATGAGTGGAGGTGGGTAAAGGGAGCCTGAGCTCAGCCTGTTCCCCAGTGCGGCACAGGAGCTGTTACTTAAACGGAGTGTCGTATCGATACCTGTGTGCAGTGATACCAAACACGGCCCCCTTCGTGTGGATACTCTTGTATCCAGGCTTTTAACCCTGCTCCCATATTCACACCAATTTTGTCTCTGTCCTGTCTTCTTCTCCTCTTCCCTTATCCCAGTTTTTTTGCTAGGTCCTTCAAAACAAATCCCAAATTCTGTTCTCTTGAACAAATTTTATTTCTCCTGTGCAACAGGAAAACAAATGGAGAGTCCCTGAGTAGGAGAATTAAGGAAACATGTTTTCCTGACTCTTGCCCTGCCTGGGTTCTTAATCTGTCTAACAGTACATAATTGAGTTTACACTACAGCCTTATTCTGGCAGAGAAAGAAAATCTAATTAGTACTCAGACTTTACTAGGCATTATTTATTTGATGTCTCTAGCTCTTCTGTCAGTGTGGGTTGCAACTCATTAAAAGTTGCTGGGGAGGATGTACAGAATGATTGTACATGGTAATTTCCTTAACTTCTGTTCTTTCAAGTATAATCCTGCATGTAACACGGTGGACTAAAATGCTTCCAGATGGAATTGTCTTAGAGATCTTCCATGTAAAACAAGATTAAAGACCTTCTAAAAAGGATATATCCAGTCTAACCTGTGAGGGAGTAACCAGTTACACTTGAACGATTTAAAAAAAATGTAAAATCTTAGTTTTGCAAAGACTAAATTGTTTACAGGAAGTAATTTAAGCTTTTCTGCTTGTCTTTAGCTGGCATAAAGCAGTTGTTCTGAATTTATGAAGCTTGCACTCATGACAGTAGATTTAGGCGAGTCCAGTTAGCATAAACCGAGCCAGGTTTCACTTCTGGTGTGGTGTGTAACTTGGCAGAGTTGTGTGGGAGTGGTATCGGACTGCTGTGTTCCTGTTGTGCTTACTGCAAATGCAACGCATGCTTCGTGCTCCGGTGTAATCCCTGCAGACTCCTCGCAGCTCTGTGACTGCTTGTTGGATCTCAGTTATTCCAATCCTAACGCCGTTTCTGTCTTCCCGTGACTTGAGTGGTTATATGCTTTGGTAACTAAACTGGATAACTGAAACGCACCATTTCCATGCTGGCTCTCGATCCAGAATAGCAGCACTGGTAAGGTATTGCATTGCTGCCTAAAAGACTGATAGGCAATGCCTGAAGGTGACGATGGCTTACCGGAGAGGTACTGCTTTGATCCCAGAGCCTGTTTTTCCAGCCCTCTGGAGATCTTCAGTTATTCAGGGGCTGAATTCACAAAGCAGAGGAGGTGGTGGGAGCCTTTGCTCTGGTCTAGCTGCCCCTGGGGTATCTGGGAGCAGTTAAGTCCATGCATCTCACGTTGCTTGCTTATCCACAGGGGTGACTAAAAAAGGTTTCCCTGACTTTTTGGATCCCTGTGGTGGGAGAGGCTGCTCTCGCTCCATTTAATCCCCTGTAAACTCCCTAAGTATATCTTCAGCAGTAAAGTAAACGACCATCTTTTGAGAGGCCCCTCCCGCCCCCATGTTCTTCCCGGTTGCTGCTGTTTGTGCCTCTGCCCTTCTGGGTGTTCATTTTGTCTAACTCGGTCTGTCACATGTTCTGTCTGTCTCTGCCATTGACTTCGGGGTCATCTAAATGAGATTTCCTCCTGGGATCTACTTTGTATTTTGCAAAGTAAATCTGTTTACTGCCTCTGTGAATTCAGCCTGGTCTATCCTGAATGCTCTTTGTATCTGCTTGTTTTTCTCTAATCCTCTAACCTGGCTGCTGTTTTTTCTCCTCCCCTCTGTCTTGTAGAGAGGTCTGAAGAATGTGTTTGATGAGGCTATCCTAGCTGCCCTCGAGCCTCCGGAAACTCAGCCCAAAAGGAAGTGCTGTATATTCTAAACTTTCTCCTTCCCCTCTTGCTGCTGCTTCCTCAGTCCCACTACTGTAGAAACCTGGTTAAAAAAAAAAAAAAAAAAAAAAAAACACCCANAAAAAAAAAAAAGAATAAAACCACCTTGATTGCAAGCTGTTGTGTCTGCTTACCATCTTAGAGCAACCTCTGTATTAGCTCTTGGACTGAAAACAATACTTGATCTTTAGTAAAACGTTGTGACCGTGGAACATGAACTGGACTCGCTTAACTCTCTGCTGCTTGGGTTGCCAGATGTGGGTAGCTTTATAATTCAGGCTGTTGGGGGAAAGGATCTGGTTACATCATTATTTAAAGAAAGATCAAAAGAATAAGACATGATGTTTGATCTTCCTGAATCCAGCTGGAAGAAGCGATGCAGTGTTTTTTTCCAATTTCTACTTGTGACTCTTGTTAACTGTATTTGCATGACAAAAGTACATGAAACGGTGATCTGCAAGTGACGCTGTAATGTGAAGGGTTTTCTGGTTCTCCTTTGTGCAGTGAGATGTTTTTCTGTTGCTATTGCTTTGGCTGTCTGTGCTGTAGTGGAGTATTTGTCAGTCCTTGGGGGGAAGGAAATATCAATGTACTTGCTACTGCTTTATGAACTGTTAAAATTCTTGCTTTCACTAACATGGTAGACCTCCTCATTTCAATAGTAGATAGTTAAAGCCTGTTACTGTAAGATGTAAAGCTGCTTCTTACTCTCGTGCTTCTGATTTTTATTGTTTTAAGAAGAAAACATCAATTGTAGCTTGTCTTTAAATTTTGAAATTAAAAATTGCAGTTGTTTGTATAAGTGACTGATGAAGCTTTATTCCGATTTTGCCCTTCCTGGCTTCACTTTAACACTTAACGCAGTGTACAGTACCTGCTTTGTACTCCTCCCACCTTGACTTCTCTGATACCATGCACAGCTTCTGGGCTCTACCTGGCTGCTTCTAACTGTCGGGTGTTTGGGGCCGGAAGCCTGACCAGAGCGTGTACTGGACTGATTTATCGTTGCATGCTTGCCTTGTCTCTTCTCTCCTGACACACGGTTGTCTGCACTGCTGTACCCGGCGTGCTCCAGTTCGAGCTCCTCCATTGGAATGCAGCACTTTCTGCTTTGTCATTAGCATGTGAGGTGTGTTAGTAGCCAACTAATGATAAAAGTTGCCTTAAGGAAATGACTTTGGTACGTGTGTTTTTGCTTCTTGTGAAGTATACTGGTCTGGTGTCAAAGGATTCGCGTTCCTGTTCAGAAAAACCAGATGCTGTGCTGAGGAACTGCTAACCACAGCAACGCGGCTTGGACAGAGCCTACCTGAGCAAAGGGACTCTGGGAATTGTAGCTGGCAAACCTCAATTCCTCCTTAGAGGGGTTTGCCCAGCCGCTTGGCTTTCTGTGGTTTTGTTTGTGTGAAAACTCAAAAATGAGACTGCCCCTTTCTCTCTTTGCCCCTTTTCAGAAAGGCCTAAAGAATGTATTTGACGAAGCGATATTGGCTGCCCTGGAGCCTCCGGAGCCGAAGAAGACTCGCAGGTGTGTGCTGCTATGAACGTCCCTCCAGAGCCCCTTCTGCAAAGCTGGTGTTTGATGTCATACTAAAAGCAATGTTTAAATCAAACTAAAGATACAAATTTTAAGATTTGTTTTCGCAATAATGACAAATGCCCTGCACTCCCATCTCCCCCACACAATCCCTGTGTGAGATGAGAATGTTAGTGTTTATTCCCTGGTGCCCCTTCAATTCAGTTAAACTAGTTAATTTTGAGTAATTATGTATTATCAGAAAACACTGATCAGTACTAGTTTTTTATTTTGTTTACTGTTTCTAATTTTTTTTTTTTAGTTTAAAATCCAGGCATGCTTGTGATGACTTTTTCTGTAACAGACTAATTCTAGACTGTTTTACTGAAGCCTTGTCCCTTACGCTAGTCTGGCAAGACTTGGTTCTGGTTCCAAGAACTTCTAGGGCTGTTCTGCAGCCAGCCAGCAGCCTGCGTGTGAGCAGACTTTAGTACTGAAGACAAGTACAGGAAAGTAAAATGTCCCAAGCTGGTGCTCCTCTAAGGAGGAGTGTAGAAAATGTATCTGCATCTCCTCTGAAGTTGCCTTGTATCTCTTCCCTTGGCTTTCCGCTGTGCAGGTCATAAATTTCTACCCCATCCTCTAAGTTATGAAGCCTTAGAAATAGGAGAATTCTTTTTCTCTGGATGCACCATCAGACTTGAAACTATCTTGCCAGTCTCTTCCTTAATCTTTGACATCATAAGCTTTTGTCACGTGATGAAGAAATAACTGCACCTTTTTTAAGCGTGCCCAACTGCTTCAGTTGGCTTTTAACAAACCCATCTTCTGCCAATCCTTAATTATTGGAGAAACGCTTGCAATGACCAGCACATACACTGCTGTTGAACACTCTGAAAGGACCTGGCATATGTTAAGACGAGTTTTGGAGCTGGCCCTGGTGGTGCATCCCTTACTTGGATGGCTTGGCATCCTTCAGGAGGCGGTGGAAAGCTAGACCTGTGTCAGTAGGAAGGAACTGCAGGGAGGGATTTCTAGTGTTTAGTGTGGCACCATATAGGGACCAGTTAAGTTAACCTTGAACCTGTAAGATGGGCTCCAGCCCGCTGAGGATTGTGTGCAGGGTCTTTACTTAGACTGACTGCAGTGTCGTAGGGATTTTACCAAAAACATATTTTGGCTTGCAAATTCAAAGTTTTTTTTTTTTAAGACTTAGAGAATCTCCTCAATCTTCCAAAATTCCAATTTCTTGTAGACTCATTAGTGTTGAACCAATGCTTTTTCATGTCTAAGTTCTTTGTATATGCATTCTTTTCAGATGTATTAAAGTTATCTTCACAAGCCTGCCTGAGGGTAGTTATTTCCCTTGCCTTTCTCTTGAGTGCGAAGGACTTGTAAATACAGCTTTTATTCCTTGTGAGCTCCACTCCCCTGCTTGCAAGTTCGCTTGGGTCTTTCCTTAATGCTTAATCCTATCAGTTCATGTCTTCCCTCATCTCTGCTGCTGGCCTCAGTTCTGTCAAGATTGCTCTAGTCTTTAGTGCCGTGTCTTTGCTGTTATCCCCACCTCTGAAGAGAGGGCGTGGTGATCCGTAGTGAAAGGAATACTCGTCGTTGTGCTTGTTCTCAAATATTAAAATTTGACTTTTGGGGGTTATTGGGCTCTTGCACCTTTTCTGTCATGAAGCCAACCTTTGTGGAAGTTTCCCACTGCTCCCTGTTCCTGGTCAGACAGCAAAAACCCTAAAGGGACAAATGACATCACATACCCATTTTCCTCCCAAAATCACACAGGATTTATTACGCTTGTTTGTTAATTCTCCAAAGAAAGGGTGAAGTCTTACCCTGTTGATGCATAATTTGTATTCATTATTAAAACACATTCCAAAGAGCCTCATTAAAGGTCACTTATTTTAATAAACTATCTTGTGGATGCTGTAATCCAAAGGCTTAGTGCAAAAATGTGTGTGCTTTCACTTTTCATGGTGATTAGTGCTGTGTTCAACTTTGCAGTTCAGTTTTTAATTGCTGTCCTCAGTGGGGAGGCTTAGCTGTAGGTCTGTGGCTCCCAGTTGAAAGTACTGCTGGTGCTTGTAATGCTTGGTGACAGCTGAATGTTGGTGGCTGCCCCATGTGCTTACAGCAGACCAAAGTGGGCTTCTGCCCCTTTTAATAGCTAAACCTAATTTATATGCCAAAAGCCAGCAGCAAGACTGGTGACCGAGGGATTGTCTGCATGAGATCAGGCAGGAAACTGCCTCTGAAGTGGAGGGAGAACCCTTCAGGACTTCTGCTTTCAGTCGCAGGGTTACCCAGTCAAGCTTTTTCTGTCTTGGATGCATCTCTGTGGGGGGGTTGCATATAGCTGTCTGGTCCCTCTGCATACGTTTTCTGTGCTGGTCCTTCCATGCAGGCCCATTTGGCTGAGCAATAGTCTGTTCTGTTAAATTGGTGCCACGAGGTTAATTTTGGCTCTGGAGGGAATCCTGAAGGCACTGGATGACAGAAAAACATCCTTTTCAAGGAGCGGTGCTGCTTCCTTCCTCTCAGTGTTGCATTAGCTTTGCAAAAGTCGGATAGCTCCATGAAGGACATAGCTGTCCCAGTCCAGAGGGAGGATGAGGTGCTGGGATCAGTTAAACAAGCTCAAACAGCTTAGCTTGTGGGCTGATAACACCATGCCCTTTTTCTCCGGAGCTCAGTAGTGAGGTCTCTCTCGAGCCGGGTGTGCGAGATGTGTGCTGTGTTGCCAGGTTATGAGCACAAGAGCACCTTGGTGACTGTCTCCCTGTGTGAAGGCATGGAAAAATGGGCAAAAGCAGGCAAAACCTGCCACTTTTTTCCCCTTCTGGGAGTGCTGTTTTCAGCTAGCAGGTTTGAAAGCAAAGGTCTTGGAGGCAGGTGGGAATACGTGGCACTTCCCTTGGTACTAGTGTGGCACACCAGTATGTAGTACAAGCTGGGATTGCCTCATGGTGCTGCTTCTATAAGAGAGGACTCTACCTGAAGATGCGCCTGCAGCTCAGTGCGGTCTTCCCTCTCACCTGTGAGGATTCTTGAGGTACCCACAGTATCTCACTAGCAAAAATAGTACAGGAGGTCTGGGCTGGTGACTGTTTAATGATGTCTCTTGTAAAGGGCCCAACATCTCTGATGGGAAGGCGTCTGAGAATCATTAAAATTGCTCCAAGGACTGCAGGCTGCATGGACACTGAAGAGCAGCTGCTTGTTTTAATAGCTGGGATGCACAGCAATCTCCTAATAAAAGCTTTTGGTTATTCATATAAGTCTTCTATTAAACAGCCACTTACCCTGCACAAGGGCTAGGTTAGTGATTTCTGGGTTTCACTTGGCTCTTATGTGAACCTCTGGTTCCTAATACTAGATCGGTTTTGCCTAAAAGCAGCTAGTGAGCGGAACTCTTGTTTCTGTTGGCCACTCTGAACGAGTGGGTCTGCATCTTCAGCAGCTGCTTGTTGTCTCTGCAGCGGTGAGCATCCCCTTACCCTGCCTTGGCTCTGTGTTCCCACACCATCCTTCACATTAGCTCCATTCAGCTGTCCAGGGAGACGACTGCATTCGCTAATTGCGTGGAAATGTATCATCTTGCAGGATACTTTCCCGCTGAACTAGCGGACTCTATTGCCTGTTTTTCATGGTCAAGCAGCTGCCAAAATGTCTTCAAGGGAGGAGGTAGGAGAGCAGATCTGGAGTAGAGGTGTAGGGAGGAGGTGGGCACGTCCACACAGTCTGACCAGTTCAGCTGTATCAGGTAACCACACGTATGCGGTGGTGACAAATAGCATGAATCAGTTTGTTTTCCTACCGTGCTGTTCTCAAGAGAGTTGAAATATGGAAACTGAGGACTATTGGCTAAATAGGAGAGTACTTAATGTGGAGAAAAGTCCTGCCTCTCTTGTATGGGACATACTTGCATCAGAAATCCAAAACGAGGTCGGACTCCAGGGTTGATTACTGGTGGGAAGAGTGCTCCAGGGCAGCAGTTGCTTTCCCAAGCAGCAGATAACTTGAAGCACACCCTTACGCTCAGTCCCTCCCTCGCCGATTTACTTAATATGTGGCAATTTCCCCCGTGTATGAGCTGATCTAACCCTGCTGTTTCTGTAGCTCCTGGTGCAGGCACGGTCTCTGCATGGCTGCTGTAACTCAGACTGGTGCTAAGCTTGTGTCAAACTAGCTGGTGGGTTTTTTCCCTCTAAGCTTCTTCGTGCTGTGCCGTCAGGAACATGTTGATGTGAGCTTTTTTTTTTCCCCTCTCCCTCGCCTGTTTCCCTGTGGGGCAACGGCAAACTGTGTTGTATCTTAAAAGAAACGGTTCTGCTGAAGAACAGATGGCAGCCGGCGTTGTCTTTTCTTAAACGTTTGGGAGATGGCTTTTATCAGTGAGACAGGCTGAGCTCTGCAGCTTTCCCCAGAGGATGTTCCTCTGCTCAGCCGTGTTCTTTACTCCTCTCCTCCCCAGTAACGCGCTAGTTGTTGTTGTCAGCACTGTGCATTACGCTGACCTAGGTGTGGCATTTATTAGAACACGGGTAGGGTATCACGTATGGAAAGATGAGCACGTTTGATAAGATCTCTGAGAGAAGAGCTTTTTTGGAGCGACTGCATCTTTACCAGCACCACTGAGTCACCCAGGCTCCTTAGTTTGTTTCATGGTGTTGCCCAAACTGCGTAACACCACCAGGCAAACGCTGCCTGAAACGCTTTCCAAGCAGTCTCATCTGACCTGGGGATGGTCCTCTTCATGGTTTGGTCCCTCTGCTTGGGTTGTGCCTGCGTGCTCGCCCTTTCTTAAGGGGCTCCCAGAAGGGAGATTCGACGAGGTGCAGCTCCTTTATTGTTAGGTGGGATCGATGCACAAGTCTGCAAGTTGTCCGTACTTGACGTGCTCTATTTCACATCCCAGAGTGTTTTTTGTTGGGTCTTTGGGACCCAGCTAGAGTGAGTTAGTTTGCAGGGCCCCCTGAGAAGCGCGCAGTGTTGCTCTTGGGTATGGTTTCACTTGGCAGATCTGCTGCTGCTGTCTTTGCTGTTCGCTGCTGTAGACGCAGCTAAAAACAGACTGATGATTTTGGCGTGTTCCCAAGAGGCAGCAATGTCCTCTGTTACTTGGCCACCATCTAGGTCTCATTTTGCAGCTGGTAGCAGCTGCCTCCTTTTAAAAACAGACTTTGAGTGGGGTTTGCAAGAGCTGTTGTGTCAGCACTGCCCCTGACCCAGCCTTCCTGTTAACTTACACGAACCAGCCTCTCTCTCTCTGTGCAGCTATTTTATGTGGGGTGCTTCTGGGGTCCTGTGCTGGGGAGGTGCAATGCTTTGCTTTCCCTTGCTGCCTGTACTCTTCTCTGCTTCCTCTGAGAAACGTTCCTCACTGCTGCCCTTCTACAACCCCTGGTCTCCTGTCTGATGACTGCAGATCACTGTTGGGTGCCCAGAGACCTTTCTGCTACTGAGTAGTAAAACAAATAGAGAAGATCAAGTATGAAAGAGGAAAGTACTGCTTCAAAAACTATAAAGAAGAATCCTGAAGTGGTTAAACTAAGAATAAACTAGTTCTAGCTGGCGAAAGGAGCTCCTAACAGTGCATTTCCGCTGGTTCTGTTACCTTAGTCCCAGCAGTGATCTGTCCCTTTCATGAGCTGAATCAGTTCCTGAAACCCAGCCTGGGAAAAAAGGGAGTCGTCGGTTGGCTGGAGCTCTCCTCTGAACTCCTGCCCTAAATGACTTGTCCAGGATTGCGCAAGAGACCGGTAGCAGGGCACGGGCTTGAGCTCGGTGGCAAGGTTATCTTTGCTGAAGCTGCTGCCCTGTCATAAACACACTGGCAAGTCCAGGACCTCCTCCCTCTTCTTACCTGGTAAGCTGCTGCCAACCCACCAACTCCTCGCTATAGTGAGCCAAGAGTATCATTTGTCATGGGCTTGGATGGGGATAAAAAGTCTGGATGAAGGAGAAACTGGCTTTAGCTCACGGAGGAGTGGCAGGGGAAGGAAACTCCTGGCGTAGCAGCAGGGCTCCTCTCTGATTTTGAGGACTCTGAGTATAGATTCTGTATGTTTTTAGACCCAGCCTGATGCTGCTGCTCTCTGCCTGCTTCTCAGAGGCTGAGAGTAAGGAAGGCGATGCATTTATGTGATCACCCCTAATCTAGAGGTCCCTGGAGATTAGCAAAGTCTTTTCCTTATGACAAGGAGGTTTTGGGCCTGAATAGTCAAGGTCAGCCTTGAGAACATACTGCTGCGGGCTGAGCTGACACACAACCTCTGCTGTGTGTGCTGGGACTGCCTTCCGAGAAGTTAACGCTCCTCACACCTGAAGCCCACCTAAAAGGGCAGAGAGCGTGTGGTGGGGTGTGACTGCGGGGTAGTAGCTGGGCAAGCAGGTTTCAGTGCTCGAAAACAGAATATTTGATGCGGCCAGGCCCGTAAATGGTTCTGCTTCAAACTGCCCTCTGGTGGTTTCGGACAAAAGGACGGAGATGAAAAAATCAGCCTGCGGTACTGACGTCAGCCGGCTCGTAAGAGCCTCTACAGCAAATTGGACTGAGCGCTCTCCGCACCACACCCAGGGAGCTTCCGGAGCTGAGCGACACTCGGAGCAGAGCCGGCAGGCTGGGACACGATGGGCTCAACTCCAGCAGCCCTCTGGGCCTCCTGGATGGCCTGCAGCAGTGCCCGGATCATCTGTGCTGCTCATAGAGCCCGATGAGGGACTAAATGAATGGGCTGTGAGGGTCACACAGCCTGGTATCTGCGTGGGAGGCGACTGGATGTTTCAGGGTGCAGTGGTGGGGTGCTGGCGCGGGAAAGCGCAGGCTAAAGGCCTTACAGCAGCTTCTGCGTGGGCTCTGGTAAGAAATGGGCTGGAGCTCTGGAGCACAGGTTCACTATTACCTTTGATCCCTTGCCATCAGTATTTGTGCTGGCATAAACTATGCAAACATAAAACTGAACTAGATATTTACTGTGCTCCTGACTTTTTTAGACTTTATGCATGTGTGAAAATACCTAGGTTTGAATTTCCAGCTTTTCCTTGGTTTTGAAGAAATCAGGACCCTGCTGAGGGTTGTTTTGCGCAGCCTGAGGTTACTGCCTGCACGTGTGGGATGTGCTTCTGCTCACTCTTGTGCCTCTACTTGCTGCATCTCTCAAGCCAGAGAAGCGCCGGTGTGAACGACAGCTGTTAAGCGTGCGAGCAAAAAGCCTAAACCCCACAGTACCAGGAGTGTACTGGTCCCGTCTGTACAGTCGCTGGAGACGCTGGTCAGAGTTGGGCGAACACCGTGCAGGTTTGTGTGGGTTATTCCTGCCGGGCTGACCCCAGGTACGTCTGCCTGTTGTCTGACAGGCCGGGATGTCCCTGGTAGCAGTTACGGCAGCTGAGCTGTATAAAAATGAAGGATACCTGCGGGTACCGTGCTGACATCTCAGCGAACGTCGCTGCTGACAAGTCCCGCTCTTCTCTTCCCTGAATAAAAGTGGTTTCTGCACAAGTCCGGGACGCTGATGACCTGCCAACGCTCAACGTTGTGAGAGGACATCAGCATCTCTCCTTGGGGTGGTGATGCTCACCAAAGCTTACCTGTGATTGCATGGGAAGGGGGGAAGGTGTCTCACATCCACAGCGGTTACTTTATCCGACAGAGCGCCCTGGAAGGGCGGTGGGTAGTAAGCGGAGGGCTGTGTATCTCTTCCTTCAATTTAGCGTGGGACCTAGAGTCTAGGGTGCTATTTCTCACACAGGGGTGACCTCCCTGTGCTCCCAATGACGTGGTTACAGCTGGAGGGTGCTTACCCAGGAGAAACTCTCAGCTCTTGTCTTTTCCTGAATGTTTTGGGAGCATCAGACAGGTGGGGAGGTTCCCTTGCCAACAGCTGCTGCGTGAGGGAAGCAAGTAGGTATCTTGCCACCTCCTTCGTGATGCCGTGCTGGTTTGAAGGCATTTCTCTTCCCGTTCCTAGTCCTGCACCCTGCTCTGTGGCTAGTCCTGGTTTGGGTCATTGGTTTCCCAAATCTCTCCCCTCCCACCTTTCACAACATGAGATGCCAGCACAGACCTCTCACCAGAGCAGTCTGCTGCTCCTCGCTGGTTTCCGAGTCGCTTGTCCAGCTCTCACCTGCCTGTCCCAGTTCTGGGTTGCATACCTCCCTGGCGTCTGAGGGTTGGTGTAGGGTGAGAAGCAATTCCTTTTAAATGGAACCATGGGCACGGAGCAGGGCTAACGCGGGCAAAACCAGAAACGTTAGATGATGGTTGGAAGCTCGCAGTCTCTGCCTTCACCTATGAGTTGAGAACTGATGTCTCCCAGGTGAGGTAAGTGGTTGCTTTGGCCCCTGAGGAGCATTTCATCCTTCTCATCAGCCTTCCAGCGCAGGCAGCTCCTCCCTTCGTGCCCGGTGCGGGTTGTACGGGTGCAGTGGAGATGTGGGGCTGTGCTGGGTGCAGAGGGGATGCCTGGACATACGTAGGAGCTGAGAGCATGTGACAGGCTTGCCCCGTAAGTATGCTCTGGCTTCTTTCTCCTGTGGAGTGTCTGACTTGGGCACCACTTTTAGAAACTGCTGAGGCATCGTCCTGGCAGCCAGGAGGCTGTTGCTTGTTTTTCTGCGAGGAGACGCGAGGGCTGTGCTGCGTTCCTGCGCTGACGGGGAGCTCTGGCCGCGTCCAGGCGGCGTGGCTGCGGAGGAAAAACCACTCCGCTTTCCGAAATGCAGAAGCAGGAGGAGGCAGATGGGAGGGCGGCTGCGATTCACTCGCGTGGTCGCTGCTCTCTGGTTTTATCCAAAATTTGGTTTGAAGAGGTGTCGGCTGGCCCGGCCTGGAGCGCAACGTCCCTGTCGTCTTCCAAAGCGGTGGCAGTGGTGGGATGCGCAGTGGCTGTTGAGGTCACCACCGGCAGCAGGGGATACGTGGCAACCCAGGAGGTGGTTATGGCAGATCCCAGCCCTGCTCAGGAGTTGGAGCCTCCTACCCCAGCAAAGGGCGATCTAATGGGGGTTGATTCAGCTGAGTTTGTCCTGGCCCTGGATCAGGTCCTGGCGGAGGACGGGGTCCGCTCAGCCCTCCAGGCACAGCGCATCGCTGCGTAGCAGGAACTGGACACTCGGTGGCTCCTGTGGAGTAAATCAGAGATAGTGTGGGCATAACGTGGCCCTGCAGCCTTTGCTCGCTGTCAGGATTTGCCTGTGGGAAGCTCTGAAGCTTCTAGTATTGCATTGCCTTCATCTGATCGAACTCACCAGAGAATGTGGCAGCAATTGCGGCCCTCTGTGCCCAAAGATCCGGCTCTGAAGCACAAGAAAAAGCCTTTTCCGTGGTGCTGCATTTCTCCGCTCACGTTCCACGTCAGGCGCGGGGCTCCGGGGTAAACCAGGCAGGGATCGCTTGCTGCAGGCACGGTTTTTACAGGGCTGAGGAGGGCTTGCGGTGATTTTTGGATTAGGGGCAAAGAAACGAACCCACCAACCTCTTCTGAAGATGGCCAGCTGCATGTTTATCTGAAGCAGATAAATCTGGGCTGCTGCTGGATCTGCCGGTGGTCCCCAAGCTCTGTGAACGCTGTGAGTACGCCTGACGCCCAGTGGGAGATGTGGGTGAGGTTTCCCAGCAGCTCTGTAGGTTTTGACAGGCATGGAGAGAGCATCTGCGGTGCAAAGTGGCCTCTCGGGAGCTCTGCCCGCTGGGGCAGGGTGAGGCACGGCCGGCCCCGGTGCTGCCTGGGGACTGAGAAGCGTTGCCTTCTGCGTACGGGCAGATTTGGCCTTTGCTGCCTGTGTCGGGCTCCCGCGGAGGCCGGGGCTGTGTGTAAGTCGTTGCTGTAGAGCAGAGCTGGCATCGCTTTGTACGGTGCTTGTCCTCTGATGGGACAGGCGTCCTTGTCGCTGCCCCTAGACGCAGCAGGCTTTCCACCCCACCCCCCCCC
>VWZZ01004582.1:17125-33425 GCA_013399095.1 Psophia crepitans | reverse complement strand
CCACTTCGCAGCTCGTGACATCCTCTGGCAGTGCCGGTGACAAGGAGCAGCTCCTCGTTGTCAGCTCTCCTCAGCCCATCGGGAGGCATGGCCACGGAGGAAGAGTGGAGCTGCCCCATCTGCTGTGACGATGAAGAGGACATAGCCTTCATGTTCCCATGCCTCCACCAGTTTTGCCTGGGCTGTGCACTGCGCTGGGCAGGGGAGAAGCCCGAGTGCCCCCTGTGCAGGTCGGTGACAACGGGCATGTTGTTCTTCGTGCTGTCGGACGACAATTATTTGATGTTCGACATCCCGGTCCCTGTTGAGCCAGAGGCTGAAGACCCCCAGGAGGAGCAGGGGGCTGCGTGGCCGCTGCCCAGGCCTCAGCTGGGTGGCTTCACTCCTGAGGTCTGGGCTGACTTCTTCAAGAGCCACCCAGATAACGTCAGTTCCCTGCTGCCGTGGCTACGTCGGGAGCTCAGTGCCGTGTTCGGTGGCCGCGTGTGGGAGGTGGCTATGAAGGAGGCCACCATTGTGGCCCATCTGTGCGTTCACGGGCTGGACGAGGAGGTGTTGGTGCGGGACCTGCAGGACTGCCTGGGGGAACATACGGAGTCGTTCATCCAGGAGCTCATCGACACCGCTGTGCGCCTGTGTGGCAGTGAGATCCGCGTGTTCCTGGCCCTGCAGTGCCCTTGCGATTGCGGGGAGGAGGACGACGACAGCCCTGCAGCCAGTTCCAGCTCCACCAGCCCCAGCCCCAGCAGCTCCCCGCGGGGGACGCCTGACCCCCAGCCGACCTCCTCCAGCAGCCCTGCAAGCTCCCACGGGGAGGAGGAAGCCGGCACATCGGAGGACGCCCTGCGCGGGGTTCATGGCCACCCCGCATCTGCGCCCCTCCCTGCAGAGCAGGAGCAGCCCCAGGAGCAGCCAGGGGAGGCAGTGGAGGCAGCAGGTCCCTCATGCGGGCCGCCCCGCCGCCCCACAAAGAGGAGGGCCACCAGCCCACAGGACTGTTCCCAGCCCTGCAAGAGGCCGCCTCACTGGCGGCGCTAGCAGGGCTTCACCTTTATGTTAATTAAGTAAAGGACATATATTCCTGTTTCCCTGACACGGTCTCTCTGTGCTGCTCTATCCCCTTCTCCTGGTGCCTCTCTCTGCCCCTCGCACCGCACTGGGGTGGCCCCAGCGTGCTGGGGGCACGGGTGTGGGCAGGAGGGGAAGCTGGTTTTCTCACAGGTCCGATGGGCACCCACCTGGGCATCACCCCTGTCTCTGCTGGCAGCCCCGGCTACCCCCGCCCGGTCCCAGAGCCATCAGGGCCATCCCGAGCTCTACCCAGCCGAAGGGAGCATCCTTGCAGCCCTGGGGCCTGCTGTGGGCGAGCGGGGGTCCCCCCACCGTGGCTGTGCCTGAGGGGCCTGGCAGGGGCTCCCTCTCCCAGCTGGGCGCAGCGGGCTGCACGCCTACAACCGGAGCACTCCCACCGCTGGCAGGAGGGCCGTGCGGACGGTGGGGCTGGCGAAGCTCTTCTCCTGGAGGCGGCTCGCCGGCATGAAGCGCGGCTAAAGTTATGGCCAAAATTCTTGTAGGGAGAAAGACCCTCGTGTCTCATTTGGCAAGGCGAGCTTCCTATCGCCGTCGCAATGCATTCGGTTTGATCCTTTGTCAGCGTCTCTCCCTGTCCACGACGGGAATTCAGCAGCCCTTTCAAAGCAGCTTTGCCTGAGAGAGAAAAGTCTGGCCGTGGCTCGCTGTTGCACTGCAGTCCTCAGGACATCACTTGCCTCGCTCCTTACCCACCTGCTGTCAGAAAGTTGCAGATGGATGGCTGGCTGCGAAGGTGGCCCACGGAGAAGGCAGTTTGGGGCAAAATAATGAGAGTTCTTACTGTGCTGGCAGACCTGCTCCCAGGTGGCTGAAGCAAAAGGACCCTAACAAATCTGAACTAGCTCAGCTGACAGTCGGGGAGGGGAAGGTGCAGGGAAAGGAAGAGGTAGAAACAGCAAAGGGAGGAAAGGACTGCGTACAGTAGGAGCTGAAAGTAGCGGAAAACAGAGCAAACAGTTAAAATAAGGATAAAGCAAATTCAGGCTGAGCTCGAGTTCTGTTCTTGTCAGTAAAACCGTGTCGTGGGCTGCATGAAAACCAGCGTGGCCAGCAGGGCGAGGGAGGTGATCGTCCCCCTTTACTCCGCTCTTGGAACAGGTTGCCCAGAGAAGCTGTGGAGGCCCCATCGCTGGAGCAGTTCAAGGACAGGTTGGACGGGGCTTTGAGCAGCCTGGTCTAGTGGAAGGTGTCCCTGCCCATGGCAGGAGGGTTGGAACCAGGTGATCTCTGAGGTCCCTTCCAACCCTAACGATTCTATGGTTCTAAAAGGAGTAGGGATGAGCTACCACCTGGCCGCCTCCGGCGCAAGCCGGGAACTGTAGAAGCTCAAAGGCGGTCAGGAGGACAGCAGCTGGCAAAGCTGGGAAACCTGTCTGAGCACAGGGCCGCACCCCAGCGATGTGCAAGGACAGAGCAGGCGGCTGCTGCTGAATTCCAGCTCTTCAAAAACCGTGGGGAGCCGGGGGAGGGCAGCATGTTGTTGGGAAATTGGTTTGGAAGGTTTCTTTTGGGTACTGTGGGGGGTTGACCCTGGCTGGAGGCCAGGGGCCCACCAAAGCCGCTCTGTCACTGCCCTCCTCAGCAGGAAAGGGGAGAGCAAATAGAGTGAAAGGCCCCTGGGATGAGAGGAGGACGGGGAGAGATCACTCACCCACTACCGTCACGGCCAAAACAGACCCTCTCACGGGGCCGCAGGTCCTGCCAGGAGCCTGCTCCAGCGTGGGCTTCCCACGGGGTCACAGCCTCCTTCGGGTGCCTCCACCTCCTCTGGTGAGGGCTCCTCCTCGGGCTGCAGGTAGCTATCTCCTTCACCACCATCGTCCATGGGCTGCAGCGGGACAGCCTGCCTCACCAGGGTCTTCTCCAGGGGCTTCTCCAGGTGCCTGGAGCCGGCTGGCGTTGGCTCTGTCGCACATGGGAGAAGCTTCCAGCAGCTTCTCACAGAAGTCACCCCTTTGGCCCCCCTGCTACCAACACCTTGCCACGCAGGCCCCATGCGAGCATCTTCCTTATCTCCTGATCTGCCTGGTAAAAGGCTGCCAGGATTGTCCTTCACCTATTCTTCTCAGGACACTGAGTTTCGGTAACTTTTGGCAAGCCCAAACCCTTGCTCTCTAACATTCCTCATGCGGCACAGCAGGTGGATGCTGCAGAGAGTGACCCCCTGATTTTTCTGCCAACGTGGAGAGACTTGCCAGAACTAAACTGTTACTAAATGACGTATGCGCCTAGGCTGTGGCGGGAACACGGCCTAATAGCAAACCCCAGAGGGTGAGCAGCCGGCAGCATTGGGGACATCTTTACGCTCTCTACAGCAAGAAATGACGCACACGTCGCTCTGCCAGGCACTCTGAGCACAGACGGGATCCCACAGGTTTTACGCACCTCTGGCTGCAAGCTGCGCTTGCGCTCCCTCGCCCTCCCCCCCCAGAGCTGCTGTCTAGTTTCATACTGACTTGGGTGCTTCAAGACTGCAGCGCCGTCACTTTTGCCTGCCCTGTGGCTGGGCTGCAAGGCGTCTGCTGAGAGAGGGCTGCTTAGCACCTTTCCGTATGCCCACCGAGAGAAGCACAAGAAATCCCACCCTAAGGATCCTGCCGTCTACCTGGGAGAAAATATAGGGCTTGGAGCAGGCACACTCGTCCCCACTGTGCAGGCCGGAAGAAAAACGCAGCCTTCAAGAACGGAACCCAGACAATTATTCAGGGGCTTCATTTTCCTCAACAGGAGCCAGCACCATCTTCCCCTGCAGTCTCGCGGTTATCATAAGGCCCCGTGCACAGAGGGAAACAGTGGCTGCACAGAGACTGACCCCAGGCTCCCTTCCCCCCCAGCCTTCTCCTTTGGGATGCACAGCAGGGAGGGTGAGCCTTGAGCGCGATGCGCTCGGGCTGCGTTACACAGAGATGCTCCCCCTGTCTTGCTGAGCCCGTTACACCCTGTGTTTGCCGCGTGGCGTGGCTGCATTGCTCCCCCGCGTTCCTTTTGACAAGGCTGAGAAGTTGTCGCCTGCTGCTAGCTCACCTTTCTTGCGGGGAAAGAGGATGGTTTGTCCTGAGCCCTTCCACCAAGGCAAGGCATTAACAAGGAGAGCCACATCCCTGGTGCCCGGTGAGGGAAACGGCTTTCTCTGGAGCGAGCAAGGAACGGCCCTGGTCACGGGCACAAGAAACCCTCTCAGGAGGGCCGGACTGGCTGGGTCCTGGAGATGGGTGTCTGCCTGAAGCCTGGTGCGGCTGAAGAGCTGACAGCGCAGAAGGAAACGCGGGAGAGTTAAACCTTCCTGGGCCCTGGTACTCGTACTTGCTGGCACATCCCCTTGTCCTGCGGGAGGAGGCAGTCCTTCCCCAAGGGTGGGGGAGGGACTCTGCTAGTGGCAGGATGTGAGAAACCTGGAGAAGCAACAGGGTCAGTGAAACGCTGAGTCTTCAGTTCAGGGGAGCAAGCCCTGTTCATTCAATGTATCGCCGACTCTGGGGTGAAAGGGCTGAGGGATAAGAAAGGCCTAGTTCCCCTTCCCAAGAAAGAGCTTGGCAGGAAACGAGCCAGAGGGGAAATGTCTGATTCCTGCCAAAGCCGTCTTCTCTTTGTTCTGTCTCATCCCTTGCCTCCTTAGAGGGCGTTCTGCATACAGCCCCACCAGACCAGGGGCACGGAGCGGTACGGGGTCAACGTGAAAAGCTCAGCTGGTGGGTGTGTCTGTACCAGCAAGCGGGAAGGGAAAAACAGTCAGCCTGCGCACGTGCCTGAGTGCCCCCAGGAAAGCGCCAAACACTTTGGAAAGCCAGGTGTCCTACAAACACTGGCGATGAACTTCCTCCTGTCCTCTGCGGAGCTGTGTCCGCCTCTTACCACCCGGGCGGAAGTTGATGCGTTTCCATGGGTGCAGCCCAAGGAGATTGCCTTTAGTGTCATTCTACCGAGCAGAGATGATGGGACAGTGAAGAGGACAGTCTGCGTGACAGCTTTCGTTAGGGTGGCTGGCAGGAAGAAGAGTGCAAGCAGGTCTAGGCAGTGTGTAGTCTGCACGGCCGCATCTTACCCAGGCCCCGGCAAAGGTAAAGGGCAGGAACTTCAAGAGCAACGTGGGGAAGAGCAACTTGGGAAACTGCTGCGGTCGTTTGCGCTGGGGAAGGTGCAGAGCCNCCCCGTGTTTGCCGCGTGGCGTGGCTGCATTGCTCCCCCGCGTTCCTTTTGACAAGGCTGAGAAGTTGTCGCCTGCTGCTAGCTCACCTTTCTTGCGGGGAAAGAGGATGGTTTGTCCTGAGCCCTTCCACCAAGGCAAGGCATTAACAAGGAGAGCCACATCCCTGGTGCCCGGTGAGGGAAACGGCTTTCTCTGGAGCGAGCAAGGAACGGCCCTGTCTGCGGCATGGGGATCTGCTGGTGCGCAGAGATGGTGTTTGTCCTCTCGGGTGGAGAGTTCTCCAAATGGCAGCAGCGGAGAGACATGGAGAGACCTGCAGGGGAGGTGCAGGCCCGTCCCGCTTGTACGGGGGCAGTCCTCTGCAAATTATGCCCTGCTCGGACTGCCCACATCTCCTAGATGAGAGCCATCCTACAGCTGCGATGGCAGAATAGAGTATTTCAGGTGAATGGGACCTATGCACCATGATTCTTTCCAACTGCCTGACCCCTTCAGGGCTGACCAAGAGTTAAAGCATTGCAGTATCTTTTGGGACAGCGAGGACAGCTGGCTTCCTCTTCAGCCATGCTGCTCACCTGTCGGGCTGTGGACGGGCTTCTCCGCATGCAGAAAAGCTACCCCAGTTTTAGCCGTCGCAGTGAAAACAGACTGCTGTGCAGCTGGCTGTCAGTGCAAACTGCGTTCTGCTCCCTCCTTCGGAAGGGGACGATGCTTGCAGACATCACACTGCAGACGTCACGCTGTGTGTAAAGAATACACCTCCTCACAGCGACATTCTACAAGACCACCAGTGTCATTTCCAGTTTGATCCCACTGCCTTCGCCCTCGTTTGTTTGCTTGTTTTGTGTCTGATTTTCCCATCTGACCTCATGTATACCGAGGCTCTGGCTTCCGGGCTCTGGCTGACCGGCCCACGATGTCACGCACGAGTCTGTGCCATTCCTCGCAGCAAGACAAGCAAGGTGTCACAGGACGCTTCCTTCTAGTTAGGGACACCCTCCTGTCACCCGGACTGCTCTGAGTAATCCCATGCAACTGCTCACATGAACACCCTCGATTTGACCACCACCAAACCATGGTTCTGCTTCCAGGAAAATTCCCATCCCGATAAAAAGAATTGCTTGTGATTCCTCACTCTCTTCCGCGCAAGAAGAGCAGAGAGTTCACACCAGGATGCCACGTGAATGTCAACATTGGCAGCAGCTGCCCATTCCAGAGAGGCTGGTACAGGTCTTTCACAGCCCTGCACCTGAAACTCTGCTGGTGCGAGTTCATGAGGTGCTGAGATCTCACCAGCACTCACTAGAAGTTGTGGGCATAAAAGGCAACATAAAACGTCTCCATAATAAAAAGTCCGATGGACTGTTGCCAGGCTGAGCGTTCCTAGTCCTTCTCCAGCTCCTGCTGACCCACAGGAATGAACCGGAATTGTCTTCCTGATAGATACGTTCAGCTGCCAGTGGCTTAGACAGATTACCGGGGCCAGGTCCTGCATCCTAGCGTGGGACATTTTGGAGAGACAGATGAAGCAGAAACACTGTAAAGAGAAGATGAGGGAGAAGAAACTTACTCCTCTACTGATGCAGATCCCAAAGTCTTGGCTGAGCATTGAAATGTTTCCTCCTGCTGCTACCTAGGTCCATCAAAAAGAACAAACCCCGACTCATTCTAACAAGGATTTACTAACAAGGCAGCAGGAGCACCTCACCCCTCATCCATATGCCAGCCACTGCCGCCTGTGTGACAGCAGTGGGCCAAACAAGCTGGTTGGAGTCGGCTTTTAGTTACCTAGGAATGGATTTGGCAACGTAGCAGGCTGTGTTCTGATCAGCAGCTGATTTTTGCTCTGCAGGGATTTGCCATTTTACCATTCCAAAACCAGATCTGTCTGTTCATTAAAATCCTTACAATCCAGTCACACAATTGCAGATCACATAACACATGCTTCTCAGTCTAGCTATGCAGATGAATAGGTTGGGGTACTGCTTTGCATAGAAGGCTTGCTTTTGAACACAGGTCTAGATCTCAGGTTTGCCATAAAACAGGCACCAAATTTTTGTGTGCCTTAAGTTAAAATGGACATTTTACAATAGGGAAATTCACTCTTCCAAGAAGAGACTTGGGGTTGGAGTGCTATGTAGTTTGCTGAAAGCATTGCAGAGTTTCATTCTTCAGTCTGGTCTCCCAAGCCCAGTTTGACATCCATGGCTGTCAAACTCAGCTTCATTTTACTGATATAGTTACATTGCTATAGTAGCAGTAAGTGACATCACTGGAGGATGTGCCTCCAGAACAGGCTGGGATTCTTCTTTTCACATGCACCTGCATCGTGTGTTCTCAGGCCATTTGTAGTCCACAAATCTCTGGCAGAATTGTTTACCATGTCCCAAAGAAGGAAAAGATGGAGTTTCCATCTAGTTTCTGGTTTGCTGTTGTTGTAGTTTCACCCCAGCCGGCAGCTGATCCCCATGCAGACGCTCACTCAGTCCCCCTCGTCGGAAAGGGGGAGGGAATCAGAAGAGTGAAAGTGAGAAAACTCGTGGGTTCAGATACAGGAATTTAATAAGTGAAGCAAAAGCCGCGTGCACAAGCAAAGCAAACCAAGGAATCCATTCCCCACTGCCCACGGCAGGCAGGGGTTCAGCCATCCCCAGGACAGCAGGGCTCCGTCACGCGTAACAGTTACTTGGGAAGACAAACGCCATCACTCCAAACCTCGCTGCCCCTCCTTCCTCTTGCCCCAGCCCCTTATAAACCGAGCATGATGCCATACGGTATGGAATATCCCTTTGGTCAGTTGGGGTCAGCTGCCCTGTCTGTCCCCTCCCAGCTCCCCGCACACCCCCAGCCATCCCGCCGGCGGGGCGGGGCGAGAAGCAGCAAAGGCCTTGGCTCTGTGCGAGCATCGCTCAGCAACAGCAAAAACATCTCTGCACTATCAGCGCTGCTTCCAGCACAAACCCAAACCACAGCCCCACACTGGCCGCTGGGAAGAAAATTAACTCTCTCTCAGCTGAAACCAGGACAGCTGTTGTTGCTAAAGTTGGCAGATACAAATCTGATGAATGCACAAAGCCAGCAGAGCTCTTGAATGAAGTGCTGCTCTTTTTTCCTGCTTCACATGGTCATCTTATTGAAACAGCATCAGGTTTTAGGGATTGTCAGTGGGAGTATCTGTAATGGATGCATGGGGTTTCGTCAGAGAAATGAGAGTCTGGGCACCTTGGACTACACTTTGATCATCATTTTGCTTCATTCCTTTACGGTTACTTTATTTTCTAAAAGTTGAACAGACAGTAACTAACTGCCAGTTGATTGGCCCTGAAAACTGATTGAAGTCATGCAGGCTAGCATCAAATTCTACCATGAACCCAAACAGAGCTGCACACTGCACAGTCCATATGCTGATAATTCTATTTGTGACTCTAGCTTTAAAAATCCAAACAATTGGCATCCTGGGAGCTTCAGCCTAGAGTCTTGACAGATGACTTATTTTGGACAGTTGTATTTTTGCCAAAGACTCGCAGTGTAATGATGTAGTAATGGAAGGCTATAGGGTAGTGGAAATAGAATAATTTTATGAAAATGAATAATTGCAGAACAGAATATTTTTTTGTATTTGGAGAGGTCTGATGAGAACACGTCTTGTGGCTCTGGCTCAGTTTCTCTTTTATCTACTTTCCTCATTATCTCCGGTCTGGTTTCCTCCTTTATTGACTTTCCTTCCTGCTTAGTGTAACGATAGCATCTTCTTTATCCAAACAGATTTATTTCTGTACCTGTGTCCTGGTGGGAGTATGTTCTGTAGAAACACAGCTGGAAATCAGTTCACCCCTTTCCCTACTGGCCTTTTGCATCAAGTGGTAAGTGGACTGTTGCCTCTCACCCTTCTGCTCTGCATTGCCGGGCGGAATCTGAGCTCACCTTTCTCTTACCACCCATTAAAAAGCTGAATACAGCAATGGGTTCTGTTCCTCCACCCTGCCTCGTCTGGGAAGAAACCAACCTACCTCTTGTTTATGAGCATCATTTTGCAGGTTACGAGTGCCAGCCCAAAACCACCTAAATGTGTCCTAACTTTTACAGGATTTCTTTCCTTTTACAATGTGTGGAACCTGAACTAATGTTTGGTTTGGGTTTTTTTTTTGGGGGGTGGTGGTGCGGAGGGGTGAGGGTTTGTTGCCTGGTTTTTGGTTGTTGGTTTTGGGGTTTTTAATAGGATATTGTGGAAAAACCACAGATGACTGCAAGCATGTTTAGTCCATACCAGAACTATGTAGATTTTTTCTTCTGATATTGATGATGTTGTGAAAGCCAATGAATATTTGAGCACTGCTGATGTCCTTTGTAGGAATGTAAATGTCATTTTTTATTTATACAGTTTTTTATGCTTTGAAATTGAACTTCTAGATTTTTCTCTGTGTTCATGAACGATAGAAGGCAATTATTTTCTTACAAGCTATATCACTTCAAACCTCTAGTACATTAATTGTTATGAATGCTAAACTATGTCAAAAGTCGCAGACATGTAGACCATCTGTGTACAGATTTTTTCCAACTTTTATTTTCCAGAATTTTATTACAGCAGGTCGGAGTGTTTGTAAAATATTCCACAAAGCAGGTTTAACCAGAACAATTTTATGCTAAGAATATATCGAAGGCCACCTGACTTTTCCCTAAAGCACTCGAGCTAGCTTTTTCATTCAGTTGCTTTCAACACTAACCTGCATATCTTTTGGGCACGTCGCGTCACTACAATTATGAAGTGAGGTTTACTTCAAGAGAGGCACACTCTGCCAAGACCTTGAGTTCATAAAATGCCTGACTTCTGTCTGAGTCACAACTTGGCATGGAAAAATCATGTGCATCTGTGGCTACCTGAGAGGCAATACATTCAAACGCATCCAGGGCCTTTGACCGCTGCCAAGGAAGAACAGGGCTCTGGCCTTTATACGAGCCCCAGGGGTTCCTTATCAATTACAAGGTAAATGCTTGATGTTTTGAAGAAGATATTAATCTTAGATTTCTCAGAGAAGTGGGTAGTACAGATAAGATTTGCATGCAATGCTGAACGTGTCTCATTTTACTATAAGCTCCTTCGAAACAAATACTCTCTTGAAGAGGTCCATTTGTACTGTTCCTTTAATGAAAAAATAAATTGGGGGCCTCTGACCAAGTCTGCTCTCTGTGTCCAAGTTAGTCTCTCTCCATGCTTCTGGGAGTGGCTTAATCCCACATTCCTGGAGACAAAATCAGTGTTGAAATACTGAACAGTAAAAAGTCAGTTTAAGTTGGTGTAGTTTTAACCACTTAAAACTGTCGTATAAGCTTAACAAATTACTGCTGCTGTGCTTTATGCGCTTATGAGAAATAGCTCGTCCTTGAGATAAACAGAATCACAGAATCTTAGAGGTTGGAAGGGACCTCGAAAGATCATGTAGTCCAACCCCCCTGCCAAGGCAGGGCCACCTAGAGCACATCACTCAGGAACGCGTCCAGTCAGGTTTTGAATGTCTCCAGAGAAGGAGACTCCACAACCTCTCTGGGCAGCCTGTTCCAGTGCTCTGTCACCCTCACAGTGAAAAAGTTTTTCCTTATATTAACATGGAACCTCCAATGCTCTTGATAGCATTGGAGATACCAATGCTCTTGGCATTTTTTTACATTTGAATCAATACTTTTGCAGAGTCTAGAAAAAAAATTGGCCTGCATCAGTGGTGAAGCCTATAATCAAAGGATAAAAATTGTCACGGAACTTTAATATCCAGTGAAGGTTAAAATTAAGTAATATTTATTTATTTATTTATAGCCTAAAAATTCACCAGTTTTATGATCTGTATACGTTAACTCCAACTCTCTTCTGGACTCATACTTCAGCAGCTTGTGTGTAGTCATCATTAAAGTCATTGTGCTCCTTTCTGCAGTGCAGAATGTATATACATTAACTATGGCTTAGCAGGTTTTTAACCTGTGTTTTGATCATGTGCGCACCCAGCACTTACAGCATCAAGAAAACTTGTCTTGCTGCAAAATCTCTTTCCAAGCTTCTGTTCACCACCAGAGTGTCTTCAGATGGAGCTATTGCCTTATCTTGCTC
The DNA here is from genome assembly GCA_013399095.1 of Psophia crepitans. Taxonomy (NCBI): domain Eukaryota; kingdom Metazoa; phylum Chordata; class Aves; order Gruiformes; family Psophiidae; genus Psophia; species Psophia crepitans. Next base: position 22,089 of record VWZZ01004582.1, on the reverse strand, counting down.
TGTTAGCAAGCCCAACGAGAAAACAAGGTAAGATCAGTGTAACTCTTGTAGTTAGATTTTTTTTAATCAGTAAGCATCATGACACATTTTTATAACGCAAAATGTCAATACTATCTGTTGTTTTGCCTGACTAAAAAAACCACCTATGGTATATGCATATAGCTGGTACATAAACATGCCTCTAGTCACATTGCCAAGATTGAAGCTCTCCTGCATGCTTGTGTAATGGTTTAGCACAACCAGCAGCTAAAACAATGACACAGACGTTCACACATTCCCTCCTCCCGGTGAAATGGGAAAGAGAATTAAAAGTGAAAAAAAAAAAAGTAAAACTCATGGACTGAGATAGAGACAGTTTAATAGGACAGGAAAAAATTAAAAATGACATAACATAATAAAATGAGTGATGCACAGCACAATTTCTTACCACCCAAAGCAGATCACAGAATCACAGAATCACAAGGGTTGGAAGGGACCTCAAAAGATCATCTAGTCCAACTCCCCCTGCCAAGGCAGGGTCACCTAGAGCACATCACTCAGGAACGCGTCCAGTCGGGGTTTGAATGTCTCCCTAACCCTAACCCTAACCCTAACCCTTAACATATTAATAAACATTGATGAGGTCCCCCCTCATCCTCCTCTTCTCCAAGCTAAAGAGACCCAGCTCCCTCAGCCTAGCAGATGATCTGCTAGTTCCTGAGCTGCCCTGCCTCCCAGCCAACCTGTCAGTTAGATACAGAGCATGACGTCACATGCTATGGAACAGCTCCTTTGGCCAGTTTGGGTCAGCCGTCCTGGCTGTGGCCCACCCCAGCTTCTTGGGTGCCTCCACCACCTCGTTGGCAGGGCAGGATGAGAAGCTGAAAAGTACTCAACTGCTTGGCAACAACTGAAAACATCCCTGTGTTATCAACATTATTTTCATCCTAAATCCAACACACAGCACCATACCAGCTGCTGGGAAGAAAATTAACTCTGTCCCTGCCAAAACCAGGACAGTCTGAAACAACACCAAGGACAACTTTAAAATCCATTTAACTGAAAGAATTAAACAAGTGTCTGTCTTCCAGAAGTGAGGCATATGTGATGCTGTATAAATATACAGGCCTGAGTCCTCATGTTCCAGTATTTTAAGGTTTTTTTCCCTTTTTTTTACTGCATGAATTTCATGTATGTACCTTGAGTTTTGTCATGTTACTGCTCTGTGATTTAGTCTCATAAAGTCCTTGCACAGTTCTTCTCACAGCCCACATCGTCACTTGCCTGTCTAACTCAGCATCATCCCCTAGCTGCTGGTCTCACGCTTCACCCCCTTTTTTCAGAGAGTTCCTTTTAGGAATGTGCTGGACACCCCAGGTCCCAGCACTGATCTCTGCAGAACTATATTGGCAACTTTATTCCACTGCAGGAGTTAACTATTAACTCCTGCTCCCCTCCCCCATCTCCTGTCTGTTAATTATTTATCAGACTTTATTATTACATCATTCTTTCAGGCTTAAGGCTTCTTTTAAGGCTTACGGTATCTTTTCAAAGCCTTTAGGGGACTTGGTGAGAAGCCTTTTGGAAATATCTAGACTATATTAACTAGATCTTCATTGCTTACTGATCCCTTTAAAGTAACATCAACAGACTCAAAAGTCTTCAAATAGCCTTTCCCAGATAAAATAAACAAAACCAAAGTTTGCAGTGCATGAAAAAAAACCTGTGTAACATGAGGCAGTCCAGTAGCAGGTGACTGCAGCATATTGTATGTAATCAAAAAATCACTGTTCAGACAGCTGTGTCACCTATGCTGTGTTAATTACTTCTAATAAAAGGTTTTAACCATGTTAAGTATGGGCTTACCATCTGGATTAATTAATTTTGCAGGCTATGTAATAATAACTGTACATTATATATGTACAGTCAATGCACAGTAAGGATTTATTATTCTGTGGAGGCTGTCTGTAAATACGTTGTAGAAATGTACGAAACACTTAAAATGTATGTAAACTGTTTTGGTATTCAAAATAATGCAAACATGTACAGGATCGCTTAACTAAATATATGAATTATTTGTTTTCTGGTGTCTTTAATTCTGTGTGCATTGTGATCTACCTAATATGATGCTGGTGATTATTTTTCTCAGCTCAGACTGCTTTTATCCAAGATGTTAGGAAGCTACCACTGAAAGGACATTTTGGGAGGTAAACCTGGCATGTACTTTCTTTAAGAACACTTTCTTTCTTAAGTAAGAAAAATAACAATTTCATACAGAAACACTTTAGTGTACATCCATAATGCAACATTTCTCCCTAACTTGCAGACTTATATTTTATATTTTGGCTCTTAACACTTTTTTCAGTTCAAATCTACTTAGAATTACAATGCTAGTAGCAACATTTCATCTACAATCTTGATTGTAATCTTCATTTAGCTTTCTCTTCCACTGTATCAAATATTAGTTCTCTGACCTAGGCATAGGTCTGTTTGTCCAGTGCATGATCTTCATAAAATCTTTGTGTTTGCAAAGAAAAAGATTTAAGTGAGAATAAAATGGAACTGATACAAAGGGTGTGATGTACTTTGCCCGTTGTTTATCATGACACAAAACTTTCATCTGGAATTGTGGTAGAGTGTTCTCTATTTACATGTAGTGTTAGTGAGAGGTATAATGAAGAAGGTGTAGTGGGAAATTATTATTTTTTTCCTTTGAAGCAGTTGTACATGTATGTAACCGCAAAAATATTTCAATGAGCACTTCTTTGGAAAATAGATAGCACACTGATTTTTATTTTATGGAATTTTTGCCTCTCAGACTACTTAGAGTACAACTTTGTTTAGAATGAAGTTTTTTATAAAACTGCAGTAACTGAAGTGGCTCTACCTTAGAATGCTGAAAAAATAGTCATTTTGTTCAGTTGCGAGACTGTAGTGCTCTACTCACAGACTGTATAGCGCTGATGGGGTGACACAGCACAACACGCTATTCTGTGACTCCAGTGACCCTTCTGAACAATAGGGACCACTTATACCAGCAGAGCCTCAGTTACATTTCTATAACCCTGATATCTCTGACATCAAAAGAGAGACCTAATTGTGATGGTCTTTTCTAATAATCACAGTTAACTAAAATGAGACTAACTTTTCCTTTTCTTAGCCAAGAGAGGGAGTTTGTCAGGGCATCTGACAAAGTATTTCATGTCTATCACTGTACTATTGCTGTCTGAGTTCAATTATGAAATATTGGCAATTAAGATTAAGGCTGCATTATGCAAGAACCGCCCTGTTCCCCAATATATGTATTAAGTGCCTTTTTGGTTGCTAGTCGGGAAGAACGGAAAGTACCCCAAACTAGTGTGTTTCTTTGCAATCTCTCTCATCCCAGCCCAAATGTTTACAACTTTACAAATTAATTGCAGACTTTCTTATGCCATTAATTTTGACCACAGCACACATTTAAATACTAGTAAACCTTTTGTATCTGCATTAGTAAGTTGGGTCTGTACCACTTCGGGCTTTATCCAAGAGGAACTTCTAGTATGTGCTGTTGGTTGTCATGCAAGTTACACAGTGTTGAGTTCTGGGTACAAACACCTGTGATTAGAAGTTGTCAACAGAGCCATAAAATGTAATACTTACAGTAGTGATGTAAGACACGAATGTGTAAGGCTTGAATTAATGGTGGTGAATAGAGGTTATTACTGCCAGGAAGGTTGCGCCATCGGTGAAGGGCAGCGGGCAGTCCCCTACACTGCAGGTTCTGTCCCAAGAGGGCAGGAAACATTTTCCCTCCATTAACTTACCGTTGGTATGATAATTTTACAGGCTAAAGTTTGAAACACTTACTGATAAAGATCGTGGGGAGCCGGAAATACTTGTTAGTTACGAGGGGGACCCTGCTGACGTGAAGGCTAAGGCTTTACAGGTGCAGACAACCAGAAATGGGATGGATTCCTTCTTACTTCCAGCCAGTGCAGAGCAGAAACGAGCTGCCCTGCAGTCAGCCTCTGCTGGCTGCAGCTCAGTCATGAAGATGAATTAAAAACAGAAGAGTAATATAGTAACTGAATATAACAAAATATCAACCACTAATTCACCAGAATAGATTGATATGCTGCAAAGACCTTTACTAAACAGGGCACAGTCTGCACAAAGGTTTGCCTTTCACCATGTAGGTGGGCTAGAAGGACAAGTCAGCGTCAATACAGGTTTTCTCAGCTTCCCTTACCTTTGCAGGATTGACCCAAGTTGAATGCTAAATCACAAGCCATGCCCTGTCTGTTCCAGGCCATGGCAGCTATCTGTATTTACAAGAAGAGGTAACAATAAATTAAGACAAATAGAGGTAGAAAGAGACTGCAGGTAGGTAGTCACTCTTTATTTTTCTATTTAACACACATTTATTTACTTTGCATTTGTACAGCAGGTTTCTGGAGTCTACATTTGGTAAGTTAGCAGCATTTGAAGGTTTTATTAAAATTTTTACCTTGAAAAAAACTGCTGTTTGGAAGCTTGAACCTTCTGACAGAAGAGACTGTAGCGTACATATAAGGAGTCTGGTACCCCGTACTGACAACGCACACAAAACCAGTGCACTGACGCAGTTTTGTGCGCTGCCACAGACACGTGAACACGAAAGATAAATAAAATGCAAACATAAGTAAAGTATTTAAAAGTATGGATTTAAATACATGCTGTATGACCGCTGATTATAGACCCCGTTTGTGAAAACGCCTCCATAGTATCTCGGAGGGGAGATGAGGAGCCGAGCAGGGGTCCCCGTGCGCTCTGGATGCCGCAGAAGCTAACGGCGTGGAGCGCCGGTGCCCGCCTCAGGCTGCAGCTGCGCTGGGGGACGGAACAACCCGCGTTTGGAAACCGGCAGGGGAAACGTGGTTCTCCTCAGCCCCCGCAACCGCTCGGTAGTGCAGAGCCGCACGGTACCCGGCCCGGCCCCGGGCCGGCCCGTCTCACCACTCACC
>VWZZ01004582.1:4943-16624 GCA_013399095.1 Psophia crepitans | reverse complement strand
CCCAGGCGGGCCGGCCGAGCTCAAGCCGGTCCGGCGGTTCATCCCGGACTCGTGGAAGAACTTCTTCAGAGGGAGACGCAACGGCTCCAGCTGGGACAGCACAGCCTCCGACATCAGGTACATCTCGGACGGGGTTGAATGCTCGCCGCCGCCCTCCCCGCCCCCCCTGCGGCCGGAGCCCAAGTCGGTGCCCGGCTCCTACAAGGATCCGTACGGAGGATCGGGCGGGACCTACGACTCGCGGAAGGAGGCCGAAGCCATGCTGCCCGGGGACCCCTTGGGATCGCTGGAGCACGGCGCTGCCACTGGCCAGACGTACGGCGAGCGGGTGGAGGCCTACAACCAGCGGTACGCCTACATGAAGTCCTGGGCCGGCCTGCTCAGGATCCTCTGCGTGGCAGAGCTGCTGCTGGGCGCCGCCGTCTTCGCCTGTGTCGCGGCCTACGTGCACAAGGATAACGAGTGGTACAACACGTTTGGGTACTCGCAGCCCTACGGCTACGGGGCTGGCAGCACCTACGGAGGCTACTCCTACAGCGGGCCCAAAACGCCATTCGTCCTGGTGGCGGCGGGAATGGCGTGGGTAGTCACGATAGTGCTGCTGGTGCTGGGCATGTCGATGTATTACCGGACTATCCTCCTCGATTCCAACTGGTGGCCTCTGACCGAGTTCGGAATTAACGTCGCCTTGTTCTTGCTGTACATGTCGGCTGCCATAGTGTACGTGAACGATACCAACCGAGGTGGGCTCTGCTATTACCAGTTGTTTAAGACGCCAATAAATGCGTTGTTTTGCCGCGTAGAGGGAGGTCAGACAGCGGCAATCATCTTCTTGTTTGTCACGGTGATCACGTATCTAATTAGTGCGGTGGTTTCTCTAAAGTTATGGAGGCATGAAGGAGCTAGGAGGCACAGGGAACTGATGGAACGGGAGGTAAGTGACTAGTTATCATTTTGTATCTACTGGGTATGCTGTGATGGGCAGCAGTTGCAAGGTCTTTCCATGCTGTAGACAGAGTCCTATCAGGTGACTTCTCAGCAGGTACATAGCTTTTGAGGGTGAACTTTCAGCAGTCTTAACAACATTTAGGATTCACAAATGAAAGATTTTTTTTTTAAGACATCTGATCCAAATTCTTGGATTTTATTTTTTTTTTAAATTCCTTTTGTTAAGGAGCTGGCTCTGTTCAGTTCGCAATGCTCAGCTCCCTTCCTGCACCAGCTGATGAACCACTTCCTGGTGTGTATTTTCCAAACAAAGGAAGAAATGAACAATGTGCTTGTTCAGCTGATCAGCAGGGTCAGGCTTAAAGCCACCTAGCATTTATTTGAAGACTGCGCTTTCAGCACACTAAGTGCTAGTGTGAATGACCATAAGAACATTAAATTCTTAGTTTTAATTCACAAGCAAAACTCCAATCTACTTCTTTATGTCTTTTCCATTTTCCTTACAATATTTATCAGAAAATAAGAGTAATAATAGAGTTGGCAAGATTTTAATCAACTTCATCCTTTTGACATCTTTTTTACATCAAGCTTTGCTGCTGACCTTGCCCTTACTAGAAGCATTCAATACCCACCTCGTTAATGATAAACTAATAGTACGGACTGCCCACTATCAACTAGATAATTCAAAGTCATTTATGTAAAACCTCCTTCATGTGAAAACACCACCAAAAAAACCTTTAAAAATTAATAAATTTTAATATATCATAAAAATTAATGTATGCGAAGACTACATAAGCCTAATTTAAGGAGGGGCCAGCATTTAAGTCTTTTTAGTAGGACAGAGCAAATTTCAAGTTCCATTTCTTCTGCTTTGTGACAGCAGTCTGACTTGCAGCATTTTCATTTAAGGCTGCTTTCCATTCCACCATTCTGCATAAAACTGAGATTTCCCTCTTGAAAACTACATTGCAGCCCTTTTATCAAAGTTTTTTTTCACCAATTTTTTAATATGTCCTGCAAGAATGAGGTGATTGCTGGAATTATACAGCAGATGTTTGGTCACTTCCCTGTTACCATCCATGTTCTTTTATTCCAGTCACTTATTATTTATAAAGGGAGTACTTTTATAGTACAGGTTAGGCTCTGGAGAGCGCTGGGAAAAACAGCTACTGATTGAGCTACCTGTTAGTGCGCTGTTGTGTTCTCTGGGCACTGAATTAAGCTGCAGAGTGGCAGTGAGTTAATGCGGGCTGGAATGTGAAATAATAGAGGAGACTGGGAAGTGGATGGAGTATTTCCTGCAGGCTGTTCCTTACAGCTGTGCTCTGGGAGATCCTGTCATTGTTTAGGGTTGTGGGTGGGTGTTTTTGTCCCACCATTCTTAAACAGTCTTTACATCAATTGATCTGAAAATATTCCTGATGCTAAATTTCTTCATACCTAAATATAAATGTAATTCTTATTACGGCATGATTTTGAAAAAGTTTAGATGAATCTGTGCTTTTGCATACTGTTTTTGCTGAAAAATAAAACTTACGGTTCTTTCCATTTTTTTGATAGATGAAAACACAGTCCTCTTTTCCAGAAAAGAAGGTAGGAAATAGGAATTTAGTCTTCTGTTTACTAATATTTCCAAATGGTTGTTCTTTTCCTTGTGACTATTTTGATTGACCTGTCTATTTATTTACTGCTTCGGTTTGGAAGAGATTAGGTTTAATTCTTTAACATAGTCCAGACAACATTCTCCTACTTAGAAGATCTGGAAGAAGATTGTAAAGAAGTTAGTAATCATTAGGCTAGTTATAAAATCTACTGTAAATAGCAAATCTGATGTCTGCCTCTGTATGTGCTCTTACCTTCTTCCATGAAGTGACGAGTTCTGTAGCATTAATTACAGTTTGGCAGACATGGCTAGAACAGCAGGTTGTCTGAATTTGTTAATTCACAAATTAGATGGATATCCAAGGAAACTTCCTTAAGTTATGTTTTTAAGGCATACAAGACAAATCTTCCCAAGCCCCAACAAGTATTTATCTGTAACTGGTATCGCTGTTAGGATAAACTGAAGCTAGGTAATCTGAGAAACATTACTGTAACTCTTTACTAATTTTCTAATTACAATAAGGGTTGTAAGAAATATCCATGATTTGCTTCTACTGCTTGTATCTCTGTCTTCAAATGAGTATTTTGTGGTCTGTGTACATTGCATTTGAAGTGAAGTGACTTAAGAACTTTTTTTTTTCTTTTAAAACAGTGTGAAAGTGATGACAGACCAAGAGAAGAGGTCACTTACAGGCAGCTTAAATCAGTGGACAGAAAACCAGAACTACTTAATGGTCATATTCCTGCAGGCCACATTCCTAAACCTATAGTGATGCCAGACTACATAGCGTAAGTGACTTAACTTTGATGAACAAACTTAATGGAGAATGCTTGAATGATGCTGTTCACTCAGCATTTTTCATATATACACTTAACGGTTTCTCTGCCTTGCATGTACTGTGGGAACTCAAAATTCTTTATTAAGCTAATGTTAAAAATACAGAGGATGGTGACTGGTATCAATGGCATAGAACCAGTAATATAAATAATGAATCTTAAATTTGAAAAGAACACCCAATCCTCAAATGTAATAGCAGAATGTTATAATCTAGCAGGTACAGTAACTGCCAAAGGAACAGAAGACCACCAGACAATTTAGAAAAAAGTAAAACATATGTGGAATTACTGTCGTCTTAGCCCCTGAAATTTGACTACTCTTCTGGTTTCTAAGTGCTGAATCTGTAATAAGCTCCCTTTTAAAGAGTAGGCCTTTCCATGGTGAAGTATGAGATCATAAATTAATTTTTATACTCTTTGCACGAACTGAAACACAGGAGGTTCCACCTGAATATTAGGAAAATCTTTTTCACTGTGAGGGTTAGAATGGGTTGCTGAGAAAGATTATAGTCTCCATCCTTGGAGATACTGAAAAGCCACCTGGACGCAGTCCTGGGCAACCTGCTCTAGGTGGCCCTGCTTGAGGAGAGGGGTTGCACCAGATGACCTCCAGAGGTTTCTCCCAACCTCAGCCATTTTGTGATTTTAATGCTTTACATGCATGTAAACTTCAGGAGGTTAGCAGATGAGCAAACAATACAGAAGCCCACTACCAAGGTGAAGGGTCCTACCTCTAAAATGAGTACTTGAAAACTTTTTTTTTTAAGGAAATACCCAGCAATCCAAACAAATGAAATGCGAGACCGGTACAAAGCAGTATTCAATGATCAGTTTGCTGAGTATAAAGAACTGTCTATGGAAGTTCATGCTGTATTAAAAAAATTTGATGAGCTGGATGCATTGATGAGACAACTTCCTCACCATTCTGAAAGCATATATGTAAGTACCTGTGAAATGGGCTCATGGGAAACAGGTGTGGTATTTAGGCAGTTTCTGAGTGTCTTAAGCTAGCGCATCATGTCCTGTAATGCTGATAGTGACTTGGTGGGAGACAAAGTTTCCCCAGATATGTTATTTCTTGTTTGGTCATCAGTCAGGGATACCAAGTTGGAATTAAGTTGCATACATGTTTTTTTCTGTTGGGGTTGGGTTGTTTTGTTTTTTTTTCCATGCTAATAGCTTTCAAGTTTGAGTGAATTACATTTAATGTACTTTCATTACTTCTCAAGCACAAGGTTTACAACTAAAATGTTAGAACTAGAATGGATTGATCAAATAAGAGGTTTTTTTTCTGACAAGTATTTTGTAGAGTTTACATGTAAATGTGGACCACACTCAAAAGTGTTTAAAAATGTGTGATCTCTCTTATTAGGAACAAGAAAGGATATCAAAAGTTCTGCAAGAATACAAGAAGAAGAAAAATGTGAGTGTTTTCAGCTTTACATGGCTAGTGAATCTAAAGAATGGCAAAGAGAGTGTAAAGGGCCAACATGTCTGACATTAGGTACAATTCGCTAGCCTAGGATATCCATAGCTACTACAGGGCTTTGTGTATTTTGTCTTTTAAAACTTCGGGAAAGCTAGGACACAACCCACTCCACTGATGCCAACAATCTGTTTTGAGAATAATGATTCCATTAGCCAGACGTGGGGGGAAAAAAACAAAACCAATAGTTAAGCATTTTCATCTTCTGAATGTATGTCTCATGTCTTAGCATTCTGCATCCAGAAGACTGGTTATTTTTTTGGATCCAGTTCACTAGGTGACACAGCCAACAGATAAGTTAAGAACAGAAAACAGTCTTGGCCTTGAAAAGCAGTTTTGTATTTTCTTTGTGGCATGGAACTTACACTGAAAATTTCTTTTTGTGAGTCTAATACAAGAGGTTTAATTTTGTAATTTTTAAATGCAGGCAGCATTGTACTTGTATGGTGCATACAGGTAATGTATGTACCTGTGTAACACATTACAAATACCTTTTTTCTTTTTTTTTTTTCCCCCTGTGGAATTCAAATTTTGTGTCTGTGTTAGTTAAACTTCATTGCTTTTTTTGGGAGGAGGGATTCATTAGACATACCACAACACACCTATAAAATCTAAATTAGGTAGTAGGGTGTCATTTATATTTGCAGATTTCTGTTTAAAAACTGCTCCATTTGCTATGTAACTACAGCACATAAAAGCAGACTCTCTTTTTCCAGCCTTTCATGGAGGAAGGGGAAGCAGGAAATAAGAAATTATGGCCAGTGAAAAGAATGTGATTTTGGAGACTATTTATATACTGTCCTTAATCAAGAACATAACTGATAATAGACTCTTCTTGGAAGAGTCTGAAATGTGTAATATATTAAAGATTTTTGTATTTTTGGCAGGATCCTGCATTTCTGGAGAAAAAGGAGCGTTGCGAATACCTGAAGAATAAGCTCTCTCACATAAAACAACGAATTCAGGACTATGATAAAGTTATGAATTGGAATGTAGAAACTTAGCTATGCCTTCACTTTGTGGATTCTGTTTTTTAAATCAATATGCATATTTTAAACTATTTATTTACTCTCACAACAGTACACCTATGGGGATTACTTAATCACTTTGTCACTTCTTTAGCTGTTGTACATTACTGGTAGGTTTTGTATGCAGATCCAATTTTAAATCTACGCAATGAAGTTCTCAGGTTTTAGAAGATCTGTGTGAACATTCTGCTTTTATTAGACAGTACACAGGCTGGTCTCTTAAATGTGAACACTTCAGTTGAAAATACTGTATTTGCAGACTTGCAAAGCCCAGCAGAGAAAGCAGTTCTAAATACCATGTGAAAAGTTTGCACAGAAATGCTGTTAATGATTTCAGATTTTATTCAGAGGTGACATCTTAATGATACCAGAAAGAGTTGAGCTGTTCTTTCTGCCTGGGGTTTGGTGGAGTCCTTAAGCGTATGCAAGTCAAAAATAGTTTAATAAGACTTTTTTTAATTGTATTTTCAAATGCTCTGCTGCGTGTCAGAAATTATCTGGAATTATGCCCAAGAGATGCAAAATAACTTCCTACTTAACTAACCATAGTATACTGAGGGGGAGGGCAGGTTCTGCTAGGGTTTTGTTGTTACTCCCCTCTGTAAAGGTGATGCAACAAATCTATACATGGCCTTAAAGGAATAGAGGTACAGGATGAGACTCACAATAGTGTTCCTTTAGTGTTGCTACAGGCCAGTATGCTCTGCATACCTTTTTTTAGTCATCTTAGTAGGAATCTGTGGATTTAAAGGCAAAACACTTTATTCTTCGACAGCAGATAACAGCACTTGTCTAGGCAGCAGCTGTTTGTGAACTTGGCATTCAGAGAGTAAGTACAGCAAAATCAATTCTCATTCAAAGTACGAATTATGAGGATCTCTTGCAAGGGCAGGTAAAATGCTTTAACAGAAATGCTTTCCAGAGCATAAATGAATAAACTCAGTATACATTTTTATATTTTATCTTGGGGATAGGTTTGTACATGCAGATGTTTTCATAAGCCAGTAAATTTACTCTTTGTATCCTTTTACACATCTTTGTTTACCTTTTTTACTTACTAAAATTGTTAGAAGCATTGGTAGTCTCTTTGTACAGTTTTCTACAATTGCAATTTGTCTGTTATGAAATATATTTTAATTTGAAAAAAAACCACCAGTGTAGACATGTTATTCTATTCCTTATAAGGCTATTTTTGTTTGTTAGAAAAAAAATGTGCTCTGATTAAGGTTATTTCAAAATTTTGTTAGCAATTATTTTTCTTTAAAGAAAGTTTTCAACTTTTGCCTTAAAGACAAGACATCAGGAAAGCTGCAGTTTAAACAGTGATGGTAGTTTTATCTCTGTTCTGCAGTACTGGAAGTGCATTAATATACCATGGTCTGGCAGTTACATCCCTTCTGCTTTTTGAGCCCTTACCATTCATACGCAATCCTGATGGTTACAAACCCACTTACATAGTTATGATGTTGACATTCCAATTTTATTAGCCACTTAAGTCCAAGAGTTTTAGTGGATGAAGTACACAAGACATCATGGGAACACTGAGAGTTTGAAGACCTGGCACCTCTTCATTTGAAAACCTTCAGTCTCATCTACTTGGAAGGCGTCTCAATATTTTCATCAGTCTGAAATCAGATGACAGTCAGTGCTATCCCTTGTTTTCCCTCTCTTCTCAGGGGCCTCTCTAGTTCAAGTTCCTATCCTTTTCAAAGAAGAGGAAATCCCTCTACCTCGTAAAGGAGCGGAGCCAAGTGTTCTGTATCTATTGTGCTGTATGCTGTACACTGAGGTTTCTCATTTTTTGTTAGTGGGCGTTCTGGGCATTGTATCAGCACCAGAAGATTAATCCAAGTTTAAGGATCAATTGATGTTTATAAAGTGTGAAAAAGAAGCCGACTCTGATATTTTCTTTGGAAGATTGACAGTCTGCACTGTTGGCTAGGCCTTCCTCCCATAGGACACTGAGAGCCCAGCACCAGGCTCTCTTTGACAGTGGTCTGAGTTTCAGCACCTGAGAAGCTGGCCCCTGGCCTCTCAGGCAGTGCCTGCAGAGCCTCTGCAGAATCATCCTTCTTCTCCTTTCCTGCAAAGTTTCCAGCAAATGGGTTGGGGAAGGGGGACGCCATGCCTGTGGCTGGAACAAGGAAATAAACCAAGCGGAGACAGCCATGTGTGGATTGCTCCATGTTTCCAAGCAAGGTGTCACAGGTGTGGCTGAGTGGATTTTCCAAAAGCTGGAGAGAGAAGATAGGTAGGAATGCTCCCTTCTGCCAGTCTTTGGGTTTTAAATAGGATTAGCGCAGTCCGTGGCAGTGGGGTATGCTGAGCATGGAGCTCCAGGAGAAGAAATTACCTTAACAGCTTAGGAAGTTGAGCAAGGCAACACATGGGAACCATCACAATAAATTACTTTCTCAGTCTTGGATCTCTGACAGACCTCAAAACTGCTAATCAGGCACTTCCAGTTCATACAACTGGTGAGCTGGATTTGCTCTAACCTATCAATGGAAGACTGAAAAGGGACTTGTCAGCAATGCTCTGAACGTACCAAAGCAAAAAATACTAGTCTAAGAAACATTTTTATTTCTCAGAGAAACTGAGATTAATGAAATAAGAATTGATGGCTGGAAGTCAAACCTAGTCAAATGCAAGATGGAAATCAGGAGAAAATTGAGGGAGAATTAGTTACAATCAGAACTATGAGGGAAAGTTGTCTCTTGATATCCTTAAAGAGTAGAAAGTATACTTCAGACAAACTAAAGTTACTAGATTATTATTACGTAGGTGCAGTCTCTCTAGTCAACTGTGAATCTACACTGTTGCATGTACATATAAACAATCTGCTATGTGGTCTTACTGGTGTGACTGGGTTTTTGCAGAAGGTAGTAAACATTTGTTTGAAAATTACCAAGTAATAATGCCCTACAGTGGCATACGGTGCCCACTTTCAATTACAGCCTGTCCCAGGAACACTGACTGTAACAAGAACTTTTATCCTTCGGTCTTCCCCTCAGGAAATGCCCACCTGGCTCCACCGATTCCAACAAAGGGAAATGTGCAAGAGAGGTACAATTTCCAGGAATATAATGGTTTTCAAACTGGACTTGAATAAATCAATAAAAGGGCTTTTTTTTTTGTCTTGATAAACAGCTGAATATCCTTGCTCAAGATAACTGTTTCAACATCTGCATGTTCTTTATTAATCTGTACATTTTTTGCAGGGCAGACAAAGCAGCAACTAATAAACATAACAAAAAGTTTGTATCGCAGAGTAGGGTGCACTAGCTGTCATGACAACGTATCACTAAAAATACTCATGGCAATGAAAAAAAAAATGAAATTGTAGCAGTAACTGTACAGTATTTGGTTTATTAATCTCAAAATTGTGGTGGGATGTGAAGCTTTTGGACAATCATAATCTACACAATGATTGTATATCCTGTGTTTCTGTCCAGCATTGAAATCCTTGGCCTTGACAATAAAAAATATCCTTGTTCTGAAAGAAGTCTCATTTCTCTCTCCTCCTCTGAAAGTTGTCACCTTGCAGCTATTTTTCCATTTCAACATTTTATAAATTGGACTTTTTCCTTTTTAAGAAAGGATGGCATGTGATCTAATGGGAGTAGATCAAGCTTTATTTCTGTTCCTAGAAGCAAATCTTGACTTCTTAAAGAGTCAAGTAGTCTTCAGGAGTTTTCACTGCTTTCCTTCAAATTATCTTGGATTCTTCCCAGGTATGATTTAGTTGAAAGCTAATTAATTTCTCCTCTGTTTTCCCTGTATTTATATAAATTGTTCCTGATAAATGCAACAGTCTGAATGATACAGAAGCAGTTTTTCCTCACTCCTATTTAAAGAAATGTTAGAATTGCTTAAATGTTTTCTTCTTCATTTATTGTCTTACTTGGATGTAGAGTGACACCCCTCAGAAATGGATGCTCAGCAACTTTCCTGTAATTCAAGAGGTCAAACCCAGTCTTGGTACACTTCCACTGTATCCAGGAAAGTTATGATTGCTCTGCAGAGAAATTGGCTAAAACTATCTTTAGCTTTATTGAGCTAATCCTCATCTTGATGCTAATGAAATGGAAACTCCTGGTGACATGAGATGGATCAGCACTGCTTGGAATTATTTTATGTAAAAGCAAAACATAATCACGTAACATTAAAATAATAATTTGAGACTTTCATACAGTTCTAGAATCTGCACTGTAATCCTGTTTAAATATCAATAAAAGATCTTGTGGAATTACCAGAACATGTGAAATGGCTATGATGTATTCTTTCATCTTGAAAGACTGCCGATTCCCTACTACTCCTAAATTACGTGCGCTCTGGTTATTAAGTTTCTTCCCCTCTACCTATAACCGAGTAGTTAGAGTAATTTTCGCTTTCTGCCACTGTGTGTAGTATTCTGTTCTGGGGATGTACAAAAATTAAATATAGGCACACGTAAATCATACGTAAATTATTTTTTTCTTTTTCACAGCAGATTTCAGATCTTGGTAGTTTTCAATGTTTCACAATTCCGATCGTGTTTTTCTGTTGCCAAGCTTGTTCTGCTAACATGTCCCTCTGTCCCTTGTATGCTTGTACATGTGTGTTTTCCTTGCTGCCTCATCCTCACAAAGGCCAGTCCATCTTATGGCAACGTTTTGTCACCATGTCTTCTTCTCAAGCACTCTGATGTTAATCCATACAACTGAAAATGCTTTTCTTGTATTTAAACAAATCATCCTCTAGGTTTAACAAAGTGAACTAGTTGCTGTTGCAAACTCCTGAATGTAGGGACCATGCTGTGCTTCATTTGGCATCAACTGGTCTATTACTGCAGAACTGTTTGTCAATTTCCAGGCATAGAAAAGGAGGGGTAATAGAAGAAAGTTACATTTAAACGTAATTTTATAATCTTTACTGTAATAGTTGTGAAAAGTAGTTAGTTAACATTTATAAAAATAACAGTGCATTTTCAGTGTGAGAAGCACAACTTGTTTTCTGCCTGCATAGGAAGATAACCACTATTACAAGCGCTTCAGATTCTTCTTTGGAGAGAACAATAGAAGCCCCTACCGGACCTATGTACCCGCCAAAACCCCAGTATTTCTACTGGGTTTTAAAATTGTGACTGTTTTTCTTCTTGATGCTTTCTTTTAGCATCTAGTCAGCTTTGTGTGTGCAAACAAAATAGCCTGTTACCCTACCTTGAAAAGCAAGTAAAAAGGAAAAGCTTCAGGAATTTCTCACCTCTAAGCAATTCCTACATTACAGATTCACAGAGTCACAGAATGGCAGGGGTTGGAAGGGACCTCTAGATCTGGTCCAACCCCCCAGCTAGAGCAGGATCGCCTAGAGCAGGTTGCACAGGATCACATCCAGGCGGGTTTTGAATATCTTCAGAGAAGGAGACTCCACAACCTCTCTGGGCAGCCTGTTCCAATGCTTGGTCACCCTCCAAGTGAAGCAGTTTTCCGTCATGTTCAGATGGAATTTTCTGTGTTTCAGTTTGTGCCCATTGCCCCTCGTTCTGTCACTCAGCACCACTAAGAAGAGTCTGGCCCCTGCTTCTAGATGTCCACCCTTTAGGTATTTCTCAGTGTTGATCAGATCCCCTCTGTCTTCTGTTCTCCAGGCTGAACAGCCCCAGCTCTCTCAGCCTTTTCTCATAAGAGAGATGCTCCAGTCCACTAATAATCCTTGTAGCCCTCCACTGGACTCTCTCCAGTAGTTAGTTGCCTGTCTTTCTTCAACTGGGGAGCCCAGAACTGGACACAATATTCCAG
>VWZZ01004576.1:7985-24765 GCA_013399095.1 Psophia crepitans | reverse complement strand
AGAGAAGAGAAGAGGAGGAAGATATTGGAGAAAATAATTTTACCTCTCTCATGTTTCTCATAGTTCTATTAAAATGCTTAATTATCTAGACAGGAAGGATAATTTGTGTTCCATTCCTGAATCCAAAAATATTAAAATATCATTAGCATTTCTGAGAGACCAAAAATATAAATATCATGTGTGTTTTTCTTACCCTCTATAATCTCCACTTTTTAGTACAAAGACAAGTATTTCATGTTTTTGAAACATGTTTTGTCATTCTGTGCAATAGTTATATGATCTACATTACTAGCAGAATAATAAGTAAACCAAACTGCCTTCTCAATGTAAGAATCTTAAATTATGTAAAACTATTTTTGATTATGGCTGTAGCTAGAAATTACTGCTTCAAGACTAAGATTGAATGAAATCTTCAGACATAATCTATAATAACTTCAGCTTCTGCACATCAAGTGTTTTGTAATAGGACTTACTGTGAGAAGGGAAAAGAAAATCTCCAAAGGGAAGAAACTCCAGCTAGGTAAATTCAGACCTGAAATTAAGTAAAATGCACGTAACAGTGAGAGCACTTTATCATCTGAACAATTTACGAGGGATCTGGGAAGTATGGGTTGCACTTTTTCTGTCTCTCCCCCTGTGCAAACTCCCTCCATGCCCCCAATTTGCTGGAGTTAATGAAAAGTATGAGCTTGACATGGGAATTACTGGGAAAAATTCTCAAAAACCTGACTGGAATATACCCTTTCTAAAATATAATCGCAATGTACTCCAAGATTTTTAAAACATATGAAACTGTCAGCTGGAAATCTGATTAGAATATAAATGTTTTCGGCCTTCTGGAAGACTGAGAAATAAATTTTGAAAAAGAATCTGAACAAATAAAATATTTTTATTTAATAACGTAATAAATATGTAGAATAATAATAATAATAATAAAAAGACATTCAGTTAACTAAACGTGGACATCTACCATGTAGACATCTGCAGCTAAGGTAGTTTCCTATCACTTAGTTTCCCTAGTCAGTAGTCAAATAGACCAGTTCACTTCTTAAAGTAAACTTCTAAAATAGGTTGCATAGGCTGCAGTCCTAAAGTGACAGAGGAGGATCAGGTATCTAATCGTTCTGGGTATCTACAAAACAGATCTCTATGGAATCTGTCTGCATATTGTAAATACTTGGAGGTAGTTCAGTACTGACCAATACGTTTACTGGTTTTTTAAGACAATGAGCATATTTGAGAACATCTTAAATGTGAAATACTGTCTTTGTTGAATAAATCCTCCTTGAGTGTGTTAGATAGTGACAAACACAATAGACTGCAGCGATTCTTTCATGTTTACTACGATGCTATTTTGTTTGTTTTCTATTGTCCCAGTAGATTACTACAGAAATTCCAGTTTCTCACAATAATTATACAAGATACAAGGATGTCTGACAAATGTTGTAATTCTATTAATATGTCTGTTAATTTATTTATTCTGCACTTAGTGTAACAGTAGTCTCTTCAGTGTTGAGTTTTTTCTTGAATCAAGACTTCAGACATGTATCTATTTTCTGTGTTATCCAAATAAGAGGTATCATATTCTGTATAACAACCCAAATCTAGGATATATATACATACCAATATATATTGACTTCAGAAGAAGCAGGAGTAGAGTCTTAGTCAATAGCTTTATGAGTCATTAGCTTTATTGCTTTATCCCAAATACCAAACCCATTTTTAAACTTCTAGACTATGTGTTTAGTCCTCAAAAGCTGGTTAACGGATAGCTGAGTTATTTCATATGAACTCGTTAAATAAATAGTGCTTTATGTAACAAATAAGAGCAAAACAAATAAACAAACAAAGAATAATAAAAAAGAAAAAATTAAAGTTGTAACATGTAAGTACAGGTTTAATGCTTAGGGAAAAAAGACTTTCTATTCTTCAGCACTTTTACTACCAGTAAGTAAACGTAGTACTCAATACACATCTGTAAACTGTGGAGTCACTATGTAGTAATTTTTTCTGTAGACAGTTCCATACCTATATAAGTGATATCTCTCTCCTGGTATCTGCTGTATTCATTTTCTAAAGAGAGCTAATACTTAGAACAAAAAAAAAAACTGCTTTAAATCTTATTTTTCCAATTCAGCAATGCAAAGACACCATTTTTCAATAACTGAATCTTTATGTAGAGTACTTAGTATTAAGAAGTGCTTAGGACAAACAATACTGCCATATGTAGCATGAGATAAGAGTGGTATAAGCACATATCTGGTCAGATAAGTGAGAGAATCATAGTAAACAGGCTAAGAGATTTGTATTCCCTGCAATACATAAACAACTGCTCATGGCTAGTGATATGCTTCAAGCAGCCTGGAGTTCTGCCAAGGCGATCCACTCTAATTGACTTCAGTTCATGATCAGTATCACAAACAGGCATTGAAAATATCTTCAGAAACTTTTTTTAAAGATCATGTTGCCAGTGATGGGTTTGTCCCGTTACTGCTTGCAACTTAAAATGCCACTTGTGTCACCCCTCACTTCCAAAATTCGGTAACCATTCTGCATAAGTGACTCCAAAAGAGTGATTGGAGGGATATATCAGCTTCCCAGAGGACATGTTTACAGGTGTATGTTTGATAGCGTTTGTATGGTAATGTGAAAAAAAACCAAGTGTGAAGCTGGGGATTCCTGGACTGGAAGAGGGAAATGTTATTTGTATGCTATTGAATAAATGACCAGTGTTTAATAATATAGCTTAAGTCTGTACAAAACTTTTCATAGTCCTTTAAAACTTGACTCATTCTAATTTTGCCTTAGAAGACAGTATGCCTTGTGTTTTAGAAAGTTTCTATTTGACATCTCCCTGCCTTTTGATCTTGACACTGTCATCTTTGAGGATATTTCAATTTTTTTCATTTCATAAAATATCTTGCAGATTGGAAACAAATAAGCTATTCCTCTCCAGTTTATACCGGAAGATCAGAAATGGATTTCATCTGCCTTTAAAGATGTAACATACTATTTTCACAACTTCTTAGTTCCTTCATTCATTGAACACCTCAATATTCTTTGAGAAAGGACTATGCTGGATGCCAGTGTCCTGTAGAAGAGAAAATTGTTTCTGAGTCATTGTAAATTCTCAAACTAATGACTCTCTTCTCATTTTATAAGAGGTATAATCCTCTCTTTGAGTTTCTTTATTTTTTTTTGTTATTATTATTTTACAACTGCAACATAGGAGCCTCATCAGAAATAACTTTGTCAGAAATAATGTTACTAAAATCAAAATCTCCTTTTCACCCACATGGTTAGGAAAAAAAAACCTTATCTTAAACCATCTATATACGGAAACTTGAAAAATAAAAAACTGCGAAAAGCATTTCTCTTCATTAATACATGATGATTTTTTTCTTTCATTTGTGTCCTTAATTTTTTCCATAAACATTCAATGTAATTCTTGCAATCTCTTCCTTTAAAGCAATAATATTAACCACAAAATGATGTCAATTGTGTTTTCCTTGTGTAGCCTCCTTCATCCCTAATCCTTTCTGCCCAGAAAACTATTTTAATTTATGATGATACTTTCTGAGAACTAAGACCTAAAATATAGGTCTTGAGAGTGCTCTCTGAGCAAGTGAGAGATGGACGGAGAATCAGGTCCAGCCAGCATGGGTTCCTCAAGGGCAGGTCCTGCTTGACCAGCCTGATCTCCTTCTATGATCAGGTGACCCACCTAGTAGATGAGGGAGAGCCTGTGGATGTCATCTACCTTGACCTTAGCAAAGCCTTTGATACAGTATCACACAGCATTCTCCTAGGGAAGCTGGCAGATCATGGATTGGACCAGCACACTCAGCTGGGTTCGAAACTGGTTGGAAGGACGTGCCAAGAGAGTTGTGGTGAATGGTGTTAAATCTAGTTGGCGGCCGGTCACTAGCGGTGTTCCCCAGGGCTCGGTCTTGGGGCCAGTACTGTTCAACATCTTTATCGATGACCTGGATGAGNNGTGGCCAAGAAAGCCAATGGCATTCTGGCCTGCATCAGAAATGGCGTGGCCAGCAGGAGTAGGGAAGTGATTGTCCCCCTGTACTCGGCTCTGGTGAGGCCTCACCTCGAGTACTGTGTCCAGTTTTGGGTCCCTCAATACAAGAAGGACATGGAGCTAGGGACTGGAAAACAGATCTCATGGGGAGTGACTGAGGGAACTGGGGCATTTTAGGCTGGAGAAGAGGAGGCTGAGGGGAGACCTGATCGCTCTCTACAACTACTTGAAAGGAGGTTGTAGTGAGGAGGGTGTTGGTCTCTTCTCCCAAGTAGCAAGCGACAGGACGAGAGGGAATGGCCTCAAGTTGCATCAGGGCAGGTTTAGATTGGATATTAGGAAAAACTTCTTCATGGAAAGAGTACTGAGGTGTTGGAACAGGCTTCCCAGAGAGGTCGTTGAATCGTCGTCCCTGGAGACGCTCAAAAATGCATAGACATGGCACTCCAGGACATGGTCTAGTAGGCATGGTGGTGTTAGGTTGACGGTTGGACTTGATGATCTCGGAGGTCCTTTACAACCTTAGGGATTCTATGATTCTATGATTCTATAATCCATTAAAGGTTTGACAATAATCAATTTGATACAAAAGTTTTCATAAATTCCACATATTACTTTTGTCCAAGATTCTAATCCTCAAAACGAAATTGTATGTAAGATGCAATAAAGTTTCTCTTCTCCTAAACATCCCTTCTCCACAACAATCAGTGGCAAGCTCATATTGACTTCAGAGGACTAGACGATCACAGTAAGGAACAGTCTCCTGTTTTCCAAAGGCTACTTAGAGTATTATTGAAAAGCATTACTCTTCCGTTGCTTTTCCTTAAAACAATGCAGAGAAAAAAGAAATGTGTCCATATAAAGACAGAGCCTGAAGTTTAAAAGGTGTAGACCATTAAGTCCTCTCATGCTTCCCAAAATGGTCCCTCAGAACTAAGACATTGCTCACTTACTGTGTAAACAAATGACTTAAGACTCTAGACCTGCTGGCCAGTAGCCCATAAAAAAACCCAACCAACCAACCAACCAACCAACCAACCAAACAAACAAACAAACAAAAAAACCCTCTTAAAAACATCTTTAATAGGAAATAACATTTCCCTGATAAGGATTTTATATTAATTTTGATGTGACACCGTAAGAGAGAATACAACTTCTTTCCCTGATTCTTGCTGTTATTGTATGCACAGGTTTAAACTGGATACTTTTAGAACTGCTAAGTATTCAACAAAAGCAAAAAATTACTGATATGAAATTCAATATAGAAATAAAATATTCTAATGAATATACATCAGAATGTACACTGTAATATGGTCAAGATTATTTATTGCCATTAAAATATTATAGAATATATTTGGCAATTTTGATAAGATTTTTCTAGTGGATTCTACAATGAAATCTTGCTTTCCATTTACAGTTACAGACATGTAATCATATCTGAATTACAGTCATTTGTTTTGGTTTTGTTGGTTTTTTTCAGGTGAACCAAAAAAAATTTCAAGAATAAATTATGGAAATCAACATACCTTTGTTACTTGTTCTGTTGGAAATTGCTCAACACTTGCTAGCTGTCAAAAGACAAGGCAAATGTAGATAGCATTAATAAAACCACTGAAAACAAACCAGAAATTATTCATTATGTCAGTTGCATAAATACATTGTACATGTGCTCCAGGATGTAATTTAGTTTGCTCAACTTTTGCCCTGTCCCCCCCCAAAAAATAAAATAAAATTAGTTCAAAGTAAATACAATCAGTCATCTCATCCGAAATTGTCAGAGTGATATAATTTTAGAGATGCCAGTATGTCTCCACTGGTTAAAGATAAACCCAGATTATGAGCTGTAACTAAACACCTAACTTGTTGACAAGTACACCACTTTCCCTAGGCATCTATCCCTTGAAAACTGCACATGGTTTTAACCTTCCTATCTTAGAAGGGACATAGAAAAACTAGAAAATTACCAAGAACAGAGATTCAAAAAATACTTCCATACAGGAAAGACTGAATAGATCAGGTCTCCAATCTCTTCAGCTTGGAAAAGGGACAACTGAGACAGGGCATCACTGACTCATGTGTGGGTAAGAAAGAAGAATGGGGTATGATTACTCACTTTTTCCTGTGCCACAAAAACCTGGCAATGACCAGTGAAATTATGTGACAACAGGCTCAACTCAGACAAAAGAATGGCACAAAATGTTTTGTTGAATTGAAAAGGGATTAGCTTGGTATATGGGGAAAAGTCCATCAGCAGCTATTAAAAATGAGCCTGGTGCCTAACCTGCAGCTCAGAAGTTCTTAATCCTCGTGATTGTCAGAAACTGATAGGATATAAAAGGAAAATTGCTTTATAATATTTTCCATTTTCCCTTAATCTTTCTATAAGATTTTTCTGGTTACTACTGCTACAGACTAGCTATCGGGCTAGACAAACCTGTGGTCTGACCCTGCACAGGTGCTCCTACGCTCTCAGACTGCAGAACTGCACTGCTTTTCTGAACAGACAGAAGGAAGGCTGTTGGTAACAAACATTGTATTATTCAACTTAACTGAATTTCTTTGTGTTTACACTATAGCATTATCATTGTTTCTGCTGTAATTTTGCTTTTCAAATTTTGGATATTTGAACTTATTTTCAGTAGCATTCCTGTTGCAGAACTTTTCATGTTATTTGCAGTTCAGATTTATCGGACTGAACTTTACTCCCATTTTATTCCCACAAGTATGATACAAATCAATGTAGGAAGTTAGGTGTTGTAAAGCAGAGTCTTACTCCTGAATTTTTAAGCCACTGGGGAATTTATGTAAAGTGGAAAATTGTCTTCAGTTTTCACTTTGAATCCCTGGCACAGAGATTTGATTCATTCTACCCATGGTGCCTGAAATGCCACATGCTGAACAAGTACAAAATATTCAGGAGATGATGGTATGTGTCCAAGGGGACAGTTCCGCTTTTACTTCTACTGTACTTTGATTTTGTCATATAAAAAAGACCAAGAAAAACTTTACTGCAGTACTGCCTGCACCCTTCGTGCCTTACTCTGAGGGCTCGTGAAGGGCTTTGGGGCTGAGAGGAGAGGGGGGATTTGAGTATGCTTCATTTGGGTTTCAAGTTGTTAGGGTTTTTCTTAGAGAAATGGACTATGTCTAAGAGGTTAAAAAAGCACCGGTTTTTAAAATCAAACTCCTTGCTTTCCTCAAGACTTTTTCTTCAGAGGAAGAAAAGAATGGGGAACAAAGAAAAAAAAAAGAAAAATAAAAAGAAAGACAAAGAATTACATTGGCTTTTCCTTTTTATTTCGCTTTTACTAACATAATCCTGACAGAAATACTCAGAGAATATTCCTTTCCTCACAGAAAAAACAACATTTAAATCTGAATCGGCTCAGAAGTTGTAGTGATGCCCTGCTGATTTTTTAATATAGAAGGGAACTGAAATAACTCCTCATGAATAAAAAAAAACATAATAGGATAAGCATTCACTTTCCAGGAAAAAAAAAAAAAAAGAAAGAAAGAAAGAAAAAAAAACATTGATCATTTGCAGGACTTTCCATTTTAATGGTTTGTCGTCTGTACTATATCCTAAAGCTCAGGTGTCACCAAATCTCATAATAGATCCATGGATATGATGCCAAAACTGAATACACTCAAGTCTTTCAACTTTTTCTGAACTTACCCTGCTGCCTTTGAAATCCAAAGCTGATCCACGAGCTTCAGTTGGAGCAGGCTTTTCTGATTCAAAGCTATCCTATGTCACGTTTGGAATATTTCATTGTGCAGCAGGGGCCAGTGAGGAACTAAAAGCCCGAGTCTGCTTGTCCAAAGGTAAAGCAGTGCCTAGAGGAGGCTGAAAGTACACGGAGCGGCTCTGGCTGGGCAGCTATCCACATTTCATGTGCAGTTAGAAAGGCACATGCAGTCATAAATGTAGTTTCTTCAGTGGTTTTCTTTCTACTTGTCAATTGCTATTTTATTTTATTTTTTTATTTGTCCCTCAGCTTCTTTCACATAGATAATTCTAAACATTAATACAAGAATTGTTTTTGCATGAATCATATTGGGGAAATACATAGCTGTCACACGTGTTCTGTTCAGGTTCATTCAGATGCTGTCCCTGTATTAACACTCTATTGCCAGCAGGCATTTTCCTTCAACCTATGCCAGGGTTGCACATTAGGTGAAACATTATTCATAGCATTTGTTTTACTATTGGATTGTGTTTTTTATTCATGTCAAAGGCACACCTGAGAATAGTAGGCTTTACCAGGAATTGTCAGAAAACGGCTATTGTCTTCATTTCATATTTGTAGCTGACTACAAACCAGGTATAAAAAATAAACAAAATATGGACAAGAAGGCACACTGCACGATGCATGCAAAGCTATACCGGACAAAGTCTTAGGAAACACAGTGTAGTGTACCCTGGGGAACGTTTCAGTGCTAGCAGAGGAATGGCCTAGAAAATTTATTAGATTTTATCCAGCCCTAGCATCTACGACTCAGAAAGGCTTATTGCTCTCTAAAACTTACTGCCTGGCTAAGGAACTAGTCCTGGCAGTGCTTATACTTTATCGCTACCAAGCCAATTCTTGGTGAAGCTTTTTGCCTGCTCCCACAGACCACCCTTGGCAAAATGGCCTGGATAGCAACAGTTGTTAATGTATTAACATTATATATTAACCTGCGTAGGAATGTTGGAATGGGACACCCAAAATGTTCTGGATAGCATTTGCCCAAATCGATAATGCTAAAGAGGAAGGTGATGATAATCATCAAAGGGATTAAGTAGTTACCAGGGGATTACCAAGAGATTTTGAAACAAAGGAATAGGTTTGAAAAGCGGCACCACAGTGTGAGGATCAGCAATGGGGGAGAGACCCCAGGGATAAGCGGTGTGGGCAGGCAGGTGGGTGCTGCCCGCTCTGCGCGGGTTGGGGCCCCACACCGGTGTGTGCCCGGCACCGCCGGGGCTGCTGCACCACGGGGAGTGGCGGGGGCGTCCCTGGGGCCGGAGCGCCCCTCTCTGCCCGGAGGGTGCTGGGGGACCCCACACGGCTGGGGAGGGAAGGGGGGAGCGGGGTGTTTGTGTGCACATACGTGTACTTGAACCGTTCAGGTCAGTCACAAAGGCATGTTTAAACAATTGTGCATGTCTGTTATCATTTGGGATTCATACTTTGAGTCTGTTATGTCACTGATACAGGTCCTGAATCTGTAGTTCACTGATTGCTGGTTAATTTCGTGTCATTTTTAAATAAATATAAGCACTTTGATCTTGATTTGCTTTTAACTACATAAACGGAGTACTTTTTCCTTGCAGCAGGGACCATGGACAGAAGCATGTGGTATTTCCCTGGAATGCTGGCCCGGTGGTGACTGATAGATTAGATGAGGCCTGTTCAACACGCCTGACACCAGCTGAGTTTGACTCTGTCCAGCCACTCCGAAATGATTAGAGGAAGCTGGAGGTTTACTTCAGCAGAAGCTGACAAATGCACTATGTTCTTTTCTGGATAATATTAAAATTAAGCACTTTCACAGAGCAAAATCTGTCAGCAGCTTACTGGCTATTCCTGTGCTCAGACCTTGTTTATTTGGTCCAATTTAGAAGTCAGTCCGGCTTCAATAAATTCCATGCTCTGAAGTATTACCCTTCTAATATGCTTGTTAAACCACTGTTTTTTCTAATTTATACTTTCATTTTGCAGTCATTTTCAAATAATATCAGTTAATGTTTTGATGAATCTCTTTCCTTGCTGGCTATACAAAACATTCATTTTAAATATACATCCATCTACAGCATCTTCACCGTGGTTGTGTTCTTATTGCAATTTAATATCGCAGGCTGTTAATGAAAACAGCTGATGCCAAAATAATGCTAATATCCAGTCCAAAAGTTCCAACCAAAACCATTACTGCTTATTTCCCAATTAACCAGAGCCTCTTCTCCTTAAAAATGAGCACCACAAACTATACATCACTAGTGTACATATGCTGAGCAAACTACTGAAGCCTAATTTTTTCTGCCTACATTTCTACAAAGCTAGATACTTATTAGGATGGATAGGACTCATCCTTTTTCCTCTTCTCTCATTCTAGTGATAAGGATATCATTATCTTCTCACCAAAATAACCTTTTTTTTTTCAGTAGAAAGTTATAGGTATCAGGTATATAAGCCCACTTTATTTCAATTACAAATTCAAATCATCTAGCTAGCAATAATTTATTTAGCATCTAACAGTGTAACAAAGTACATGTAGGTGCAATCTAGACCTCTGCTCTGGAGCAGATGGTGTGCACGTCCACTGGCTACAATAAATCTCTTATCTGGTTTGTTTTTATTCAGTTCCAGTGAAGGGCATTCTATATGTTTTCATATTCATATTTAAAACTTCTTTCATTATTTAGCCTAAATAATTTTTGCAGAAACATACTGTTCTCTTCCAGTACCCATTTTATAACACCTCTTTCACATGGAAGAGGCAACATCTTTCCTCAGATTTCCTTTTTAAGGAAGAACAAACTAATTCTTTCAACTCATCTTGAAATTTCTTATCATATTTGTTGATATCTTCTGGATTCTTTCCAACTCATCTATATCTTTCTTGAAGTGTGTTTCTCAAAAAAATATACGTAAGACTGATATAAACTTTTGTCAATCTGGAACCATATATATCTTGAATACACAACTCTTGCTAAAATATCATCAAATATTCCCTTTCATTTTTGCAAGAATATCACATTTTTGAGTGACACTGAAACATCCAGATCCACTTTTGCAATATTGTTGCTTCATGAGTTTGTCTCAATTTTCTAATTCATCTTCTCTTAATACATAATATTTCACCTCTTCGTCTTGAATCTCAGCTTGTTTCTTTCAAATCACCCCTTCAGTTTATCAAGACTATTTTGAACTCTCATGCCTCTCCCCAAAACAACTATCCTAGGTTTTACTCATCAGTAAAATGCATTATGTTCTTTACTCCATCACATTATCCATTAATGAAAATATCAAATAGATTTAGTCCCAGAATAGATTCCTGCAAGGTTTCACCTGAGATGTCTTTGGAGTGGGCAGTAAATAAGTGACAGTTCCTCTAGGAGCAGAGTTTTCCACGAGGATGTGTGTTCATCTGACGATGTTTTTGTGCAGAACATGCCTGCCCAATTCCTTTATGAAAATATCACCTGGAACTGTGTTGCAAACTTTGCTAAAAGTCAGGCTGTACCGCATTTAGTACTTCATCTCTCCAGCCAGTTAATCTATGAAAGCAATGCATTTATTGCCCTTCCTCCACATTATTCCTCCGATGCTCCGTTAATCTGTAGTCTCCATTCCTTCTGCTGTTACTTTTCCAAGACACACAGAGCATCTCAATATTCACTGGGTTACGGAAGGAAGTAGAAAAACCAAACAGGATGATCTAAAGCACACATACGTGCTGTGTCCAAGGGCAGTCTGAACTAAATGCATACCGGTCGTCTTTGATTCTTTGCTATCCAGTTTGTATCCTAATCACTAGAGCCAAAGACTCTAACTCTTACAGACTCTCTGGACCCATTAGTACTTTGATTCCCCTTTGAAAGTGGACAGACTTCAAAGAAGGGGTGAGTAACAAAACAGTTTAATCTTGAAATAGAGTAGTGAGAGAATGACATATGCTTGGAGGTGAATATTATGGGTTTTAATCACTTCAGGCAGAAGCAGAACTTAAATTCATACTTTTTTTTTTTTTTTTCCCCTGGTTTGTGCTTTAATTGCCAAGTTACTTCTAAAAGTGAGCTGGCAGCTCTTCAGTCCATGTTTAGAAGGAAGGCAGCAGTAGCAATCTTATCTGAAAAAAATGACTGAATTGAACCTTTTGGGTAATAAAGGTGAATGAACTCCTGAATCCCCACAGTGACTGATTGATACTGAGCTGTTCAGCACTGTTAAGACTGGCACATTTCTGTGAAAAAAAAATGAAGGCAGGTCGTTAGAAGCCTATGGAACTAATATAAAAAAAAACCCAAAACAATACATTACACTTTAGGCAATGCTGCCTTTGGAAGGTGACTCAGACAAAAACTTTTTGGAATACAGTACCGGGTTTAGCTTATTTCTGTTTAAGAGCTCCTTTAGCACCTAACACCCTTAATGGGTCCAGTATGAAGTTATGGAAGCTAACATATAAAGGAAAAATACAAATGATCTTCAGATGTGTTTCATTGAACTGAACAGAAAGGGCAGCAATTTATTACATGTGAAAGTCCTGCCATTGAGCCCAGGCCTGGCAGTCTGGCGAGGTGAAGAGGAGCCTCTCAGAAATGAACTTGCACCATCCATTAACACCTCTTAAAATCAATGACAGAACTCTTAAGAAGCAGCAGACTCAAGGCATGATCTGAGCTGGTGCTATTTCTCTTGAAATATTTTTATGCACAAATCATTTTAAGATTTGATTCACACTGAAAAGCTGGATAATTATTTAATGCATGAAGTTCATAATGATCTATATCTATCCTGCTTCAGCAGTTACATTAATCAGAGAATTACTGTTGTGCAGCAGCTCAAATGACTTAATAAATTGCATAAGCAGGAGTTTACTTTTTGTTTTCTGTCCTAAATGCTGGATAATAATTACTGTTTAGTACATGAACAGGGCTATACAGCAGGTAACACAACCTTAAACCCTTCAAGAATCACTTCTAATAAGCTTTTCCTAAATTTTGCCTGCTGTGTGGAAAATTCTAGCATATTTGTAAAAGAATTGTGCTGATTTGCTAAATCACAAGCTAACTCTCAAATGGAGGGAATGGTCACAATCGAGGACACAGATTTTAAAGATATGGAAAATGAAAGCAAATAGAACATGCTTGGCTGACTGTCATAGTTAGAGGAGATCATTGTAATAAATACATTGTTAATTACATGTTCTCAGATTACCAAAACACAGTCCCTTTACTCCTGGTGCCTGGCAGTGTTGTGAAGTTTAAACATCCTAACTGCACAAACATTTTAAATATTGAAGATATCCTTGTGGTTCCCCACTGCATTGCACCTGGCAGACTGATTATATCCTCAGAGCCTGAACAGCAGGAACTGAGCCTGGAAAGGTAGAACTCCACATAAGGCATTCTTGCAAAAAAACAGTGATACTGTTCATAATTTGAAAGCAACCATAATAATCTTTCATCTAATGTACATTAAAACGTAAAGGTTTACCTGTTCTATAAAACTGAAGAAGCTGGTTAGTGAGGGTTCAGTGTTACTCCATATCATTAAAATAGCAATGCCTACTGGTAAACCTTTCTCTTAAACTGTAATTATATCATGGTACTACTATTATTTAGATGTCAATCACAGCAAAAGCTGCAATACTGTATGGAACTTTTCAAATACCTTAAACTCACACTAAACAGACAACCTTGCAAAGTGCTGGACTGCCACAGCACACAAACTAGGCATTGAGGGTCCCTTCATTGCCAATAATGAACTAGGCACCTCTGGAAGGCGGGCAGAAAGTTTGCCTGTTTAACTCTTCAATACCTATCTGGAGTTTAGACATTTAAGGCATCCCATATCAGTAATCAAACATTGGTCAAATTCACAGTGTAGATATCTGTATCTGAGTTTGTCGCAGAAATTGTTTTTACAATTAAAGAAGTTAAATTGGCACTAATGGGTGCAACTCACCTCATTCTGCAGTTGATGCCTAAAACAGATGAGTCATGCTCCAAAAGTGCCTTTTTTTCCCCCCAGTGCATGCAAATTAGCTTCAGAAAACGCATTTAGATGCAATCATCGAAACTTAGGTTCATCAGAAGTTAGTTAAGATGAATCATGCACTGCCTGTTTCCTTCTTCTTGAGCTGCAAACCTGAGAGCTCTGTTCTATGGATAGAAAACCTGACAGGCAAGGCCTTTTATTTTTTACAAGATGAGGACCAACAATGCTTTATAGCCTCATGATTAGCATGCTTTGCCTTGGCTGTTATATCTTGGGCAGGAGCTGTAGCCACCAGGCTACAGGCTTTGGCAGACATGTCTTTTCTCCTCCTGTTGAAGCTGCCCACTTAGGTAGTCAGGAGTGCAAGAAATGTAGACATAAAGGGAAACATGATTTAGCATACTGATTGGGCACTCCAGAGCAAAGAGCAAGAAACATGAATTTAAGCTACTGATTAGGTACTCATCAGGGAGAAATCTTAGATTCTGGTCCCTCCTCCCTTGATTATTGATATTTTAATACTATTTTCTAAATAAAAACACTTAAACAGTTCAGGAAGCAGCATATAGCCAGTGAGTATAACTTCTTGTATGGGTCTCAACTCACTTTTACACAGCTTGTATCTCAGCTAAACGCGTTCCACTCTTCACGGCAGTGATTTTCACTATAATTATGCTAAGGTTTTATAGTAATCATACCGCAGCAACACAAAATTCTAAAAATACCCTTGTGATTTTTTACAAGTTCAGGCAGATTTTTTTCAAGGCATTGAGTATTTATGGTCTCTTCAAAATATATTCAGATTCATTTAACATAGCCGATTATGAGCTGCCTGAGGGGTTTACATAAATGCTTCATCGACCCTTCTGAAGTTAGTCCCATTAAACATGAATGAGTCCAAGCTGGACTTGTTATGTTGCTAGTTTCTGAACTTCCCCAGTGGGCACGTAAAAAAATATGCAGCTATTGTGCATTAAGCAGTGTCTGCCTTTGTGTGAGTCTGTTTCATTCTTTTTTTTTTTCCCCCTTCACTCCCCTCCTTTTTTAATTTTTATTTTTTAAGATAGAATGAAAACAAACAAAGCACAGAGCCCAGCCAGAACTTCCTGAAATCTCTGGCTTGTTTTGCGTTTGTATTCCAGTAGTGTAAAAAACCTGTTCAAGGAAAAGACACAAAAGGAGTCAAAGTGCCTTTGGTAGCCACTAAAAATACAACACGAATAAAGAATGCCAGCAACAAGCAATCCTCTGAGAGTCTGAAAAGTGTCTTGAATCAAAGAAAACAATGTTCCAGCTCAACTTCCCATTAAAAAATGTCTGTTGCAATTTGAGCATTAGTCAGCTACATCCACGAATCTCCTGTGATTTCTTCCACTTAGCAGTGTGAAAAACAACAAGCAGGATTCCAGTACATTATGGCACTTGAGCATATGCTTGTATCTACCCCTAGACAACAACAGACTAATGCAAAAAAATTAAATTAAATCTTTGCTTAAAAGCTTTCATGAATCAAAAGATGAACTGTTGAAGTAAAATCTGAGTCTTAAGGAATACTTACACAAAAGAAAATCTTCACTGTCCTACAGAAAGAGCAAGAATTTAATGTTCCTCCTATATCTGCTTTAATTTACTGTAAGCCATGGAGATTTTACCCACGATTATTTTGTTACTTTAATAAGTGATAACTGGCATCAAGTATCTAATGTTTTTCTAATGAGATTTTTAGTAATAAAAAATGAATATAATAGCCACTTGGAAAATGAAAAGCCAAGCCTTCTAACATGGAAAAGTTTGCAAAACAAAGAGGAAAAGTGGTGGCTATTGGTTTTTCATTCTCATTTCTCTTGCCATTTTATTATGGCAAGTGTTCTTTTTCTGAAAAATATCCTTAGATTCCTATGATATATACGCTTTTCTTTAAAAATATTTTATTTTAAATGCCTATTTTACTATTTGTTAAGCCAAAAACCTTAAAGTGGAATGTTTTAAAAAAAGGACTAATTCTGCTGTGACTCAGTAGCTGGAAATTGCAGAGCATTTTGTGATATTGCACCTATATGCGAGAAAAGAAAATGTATCAGAAATTATTTATTTTTTGTTCTCAGTGTTGTAGCTGTCACATTTATCATCTCTCTGTCACCATTCAACAAGTTGTCTCAAAAAATCTTAATAGACTTTGGCAATGAGCCAGGTTTCATACATGCTTAATTGAAGATCTTGGTCTAATCATTTGGTATGCCATACATAAGCATTTTAAGTGAAGTGTAAGTAACTGGGACTGTTATTAACTACAGAACAAATGCAAAATGGATTACATAATGTATTTCTGTAATGTATGTATTTTGAGCCAATAAAATGACCTTTGAAAATTACTGAGATCTGTGAAAATGCTATTTACTGTAATAGGAATCAGCAAAAGAAGGTGAACTGTAGGTGAGGCTTAACACTTCTTACAGTCTCAAAATCTAAGCAACATTCAAAGGCTGTGCTGTGAATATTTAATCACCTTTAGGAAATACATGCAGTACACATGCATCATGCAACGGTATCAAGCTTTGCTGCCTTCACATTTAAACCAACATGGTTTTCCATTTTAGCACTTCCTTATTAATACTACATTCATTTATAATCAGAAACTGAAGTAAACGCATGGTATTAGAAGACATTCGTGAAATTGTAATTTAATGGAGTCAAATCCAACTGATGACTGGTCATGAGTGGTGCTCCCCAGGGGTCGGTGTTGGGGCCCATCCTCTTCAACATCTTTGTTGATGATTTGGATGAGGGAATTAAGTGTGCCCTCAGTAAGTTTGCAGATGACACCAAGCTGGGGGGACTTGTCAATCTGCCAGAGAGTCGCATGGCTCTGCAGAGGGACCTGGACAGGTTGGATCACTGGGCAGAGGCCAATGGGATGAGATTCAATGTGGCAAAGTGTCAGGTCCTGCACTTTGGCCACAACAACCCCAGGTAACGCTACAGGCTGGGGGCGGGGTGGCTGGAAAGCTGTGCAGAGGAAAAGGACCTGGGGGTGTTG
>VWZZ01004575.1:0-37973 GCA_013399095.1 Psophia crepitans | reverse complement strand
AGGACATGGTTTAGTGGTTGATAAGTGGGGGGGGGGTCGGTTGGAGATCCTTGAGGTCTCTTCCAACCTTAATGATTCTATTCTGTTCTGTTCAGTAAGACATGATGTATGTTGCCTCCTGGGAAGAAGTTTTGGAGTGCTCCATCATATTCCAGCTGTCGCAAGACATTTTCACAGCTGTTTCCTCCTCTACTGCTAAGACCTATAGTGAGGGCTGTGCCCTTCCTGGCATCACCTGAAGCAGAAGCAGACAACTCAAGAGAAGAACATATGGATGCACAACAGGAAATGTAGAAGTTTGAATCTACTGGAAGAAATGGAGACACTTTATGTATTGATTTATCTTATGCCTAAAGCACCTCTCCCTGCTGTCTGCAGAGATCCATGTTCCCCAGCAATGAGGGAGATAGACACATCCTCAGCAGCAGCTGCATGTCTGGTGTATAAAGGCTGATCATTGCTCTGATCCCTGCTTGTACAGCTGGGACCCTTTCCACACGTATTTGCGTAGGGTTGTCAGGAACTTACCTCTATACAGCCATGCACTCTCTCAGGATGTTCAGCGGGGAGGGCTGGGAAGGTTGATGGCAGCAAGAGCTCTCTCATGGCGACTGCTTTGACAAGTAGAGTGGCAGAGTCAGAAGGGACAATGACATAGTAGGAATGCACCATGATGTTCCAGTTTGGAGTCGTGTTCTGTGGCTCACGTTTGGCCAAAAGCATCCATTTCCTTTTCTAAATGGCAAAAGCCAAAACCGATATGAACAATGGGCAATAGCCACTTCCTTCAGCATTTTAACTGCAGGGCTGCTGGGTTCAGGAGCAGAGACATTCATACACATCAGAATAAGAACATTATTCTGCCTTATGGTTGAGGATAGTGTGTTATTTGTTTGGTTTAAATTTTTAACTGAATGCAAGACAGTTATTAAGAAAAACCCACTAATTTTGCTTTACGACTTGTCAGTAATGGAAAGTCGTCCACATCCGAGCCTTGGTTAATTATTTGTACAAAGATGTACTTCTAACTCCAACCCTGACTTTTGCGATTCACACCTCCAAACACTGTAGTTCTGATAGGCTAGAGAGTCTTCTCTAAGGTTTGATGTGTTGTAGTGTCTTTCCAGCAGATGCGTTGACTGGAAGGATTTACAAGCCCAACTCTGACCCATGAGATGAAACTGCAGCTTTTGAAACATGTTTTCTGGTGCAGGCTAGACAGATCTCACTAGATGTGCACTAACTATTCCTTTCTATGGCAATCTCTCCCCATGAGACTGCAATTTTCACACACTCACCAGAAGACTATGACATAGAGCATGGAAGCTGTGCTGGTTTAGCTCCAGTTCATCCCAGTCTAGCTGCCAACAGCTTGTGGGCTTGATGATGAAGGGCAGTCCATACAGTACAGACTCACAGACCCCCTCAGATTTCAGAGCCCTGCAAATATACAGCTCATGTTAGTGAAGCACAGCCAACACGAAACTAGCAAGACGACTCTACCAGGAGATGACTAGCTCCAGTGGCTATGGCAGTATCAGCTGCAGTACCGCTACAAGCACTTACTGTCTGTATTGCTGGGGCCTCTCGCTATGAAACCTTGCAGAAAAGTCCCCCCACAGTGAAAAGAGGCTCTCTTGCTGATTTCCAGATTCCCTTGTATCTGTATTGACAAGAGCATGCCAAGGAGCAAATCCAGCCTTCATGCATTTTGTATATAAACCAGATTGTTAATCTGGCCTCTTGGACAACAACTCACCCAGGCAGTTATATCTCTTCCTAAGTAATTTTTACTGGATCGTGGTTATCCTTCACTTAAACCGATATGTGCTCTACTTCTGCATAGAGCCAACATTCCGTCACAAACACCACTACAGACTTGACATTGCCTGTCCACAGTACACTTCTGCTTCATGACAGAGCATTATTAAGTAGCTTCAGTGCTTTGACTGTGGGCCATTTATGCACAATTACTGAGTCCTCTTCAGCTACTGACAGGATGAGAATAATTTTAAGAACATCTGTATCGTTCAGAAATTACAGATTTTTTTCCCGTACATAAACCTGAGAAAAGACGCTAGAGTGTCGTTCTCCTTGTTAAGCTCTGTGCTTACCAGCCACAGACTGCTGACAGGAAAGAGAATAGATTCTTATGTGAAGCCACACAGCACTATGAGACTTTCTTGCTTTTTTACTACTAGTCAACTAGTTAGCTCAGGCTTTGACAACCAGTTAACTGCTGTGGCCTCATCAGGTAGTGAAACAACAGCAGAGTTATATATGGAGCAATGGCTGCAATCTACAGAACTTCACACTGGAGGGAAACAACCCTTGCACGAATAATATCTATGGTGTTACACTCATAAAGTGCTAGGGTCATGGTAACACCGTTTTTAACACTCTGCTCCTGTCTGCATGTGTGGGATGTGCTGATCCGTAACACTAAGAGTTATGGGGATTGAGGGTATCTTACAGCAGAATTTTGCTACTAGCACTTCAAGTCCCCTCGTGCTTTATGGTGATGTTACTAGCCCCTAGCTGAAACTGAATGAATGAAGGCTGGTATTACACTAGCCTTCCAGGTACCAAGTGCAAAGCATGTAACACCACTTACTTTACAACCTGGAGTTTATACAGCACTGTAGCTGGCCAGGCTGCCATCTGGCAGGGTGAACTCAAATCTGCAGCTCTCACAGTGCCATCAGGCGTCCCAGAAAGGAGAGCTGGGTCGAGCAATCTCTCCTGCAGGTCGCACTTCAGGCACGCTAGGAGAAGGAGATTGGTTTAGATTGCTGGAAATGGCAAGGTTTAGCACATGACATGCTCAAAGAACTTACAAAGTTAATGTTTTCTAGCAACAGCAACTATTAAGGGAAGAACAACACTAAAGCCTGTGACACAAGTCAACAGTCTATCCCCGTGCCACGCAGAAGGTGAAATACCGCATGCTTGGCATGTTAGTGAAATCATGATTGGTTGGTAACTGGCCAGACAAGTTCCAGTTTTGGCGATGAGTGGCCAGCTGTAGAGGGAGCAGAAGCTTGTTTCCCAACGCTGCGCTGGGTTCAGGGCCACACATTTCCTGCCAGCTTTTCTACCTGTGTTTGTGGAGAAATCCAGCACACGGATGACACCAACTCTGGTATGATATGATGTGATATGATATGATATGATATGATATGATATGATATGATATGATATGATATGATATGATATGATATGATATGATATGATATATAGCTGCATACAATTTCTCTGGCATTCTACAGATTTCTTGAGTGTGGAAAGGTGAAAAAAACTGACTGCAGAGTAACTTAGTTTGTCTTGCTGGCTATAAGATAATGCATCGAGTATGAAGTCAATGTTTGAAGGAAAATCCACTTTTAGCAAAATAGCATAATTGTCAGTGCTGGTCAGGAGGCTGTTATGGTAGCTACTGCATAAATGAAAAGTCACACCAGGCTTTCTGATCTGCTTACACTGGAGCATATCTGCAAAAGCCATCAGCAACTCTGAGCTTTGCTTCCAGTCTGGAACTGGCCTATGGATCACCAGAAGCAAACAGGTGATCCATATGCTCCAGTGGTAATGGGAAGCTGCACACGAGAACCGTACTGGAGTGGCACCACATTGGAGAGCCGTGGAAAAGGGATTGCCAGAACTTCATGTGCAGTGCAATGGTGACAACACAGTTAGCAACAGCTTACAGGAAACACCTATGTTGGCTGTAGCTGTTGGTGTTTTCAGTGCTCACCCAAGGATGGATTAGGGATCTGTACTTAGACTGGTAAAGGAAAAAAATGATTACATATTCCTTACAAATTTTCCCATGCATTATTATAACTGTTGGCAGCTCCAGCTAGACCATTATCTATTTTAGTGCTAAATCA
The DNA here is from genome assembly GCA_013399095.1 of Psophia crepitans. NCBI lineage: Eukaryota > Metazoa > Chordata > Aves > Gruiformes > Psophiidae > Psophia > Psophia crepitans. The sequence goes on along the minus strand of VWZZ01004575.1, from coordinate 34,083 downwards.
ACAGATATAAATACAAGCCAAGTTCTAAGACAGCCTTTATTTAAAGTGCAGCTCTGGCACAGACTTTCAGTATCAAACACAAGGAACACAATTTTTAGGGCCGTACAACTGAGCCAGAAGGTTCTTGGCTATCAGTATGTAAGGCCCCTTTCCCTTGACCAAGTGGCTATAAATTCACATACCCAAGGCACATTTTTCCTGAAAAATGGAAATGAATTATAGCATCAGCAGCCACAGGACATGGCAGCAACCTAGAAGTGTCTTAAGCAAATGGCCCCTCTCAGCCTGAGGCAACAGAAACTCCAGACAGCTTTCAAAGTCACCCAGAGACCTTACTGGGGTCTCTAAACATGAGGGAACATGCCCATAGGACGGGCCCGAGTAATCTTTAAGGCTGTGGGATTTAGGAACTCTCTGCAGAGGAGGAGAGAAAATTAAATACTTAGGGTGGTCTTAGGTGCAGTGGCATGGTTGAAGCCTCCTGATGGAAGGAGGAGATGGAGGTGTTCTCTCTCTGTGCCATAGTCATGTAGCCATGTTTTAAACAGCATCTCCAAGCTGATGACATTGTCCTCTATGGTTTGCACATCGATGTCCATTCCCAGGATTGCAATGTCTGCAGAAGAAAAGGTGGAAAAGAACAAACATTTTCAGCCATAGAAAAGAACATTCTTTTGCATTTTCCACTACACCTCAGGCCCTCAAGTGCTTTCACATAAGAAGTGCTTCAGAAGCCATTACCGTGCAAATCACAGCACAGCACTGTGATGCCAGCCCTCTGAAAAGGACATTGCTAGAAGTTGATTGAGCTGCTCCACAGGTCACACCAACACCCTTATCATCAACACGGTGGGTGGACTGGCTACTGCCATCTTCAGAGGACTAGTCATGACCAATGCAAACCATCCTTCTGTTGTGGACATCTTAGCACTGGCCTCAGAGACTCTTTTCACAATTTTAAACCATTTCTGCCTTTTCCCTAAGCAACGGACACCGGATATGTGCTGCTATGAGAAATCAGAGACTGCAAAACTGAAATACTATACTAATGGGGAATTTTATAGTAGCGATGGAAAAGTATTACTCCTCATGCAGAAAATGAACATTACTTTGCCCTATGGCCCCATGACACAAGTGCTAAATATCCTTAACATGTATGTAAAGGACCAGGTCGTCACAGTCCAGAGGAGAACAGAAGCAAATCTTGACCTGACCAACACAGAGGACATATTTCAACATGCTACTGCTGAAAGTGCTGCTTGGTAACAGCAATCCCACAGTAGAACATCCTTGCAGATATAACAACAGTCAAAACTCTCCACCACCATTACATTTCATTTCAAACAAGTGAAATGCGTAAAATTTAGAGACTTGTTAAAAAGAAAGTAAAAGGAGAAAGTAAACATGTTTGCAAGGTCATAAGTATTTAAGTTACCCTGTTGGAGGTGCGGAGCAAACGTATATGATCTAGCAACAACATTTAGGAATGGAGAAATGTAGGCTAGGCAGCAGAGTTGGGGAGGTTAAGATTAAACGCTTGCAAAAAATCAAACCAAAACAAAACCACCAAAATGCCCCTAAATAATAACTCAAAGGTGCATCGAAATGAGTACATAGCATAAAGTCTAGCAGATTAAATAAATAAAACTGAAAATAGTTAAAAAAACAATCTGCAGAACACATACAGAAAAAGACCAGTATCTATATCACATGCAAATAGTAACTTTCATTAGCAAATGGTTTGGCAATGCTCAGATGCTTTAAGTGGTTGTAATGTGGTAGGGGCAAGAAAGAGATAATAATAAATCTCATGTTATCAGTTAGAGGCCAGTCCATTGCATGCTGTCAGTTACTCCCACACACTATTCCTGTCACAAATGCTGTATGCATTGCTTTCTTTATGGGATTTATATTATATCGTGTCTATGCTCCAGTCTACAGTCTGACAAGCCCTAATGTTTTACCATTAATGAAACATTGCAGATTTAGTCTCTGTCCCACAGAGGAGACACTTTGCAGTTTTGAAAAAGCAGTCCTCAATGCTTGTCACGTTATCTTCCTTTGTCTAGAAATGCACTCTCCCAAGGAAGTTGCTCTTGTGAAGAAAATAGCAAGCACTTTACATCCACAACAGGGGGGTTCTTCGCGCGTTCAAAGCTATTGCCAACTGCGGGGCTTCAAAATATTGGAGTCTTTTCTAGCTGCACTAACCTGGAAATGAGCCTATGAGAGGGGATACCCTCATCCTGCCTTCCTTCTTTCAGCACCATAGGAAACTGTAACTAGATCTTGTTGTTTGGTGTTTTGTTTTTTTTTTCCCTCGAGAGATACAAGAGAGGAAATTTTCTGGGTGAGCTGAAAAATCAGGTGCTTTCTCAGGATGCCGATTTTGCATCTCCAGGTCTTCTTGGCTTTGGAAGAAGCAATTTGTAGTCTAGTACTATGTGATAGTAAACACAGATAACATTCATTAATGGGCCAGTAGAAACCCTTGCAGTAGATTAGGATCTCACTGCAGGAGTTGCAGAATAAGCAAGGCAATGAGATCATCTGAGCCTTGAAGGTCTTATGGTCCAACAGAAGACCCAAAAGAAGGAAGCAGGGTAATACCATACACCTTTGGAGTCTAAGAAAATGCAAGCTTCTCACAGAATTGTCCGTAGGAGTATCTTGGACATGGAATACAAGTCCATTTTATCTGGCAAGATATCCAAGTGACGTCTCACTGAAAGCCCGAGCCAAGTGTCACCGCTGCTACTCCCTAATGGCTAAACCTCCAGCTTGTTCTCTGTGCCTTCCCCAGTACAAGTGTCTGTTTCGAATATGATACTCAGCAGCATATTCAAGACTATAGGTATTTTTTAACTTGCATAAATGGAAACTTTCAGCCTTGACCAGATATTTAACAAGCTCGTTTTAACCAGGCTGTTTCTCTGTATCTGTCATTTGCCAAAGACAACTGCTTCATAGAGACAGGGAACAACTACACAAACACACCCCACACCCTGTTTATTCCTCATGTTCATTAATTAGAATTTGCCTTATGCCCTTAAATTTCACTTCCAAAATTCTTTAGATGGTTGGGACAGGAGGAGGGACAAAAGCTAAGTATTTAATTCCAATAGCTGTATCTCAATATAAGTTTGTTACTCACATAAATGATCTGTAGATCTACAGGATTTCTTTAAAGATCAAAAGAGATTCTAGACCCTATAGCAGTGATTTGCAAGTTAAGTGAAAACAGGCTCATTTTTTCTTTTCCCAGGGTAGTGTGAGCCCAGACCAGTTTTCTGATATCAAACAGTTTTGATGGAGGAATGGAATGGTGGGATTTAGGACTGTTTCTTTCAATAACAATGGCTTATACAGTACACAAAATTACAATTTTAGTTGTTCCTGGAAATTTTGGCAACTTTTTTCATTCCAGTATGCCCTGAATACCAAGCCATAATTGTTAACCAAGTCTCAGCACTCCCAAACATCCTTTTATCTAAAAAAGAAAAAAATAGTCAAACTTGCAAAACAACTTTTAAACATAAAAGATCACAGAAGATCTAAACATAAACGTGATTAATAAACATAGTTCCCAGCTCCTTCTTAATGTAACTGTTTTCCTGTGGTATAGCTTTTATATATGTAGGTATATATGTCCAATGATCTCAGGTTTGTTATCAAAGTCTTAAAACAACTGTGTTATAAGTGTCAGAGAGCGTGCGACTGTTTTTCCCTGTCACACTGTGACAGTAGTTCTCAAGCAATATAACATCTCTTGCTATAGTTGCTGAAACAATTTTGTTAGCTGTTGCAAGTTCCTTCAGTGACGCAGATTGTCTAGTAAATGTTTTCTGTTCATGTAGGAAGCTGTTACGATACTTCTTCCAGCAAGTTTTTGTGATGCTTTTCAAAATGTCATTTAAGAGAAGTATACTGTGCTATTAAAACATAATAAAGGCAAAGCTTTGTTTCCCAGTCAATCACTCCATGTTGCAGCATCATCTGTTGTTGCAAAACCCACAGCTTGCATGGGATTTTCAGTAAGTTTTCTCTTTCTTTCTGCCTTTTCCTAATATATTTAGTCTGTGCCATTTTTGAAGGTCACTAAAGTTTGGTTTAAATACACATATGATGTTCACCACTACCTAAGTCACGTTTTTGCAAACTATTATAATTTCACTTTTGTGTTACCTTGAATAGTGTAACCGCACATAGCGAAAGAAACTATCGGCTTGTTTTGGGGCTTTGGAGAGGATAAAACTCAGCACTACTCTTGCATGCAGAAGAACTGCCTGACTGCACAAATGTTATACCTGAGTACTTAGCTGTTACTTCTATTCAGGGAGTCTGCCAGCAACAAATCTTCTGTCTTTGGGTGAAAAAAAATAATTCTAGTAATAATCAAGAGCTACAGCTCTTCACTGTTAAAGTCAGTCCATGTTTCTATTGCTTCCAAACTTGTCATTTGTGCTAACGGGTGACTGTTGCTGGTGTTTTTAACAGATTTCTCCACCTTATTTCTTTACTTTAAAATTAGATGCCTTTCTAAAGGTTCTTGATTCTCCAAAAGCTGTGGGCTTGATTCAAAAATCTGATCAAACTGCACCCCCGTGTTATGAAGGGAACAAATCTAGGTTGTATTCTTGAAGTCTGTCAGTCTTTAAAAGACAAAACAAAAAATCCTTCATGCCGGTTAGGTAATGGCCAAGAGAGTTATCTCCCAGAGGAAATATGACATGCAGTCTGTTAAAAAGAAAAGATTAATGCATCCAAGTTAACTGGGAAAGAACGGTGAAACACCAAACAGATCATTCTGGTCTATTCTACCAGGTCAGTCATTACAGATGGTGGATGTATTTATGAAAGATGGGTGAAGCTAGGAAAACATATTCCTGTTCTCCTTCCTGAATTCAGGAGTTGTGGATATTAAGTCAGGAGAGAAAAAACCCCTTGATTTTAAGTATGTTTTAACAGAACGTTCTGGAGAAGCTGAATGTTGGGCTTAGGGAAGAACATGTAAGAATTACTGCAGTGAATGTCCGAAGTCAGATACAGAGGCACTCAGCCCCTTTATACCCAAGAATAGAATAGAATAGAATAGAATAGAATAGAATAGAATAGAATAGAATAGAATAGAATCATTAAGGTTGGAAGAGACATCAAGGATCATCCGGTCCAACTGACGCCCCCCACCTATTAACCACTAAACCATGTCCTTCAGTACTGCATCTAACCTTTCCTTAAACACCCCCACGGACGGGGACTCCCCCACCTCCCTGGGCAACCTGTTCCAATGCCCGACCACCCTTTCCGAGAAGAAATTTCTCCTCATCTCCAACCTGAACCTCCCCTGGCGCAACTTGCAGCCGTTCCCCCTTGTCCTGTCACTGGTTATCTGCGAGAAGAGGCCGACCCCCAGCTCACCACAGCTTCCTTTCAGGTAGTCCATACAAGAGAAAGGGAAGAGATGCCAGCAACAGCTGCCTCCTACCAGCCCTCCTGCCTGACAGGACGGCTGTTTTGAAAGTAATACCCAGAACAGCTGGAGGAAAAAATCAACGTGTGGTCTGGTCAAAAAGTGTATTTGAGCTTCCTGATTTGGGGATCAGATTTAAACCACCCCTTTTGAAAATTTGGGGCAGTGAAGTGAAAGAACTTTGAAGAAGTTTGGCTAGCAGGACACAGCAAACTGATCCTTACAAAGCAGAACACGAGGTCCAGCAGCTGGAACAACACAAAGAGACAGAAGCCTACAATGGTATAAAGACTTTTTGTGGAAACCAGTCAGTGTTGGTCAGATTTTCACTCTCATTGACACACATGGATCCCATTAACTATTAAGACCTCAAAAAGAGGACGATAGGGCCAACCAAGAAAAGAGCTCAAACTCTAGCAATCTAACGTTAAAGCCCTAGAGCATGTCAGAAGAGATTTTGAGAGCAATTTACCAAAGCCATTACAAATAGGTTACATTTTTTCAAGCTTATCAGATTCTCAACATTTTAGGATCTCTGAGCTCTGTGGTAGAGCTGTATAAAACAAGAATGAAACAAATTAAATTGGAAACTGTTGTTTGCTTCAATAAGCTGAGATGGAGAGGGCTCAAAATTAATTTATCAGGCAGAGGATTTAAAAAGAGATGATTTTTCGATGTACTACAAACATAAATGCAGAATTCAATGTCACAGCAATGCTCTGAATATTAAAAATGTAACTAGGTTCAAATGGCCACTAAACAAAGTAATGGAAGAAATATCCACAGTGGGATGAACCTCATAATTAAGTGCTGCATCACAATGTTTATTTTGTAGTGGGGGATGGGCTGCAGTTGAACACAGCACTAATTCTTGCACTTCCTGCATGATAGATCTTGCCACTTTAATGTTCTTTACTGTAATTTTTTTTAATACTGCTTTTTTCGCCCATAAACAGAAGAAAGGAGCTCCAACAGGTAAGAAGTCCTCTTCATAAATCAGTTGCACTACTTTTTCAAATTATTTGGACTATCCATTCCCTGATGCTCCTCTTAGAAAGTAAATACATCACCCGAGTCTTCTCATAGGTAGAAGACTCAGAAAATTTGAATTTCATAATCTGAAATTTCAATGGCCTTTGTGTCCCTATTTATGTTTTCATTTCATTTATTGGGTGAAAGGGCCACACAACTTCACTTTTAAACGAAATAAGGCGGGGGTTTGCATGCTCTAAAGCAGTCTTGTGACCGAGAGGCACACAGCACCTCCTGTTCTGAGGTGTCTAGTTTTCCAGGGCTTCACTGCAGGGTTCTGTGCAGCACCAGTGTGACACACAGCGCTGACACTAATCCTCCTGACTTGAGAAGCCAGCATTTGGAGCCACCCAAAATACTATCCTCTTCGCATATGGACAAGATTGGTGCTTTTAAAGAATAGCTCAGCCATGGAGATGTAGGCAACAGTTCCTTCCACGATTTTGTACCTCACAGTTTTGGTGCTGTTTTGGCATATTAAATTAATTCTAAAGTTAGGTCAGAGTGACAGAACCTTGATCCTCTTCCTTAGGTCTCTCTATCCCCAGGGCTAGTGGTAGCAGTGCTGGTCAGAAAGAGAAGGGGCTCCCTTTCTCCAGCCAAGCAGTTTTACCTGCAGATAGATACGAGCACTCTCCCTGAGGCTTCTGTTTTCTAACCCGCAGAGTACACAATAACCCCTTCAGGGCAGGAAGCTTTTAGCTGGCAGAAAGAGGGTTGATATGCCTCTCAGTGCTTGATTATACAACTCAGTGTTTGATTTGGTCTGCCACCAGATTAGTGGGGTGCAGAGGCAGCAGGAAGAGCAGTCATGCCAGTAGCATGATGCACCTAGTCAGTGCTGTGCTGCAGGTGGGAGAAAACCAGCGTAAACTGCTCCTCTTTTTATCATCCTTGAGAAAGAGCTGAAATAAGTGAGTGGATTTGAAAGTAATGTAAAACAAAATACAGAAATGAAAGTTGCAGTTATGGCAGCATTACAATGGACAGGCTTCTACCACGGAACCACTGTGGTATTGGACTTTTGATTGCTATCTGGCTCTTTGCTTTGAAACAAAAAGGTTCAAAACAGGAGCTAACAGGAATTCCTGTTTATGAATCTCATTAATATAGCTTAAATTCTCACTGCTGAAAACTGTCAAATAAGGGGAGTTCTTCAGAGATATGGCCAGGAAAAGTAACATTCAGGGTCTGGGGTGTACTTGCTCTTTCACTAATGAAGCATGAGGCCAGGTGTGTGAGGAACGGGGAAAAGGGAATTTCTGATTTGCCTAAACATTCCCAGGCCCTACTCTGCCAATGGACTAGAAATTTGCTACTGCAATGAGAAAAGAACAGCTAGACAGGTAAGGCAACAACATCTACCACTGTCTGTCACTCAGTAAAAACAATATCACCATTGCTAGCAACAGATCTTACACGAACTTTGCAAGGCATCAGCAAGACTCAGGTTTTTAAGTTTGTTATCAACTCATTGTGAAAACCTGCTGTGTGAATCAGAGCTTGGTACCAGGTGTGTCTTGTTGATGGGGACTTTAAGTGGACACCTGGATTAGAAAACAGGGACTGCAGGTCTGCAGAGAACTTACTGATGTGCAGTTACTGAAGAAGCATAACCTTAAGAGCTCAAGAAAAAATGCCTTAAGCATAAATAACAGCAGCAGCTAAACAAGAACAACATCAGTAACAAAAATCAACTAATCAATAGGGTAAGTACCTGACTTGGTCTGGGAAAGTAACTCTTCCCAGCATTGTGCAATATGTAGCTTGGGGAAAAGTACTAAAGGCTAAAAATTGTCTAGAAACCAAACATCTCGTAAAAGGACAAGATCTTGAATTGGTGAGGGGAGGTTTGTTGAAGCTATAAACAGCCTACCTGCTTCTCCTTCCTTCCCTTCTGCCTGTGTCTCTCTCCTCCAACTACCTGCTTCAACAATTCTGGTTGCTTCTGCCTGCACCAAGAACCTTTGGATCAGCCAGTCAGTTGCCCCTCGTGATGTCAGTAGTATGACTCTTGTGTGTCTGAGATTTGCGTAAACTCTATGCATTGCACATTAAGTCAATTTTAAGTAACACCAAGAGATTCAGTTATGCATGAAGTCTCTATATTCCAAATGTGATAAAGCACAGAAGCGCTGTAATACAAACATTTTGCTCTTCCTCCGGGCACAGTAGCTCCTACTTACATGAGTGATGCAAAATGGTGCAAAAGAAAGTGGCATATATCGGACCAAAGCAAGAACTAGTGGTTGTCCTGCTGTTCAAAGCTATAACTTCTCCGAGTACCCTGTCTGTCTTCTACTCACCATTGCTGCTGTGCTCTTCTGCTGGCATGCACTGTTCCACATCTTCAGGCTCCAGAAAGTCTCTCTTCAAAACCTCAACGACTTGTATTCTTCGCAGACTGACGAGGTCTACATCTCTTAATTTCTTTTCCAGCTGCTTTACCATTTCTTTGCTGGACTGGCTAGTCAAAATTGTGATCTGAAATACAAATCAGAGTGTGCAAGAGTTGCCTTTACCTTAATCCTCCGTTGATAGGCAATGATGCCTTGTCTGTTAGCACAGGTCCCACTATGGAGAGAGGAGATAAATCTTGCTAAAATATCTCATCTATTCAAAAGCAGATTTAAATGTTATGTTATGTTATGCTTTGGCTTATGTTTAAGCCAGTATGAAATGATTGAGAGGAACAGCAACAGGTTTTGTGCTGCTGCTGGAAGAAGATAGAACAATCCACCTCTGTTTTGTATTCTGTGCTTTGAGTTCATGGTCAGTGAGTCTGTCTGTGTACAGAGACTTTCCGCCTGAAAGACTCTGACTGACTCTGCCTGAGACTTTCTGAGGGGCAGTGCCACTTCCCATTACTGCATCAATTATAGTTCAAGTAGATTAAATTTGGTTTTCTCACTTGAAGGCTGAATGGGATTTTTTTTTTTTTTTTAAGAAGCATATAGTCTATGCTAAAGGTGTTTCTTAAGAGAGCAATAGTAGGTATGATTCCTACCTCCCAGTTTTGATGTCATATTGAGTGACTGCAAAGAGTTTTTTCCTCATGGTCAATCAGCAACAGTTTCTAGAAACATGTCGAGCGTGTTTGACACCAGCTTCTACCCTGAAAGTGTAGCTAGGAGGGAAAGTTTTGAGTTCTGATCTTATATGATATTTAGTAATAGTGAAGTACTGCACCTTCTTAGCACATCTGCTCATTGTTCCAAAGGATTATTTAATAACTCTAAATAAATGATAAGGTGTATTCTAGGTAAGGCTGCTAACTATTGTCCTGTATATACACACATATATATATATTCCTGCTAGTGGAACTCCACCCTCTCAGTCAGAGAGGGGAGCAGGCTGAGGCCATTGGTGCAGTCTGTGTTCACGTGAGCGCTCTGAGTGTCTGACTGTGATCTGTGTGACCAGCTATACATGTATATATTGGTTATACACGTGCTCTGCGTGCACGTGCCTGCTGGGAACACATGTTCAAACACATAGCTGGTTGGGCCTGGGGGCATGGGTCTGTGGCAGCCTTGCTGAAGTAAGATCAAGCGTGATTTCCTCAACAAAGTATACCTCTCCAACGGAACTTATCCCTAGTGTTTGCCTCTGAGTTACTGGGGATGATAAAATTCTGGGCTCCTTTTAGGAACTAACGAAAAAGGCTAATGGGGACTGCTGGGGACAGATGAGCTGTCTAAAAGGTACAATTATCTTTTGCAGAGCTGTAGACAGAGCATTTGCTACACTGATGTACCTTTACTTCACCAAAACTGTGGCTGCATCACATCTGAGACTACCGCCTCCAATTTACCCTTTTCACAACTTGAGTCACACCAGCACATCCGGGTCAGAGACCAGGAGAAATATACCACATAGAAAAACTGAGGTAGCTACTGTGACTTCCCTTCCTATTACCGCGGTTTCTAGGTATAATCCCTTAATGCCATTGTATTTCCTAATCTGACAAAAAATGGGCTACTGGTGACTTGAAAAATATTTTTCATCCTGTTGCAGATTGGCCACATCTCCTGCCCTGTCACTGCTGCTGAGATGGCTTTGCTGATGCTTGTGGTTTTTCCCCTCTGAAGCCAGGATCTCAAAAGAGTAAGTATTTTCAATACTTTTAATGAATATTTGGGTTTTAAATGATTGCAGGTTGTAACAAAGTCTGCTGCCTATGCTTACCAATCAGCTAGGAATATTCTTGCCTCTTCATGGTTTAATTGTTGGGAAAATGCACATTTGCCTAAAGACTACATCTGATTTGCACAAGTAAATGGCCAGTGGTGCTTTTGTACTATAAATACCAGCCGTCATGGTCTCACACCAAAGAACTGTACTTCTAATGTAACCGTAACGCCTCCTTAAGTGCTTGTGTTTCTGCTAGCTTACACGTACGCGTACTTCATCAACAGATTCCAACATACTATGTTTCTTCAACCTACTGCTGTTCATAGTCCTGTCCTGTCCCTGCTGCCTCTGCCTGCTGAGCCACAGCAGGCGTGTGTCCAGCTGCCTGCAGCGTGCTCCACTGCTGCTGCCCTCCAGGCTTTGCCCAGTGCGGGGCCGCAGTGGGATGGTGCTGCAGGCGGTACGGGCAGTGCAGTGGCAGTGCATCCCTGGCATGCAGTTCTGGAGTCGTATCTTCCACATGGATGGAAGCATGTGGACAGCTTTTTGCTTTAAATTGTGTCGCTTCAGAAGCATAACAGTAAAAGCAACAAAGAGCACTTCTTTCAGAAGAGGCTTCGCAAACAGAAGTGGTAACTTTCTCTGCTGCCATGAGCCAGTGCATCTCAGTGACCAGTCTGGCCCCTCGCTGACTGCCTTTTCTCCTCCCGCCCGGCTGTGCATGCTCCTTCTGCTACACATCTTCCCTCTGCTGCAGGATTTCACAGATAGTGATCTTACTTGTTCCCAGTTACTTACTCCTCAGTTGTTTGTACATGCCTGTAACTTTCTGTTCCAGCCAGCACCATGGGTTGCTGTATCTCAGTAACAGGACCACTGAGATGCCAGTTTGGCAATCTGGCATTGATGCACCAAAGTGACAAACAAAGCATTAAATTCTGATGAGTAGTAAACACTTCAGATAAGACTCATGTTAAATCTTAACTGCAAAATGCTGGAAACAACTGATTTAGGAGGGTACTTAACTAAGGCATGATACTTTTGAAATGGAAGGAAGAAATTGTATTGGTAAAACTTGACATTCATCCCACTGAAAAACAGATGGAGCTAGAGAGTTTCAAAAATTTGATATAGCAGGCCTTACTTTTTTTCTTGTCCATGCCTTCTAGTTCAATGCAGAAATACTTCCCCTAGTATGTTTTCTAATCATAGAATAGTTTGGGCTGAAAGGGACCTTTTGAGGTCATCTATTCCAACTCCCCCCTGCAATGAGCCGGGGACATCTTCAACGAGATCAGGTTGTTCAGAGCCTTGTCCAATCTGATCATGAACATTTCCAGAGGTGAGGCATCCGCCACCTCTCTGGGCAACATGTGCCAGTGTTGAACTAAAGTGTTAAGGTATCACAGAAACACAATTGCTAGTTCTCTTCACAGTGGACTAAATAGAAAATGCTTGTGTGAGATGTTAAGTACTGTCACCACACATGGTCTACCTGATACAGTTGAATTTAACAGGGTAAATAACTACTTTAACTGGCTTAAAGTTATCCAGGCTTCATTTCCAAGAAGGTATTCCCCGCCCCCCCTTCTTCAAAAGATACTGTGTCTGAGCAAAAAACATTCAAATGCCTTTTGAAAAAAGGAAACAGAAAATAAAAGTCCAACTTACTCTGCATAAAAAAAAGTTCTTGTGATGAAAACAAAATTTCATTCTCTGAGCTATCTGAAGTAGAAAGCTACCCTTTTTTAGAACAGTAGACTCATGGAATCTCCCAAGTTGGAAGGGACCCCTAAGGCCCATCAGCCCAGCTCTTGGCCCCACACAGGCCCAGCCCCATCACAGCAGATGGCTGAGAGCATTGGCCTCAGCTCAGCTCGGGGTGGTGACCACTGCCCTGGGGAGCCTGTGCCAGGGCCCTACCACCCTCTGGGGGAAGAACCTTCTCCTGATCTCCACCCTAACCCTCCCCTGGGGCAGCTCCAGGCCGTTCCCTGGGGTTCTGTCACCGGGCCCCAGAGGGAGGAGATCAGCGCCTGCACTTTGGCTCCCCCTCGGGAGGAAGCTGGAGGCCCCATGAGCTCTGCCCTCAGCCTCCTCTTCTCCAGGTTGAACCAGCCCAGGGCCTTCAGCCTCTCCTCACACGCCTTCCCCTCCAGACCCTTCCCCACCTTTGTTCCCTCCTCTGGACACTCCCCAACAGTTTTATGCCCTTTTTGTGCTGTGGCGCCCAAACCTGCCCCCAGCACTCGAGGTGAGGCCGCCCCAGCACAGGGCAGAGTGGGACNNCTCTCCAGCGTCCCACCCCCAGGCTGGCTGTACAGCCAGGGCTGCCCCTGCCCAGGGGCAGGATCTGGCAGCCCAGACCTGGTGTTCAACTTCATGTGGTTGGTGACTGCCCAGGTCTCTGCTCTCTCCAATCTCTCTGCAAGGCCTCTCCACCCTTGGTGGAATCAACAGCTCCTCCCAATCTGGTGTCATCCTCAGACTTGCTCACAACACCTTCTAGTCCTACATCCAGGTCATTTATGAAAACATTAAAAAGAACTGGCTCTAAAATGGAGCCCTGGGGAACCCCACTAGTGACCGGCCGCGAGCCTGATGCAACCCCGTTTACCATAACTCTTTGGGCCCGACCCTTCAGCCAGTTGCTCACCCATTGTGTTATGTGTTTGTCAAACTGTATGCTGGACATTTTGTCCAGGAGGATACTGTGAGAGCTGTGAGAGACAGTATTGAAAGTTTTACTGAAATCTAAAAAAATGACATCAACTGGCTTCCCTTGGCCAACAAGATGGGTGACCCTGTTATGAAATAAACCAAGTTTGTTAAACAGGACCTTCCTCTCACGAGCCCATGTTGGCTGTGACCAAAGACTGCGTTGTCTTTCAGGTGTTTTTCAATAACCCCCAGCATAATTTTCTCCATAATTTTACCAGGCACTGAAGTGAGACTGACAGGCAAAGGAAACGTGACCTTTTGTAAGGGTGAAAGGTCCTTCTGCCTTTCTCTGATCACTGGCTTTTATTTTTCAACAAAAGCCTGAGAATTTTATCGTAGACTGGTTTGGGTTGGAGGGGATTTCAAAGATCATCTGGTTCCATCTCCCCTGCCATGGGCAGGGACACCTTCCACTAGACCAGGTTGTAGGTGCTCTTTTGCTCACTTCTTGACTCTTTAGTGATCTGATGGTGCTTATTCACCCTTATGTGAAAGACCTTAGATCCCATTTAGGTCTGTGAAACACCTTTTGTTGGAATTTGCAGAAGACTGAATTTCATCCACTGATTTCATGGAGTGAGCACCTAGCACCCATCTCTGTGCAGACATGAATTAAACAAATGTCTCGGCTCTGTGTGTTAGGGGCTCTTTGCACACTCAGTTTAGGGACACCACCATAATACTTCAGATCTCTACATTCTTTTAATTACCTCTCTAGTTTTATTTTGGGTAATTTTGATACAAATTGGTAAATTGTCAGAACAGGAGGCATTAGTGTTACATCTATGTACACTGTTCCTATGAGAAAATGAAAGTAGATTGTAAAAATGGCAGTCAACAGTTTCAGGTAAGTATATAATACCACAGCCTATCACTGCAGCAGAGATCTTACTTCCCTTTGCAATGAAAAATATAGTATATTTGTATAATTTAGAGGAATAAAGATTGCTTAGTGGAGTATAAACTCCCTATATTAATAGAGCAGGGGAGTTGAATTAGATGATCTCCAGAGGTCCCTTCCAACCCTTACCAATCTGTGATGTTAATCAATGCTTATAACTTAATTTTGAATGTTGCCATCTCATTCCTTCAACTATATTAGATGATGTCCTGGAATTTGCGATGTGTCAAAAAAAAAGTCTTGTCTCAAAAGTGTACTCTGTTTGTTCCAACCCCCGGCTTTGACGCTAAAGCACCAATCACATTTGAAATGGTCAGGAAAAATGCCCCAAGGCCCTAAGAAGACACACAGAAGCAGTAAATCAGGAGAAAGGGATCCTGGGTAGACACTAGAAGGGAGTATTAATTACAGCTGGGAGAGTCTGCCTAATTACAGTATAACTCTGGAAGGGTTTAAGGATCTAAATACAGTAAAAGGACTAGGGAAACTTCACTCATGGCAGTCTGGATTCCTTTTTAGGACTGACAAAGCTCCAAAACCAGGTGGGCCCTGAGCCTGTGAAGCCTGAAATGAGAGAGAATTTGGAGCCGGTATTTCCTTCACAACCAGAAGAAAACACACCTTCTGAGTCCTTCCCCTCTTGAAAACTGCCTGTCTGTTCACATCAGTTGATACTACGTAAAAACAATCAACAAACCAACCAAACTTCTTCCTGTCAACCTTGCTCTGTTATCTGAATTTCTACATATGTTTTCACATGCTATTAGCAGCTTTCCTCCCACTTATGCAAGTATATGCACGCAGCTAAGAATACAGCTGCTTGTATGCGCCAAAATCTAATAGATCCTGTCCCAGGACTACTGTACATATAGTTTTTTCCTAGATATGTCCCCTTTTCTACAAGAATCTGCCCAGAGGGATTTGGGAACTTGATATATTCACGCAGGATTTCTGGACGCTGCATCTCTGAGACAGCTAGATTGCTGAATACCTAAAATTTTCTGGCATGTTCCCAATACAGAGATAGGGTCATGTCAGAGTCACTGCTCAAGCTAAACAGTGACAACACAACTATGTAATTGGCTCAGGAAGCACTGGGCAGCCCTGCTGTGTGCATGTTCATTCCCACTGAGAATCCTGGGAAACAAGACACCTGTATGTATGCGTACTGAAATTCCAGGCACGCATCAGGCTGTCCTATTGCACCAAGTCACATCACTAACCTGTCCAGCAAGGCTTATTTAGCTGAAGTCTCTGTTCTTTTTAATTTCTCCTGGCAAATCATCCATAGCCAGTCCCAAAACTTCACAAAGCCTCGGCAGAAAGGAAATGTTTGTGTGTGGTGTTTCAAAGCAGTTTACCCTCGCCCTTCCCAGGGCATCGCAAGTAAGTTGGGGAACTGCTACAGCATGAGATACAGGGTAGCACGTGGCCTAGAGCTGGGATAAACAGAAATACCTTTTACGGTGCAGGAATGCTTCTTTAGCTGTACAACTTGCTTTTTTTTCTGTCTTTTATGAAATTTCCTAAGCTATGTGAGCGTAGGTGGAACATGAGAGATAAACAATTATAAAGCATGATTCATGCTTCACTTCCATGAAGTGGGAAGTGACAGAGTGCTCTTAAATGCATTGGCAGCTGCACCTTACTCAGAGCCTTGTAAAGTGCAAGGATTACTAGTGCACCAGGCTGGAGATAAAGTACTAGTTCATCACGACGACAGCAGGCATAGTTCTGCCCTGATTCTCTGTGTCTGCCCTAAAGGTGTTAGAGATTACCCTTTTTCAGTTTGCCCAGTGTAGGGATTCATGCCAAGAACAGACATGATGCTTCCCGAGCCTGAGGAGCTGCCTGTTGCACAGAGCTTACAGGGCTCTTTTCAGACCTTTCAGACGTTACTTCATGCAGCCATTGCCAAAGTTGCATTGTAAGAGACCCCTATTACAATTTGCAGAGTAAGAGCCCTGTGGAACTCCCAAGCTGTCACTGAGAAAAGAAAAATGTTGATTATAAACAAACCCTGACTGTATTTTCTTTTTACTCTGAAAACTGATTTGAAGAGGACTGTGCCAACACAATGACCATTCTGTAGGCTGTTCCTATCCTTTTCAACTATATCAACTACTCTCAGGATGAGATGCATTTCTTTTGTTCTTATGAGTTCACTTTTCAATGAATTGTGGACATGCTTTCAGGCACAAAGAGGACCTTTGTACAAACATCCTATTCTATCAGTGAAAGTTTCAGATGCTGTAGCTGTAGGCTGAAAGGAAAATCATGTCCATAAGTACTGTGAATGTCTTTGCCTTTGACAGTTTTCTGTGAAACTAATCCGAACAAAGCTGAAAAAGCATCCAATCTTAAGTGCCTCAAAATTAAATTAAATTTTCTGTACTATAAAGTGTCAGTCTCCATAAGCAACACAAATCTGAATCTATCTTGTTTCCATGAGCATTCAGAGATTCCTACATAGATTTTTTTTGGAGGGCTTATTTTCTTAATTACTCTCCCCTTATCATGGACCTTCGATTCCACACAGACTATCATCTTAATGTGTAACAAGTGGCAAGTGTGGTGGATGGCTTCCACTACCTTCCCAACATTTTCTTACCTCGACAGAACTATTTGTTGAGCCTCCTGCTGCTGCATGTCTGCTGTATTGTTTGAATTGTTGCAATCCATCCTGCACAGCTTGTACCACTCCATTCCCCCCCTGTGGGAAACAGCCTTCTCTTGGTAGTGAACGGAGCTCCAAAATGCAGGCTTGAATTCGTGCAAAGTTTTCTCTCACTTGCTGCAAAACAGTATTCCATGAAATTGAAAGACTGGAAATGTCAAAATGATAATGTGAAATAATTTTCATAATGTGGAAGAAGGCTTTTGAATTCACTGCAATGAGTTAAGACTGGGGGTGGCAGCCAAGTCATATATGACTCAAAACCAGCTGATTGTTAATGCCAGTAAAAACACACGATCACTCCTCAAGTTTTCAGCCATATACCTACCTGTTGCTAGCCAAGATGGAGTAGTTTGGCATGCCTCTCTCCTCTGGCCCTGCATAACACAGAGGCAGAACTTGAGACATAAATAGGAGTGCTGAGGTGGTGTGATATCCCGAGGCCATAGTCACCCCTGCCATAGCCATACTCCTTTACTTGTCAGGCTGTGAACCTGCGTTCAGGAGGGTTTGGAGTCAGACTGTGGCAACGAGTTCAAAAAGGGGTTACAGAAACTCATGGGTATCATGTCCAGAAGCAGATACCAAAAGGAATAGCCTCAAATGTATGCTCTATCATTCTTAACACAAATAGGGGTGTGTGAGGAGAATGAACTGCAGAAAGTGATTGAGCTGGGCCACTCCCTCACAATAGCTTTTAATTTTGGGACTGGGCTGATGGACTTTTGGTCTGACTCAGGAGGGCATTTCTTAGACTCTTACACTGCTCTTTTAGAACATTCACCACAGCAATGATTGTAAAAAAGCGAACACTGATGGAGGGTCTGTGGACGCTGCTGCTTCAAAGGTGAGCAACCAGTGCAAGTGTAGAAAGGAAAAACTATTCTATAGCTGTCATTTGTAAAAATGTTTTATTCTTTCAGGCAACAGCTACCCCTGTACAATGGCTGCCCTGAGGACAGCTGATCTGACTCACTGTGGCAAGATGAACATTAGAAATGCACAGATTATTAACCCATTGTGCTCTGCTGTGATGCTTTGTGTCAGTCTCATGGATTGGAGGATATTGGGCCATATTCTCAACTGCCTGCTACAGTGATCTAGATTACCTGCAGTCTAGGGCTGCTGAACCCTTATATCACATATGTTGCTCAGCACGTCCTTGAACTTGGTGTCGCTTTATACCAGTCACCTAAATCCATGGAAGGCGGTCTGAATATTAACCAGGTTGGCCAGGATCATGGTAGACCCCTCTGACCTCTTTCTCCACACAATACTAGTCGAGGCTACCTGGTATTTGTTACCCAGTCATGAATTTTCCTTAGCATAGACATGACAGTGCTAGGTGCACCCAGGACCCAAAGGTGTGTGGAGCATCTCAGCTAGCATTCACACAGGCGTTAGCTCTCCTGAGCTTCAGGAAGAACTCAAAGGAGTTAAGACATACCCAGCTGGTAAACTGGCAAATTTTGGCGATAGGAGAGATTATTAGTGAACTCCTCCAAATCTGTTTGAAGCAATATATTGCTGCCAGAGGTCACCTTCCTCACAGAAGAGGCAACAGATGAACATATAACTCATTTGCTTCAGACGCTTGAAGCTCTGACGGACTGAACCGCTCCTGAGCAGCCACCGTTTACAGGATGGTCTTTCAGTGTGACTAAGTTATGAGCCAGGGGCCTCAAGCGTGTGTTCACAAACAGCTCTGATGGATCTGCAAATAAGGTGGGGAAGAAAGCTGAGATGGCTCAAACCTTGCCTCAGAATGGTGAAGAGATTCCTGTCCTTTGGAACGGACACCAGCAGACTTGTGTTTTCTCTTGTATGTGCACAGCCACTTTAAATGTTAACTTGGGCGAGTCTACACAAGCTGCAGTTTCAACTCTGGAATATGCTTGGGACATAAGTTAAGCTTCTAAGCAAAAACTGTGGTGTTCAACTATTTCTGACTGCACCCCTCTTCCAGGCACTGACACCCAGCCCAGTGCCATGGGCCCTGACATGTCTCTTTGCATGTGACCCTGCCCCTTCATTACACAACTGCAAGAATTAATAACTTCACACTGTGTCCAGCAAAACATTTTAATCTGCAACACTATATTGCTTCCAGAGAAAACCTACCAAAATGAGAGATCAAAGCTGGCCATGAACCAGGGTAGGCACTGTGCTCACTGCCCCATTTGGCTCCTTGCACATGTTGTATCCTCACCTACTCCACTTCCTGAATTTGCTAGATCTTTCTCCCTTATTTCTTTTTCAGCCCTTTATGTCAGGGAGGCTCTGAGAGTTGGGAAGGATGACTGCTGATCCCAAGAGAAAACCAGTAGGAACAGGGCCCATCACGTGGAGGTGCTCTGCTTGGAGTCCTTACTCAGTCCCACATTAAAATTCTATGCATGCTTCCCCTCGTCATCATCTGTTGTCCTCCACCAAATAACCAAAGAAAGGTTATTTACTTTCTTCCTGGTTTCCTTTTCTTTGGCATCCCCCTGCCCTTGTAGGGGAAGCTCATTGGACTTTAGTTAGAGTTAGGCCAATAGGGGAGACCAGTAGGAACAGAGACCATAAACAAGTACCCAGAAAAGACTAAGAAAAGGGTAACCATATGTAACACTTCCCCATGTACTCCCCCAATCTCTGTTTCCAGCTCCGGGGCTTTCCTGACCTCATGATTTATCTAGTAAGCAACCTTTAATGTAGCCCTATCTTGATTCCTCGCTGAGAAGTATCAAGCTGTTCTCTAGCTAGATCAGAAAGTCAGTGTGATAAACAGCATGACCTGTTGAGATAAAGGGGCAAATTCAGGAATATAAAAAAACCAGTGGAGTCCTGATATTTCTGAAGAAGGTTGAAACGGAACAGATGTTCATCAGATAGAAATGTAAAACTGCTTCTGATTCCAGAAGCTGCAGAGGACCAGATATGGTTATTAAAGATAATAGGTTCATTGAAGTCAATAGTCGTCTTGATATATTTTCCTGTTCTTAACGGAGAAAGAACACTTCTGAAGAAGAGCCTTCAGTACAACAGCAGATGTCTAAAAAGAGATGGCTTGCTAGGCAGAACATCCAAGCAAAGCTGGGGCTCACCCTAGAGTTGTGCCTATCAACCGGGTATGCGCTAGTGGCTCAAATCTTTGAGTGTGAACTTTGCTGTCTTGGACAAGTCCCAGAGAAACACAATATTACGGAAAAAGAGTTGATGTGATTACCAGTCATGCAAACAAGAGGAGGGGGTATTTTTTAGCTCTCTGTACAGCGTTGCTGAGTCCAGTATTGGAATGTAGCATAAAAAAAGCCCAACAGAACAGTGAATACATAGAAGGGTTTGGAAGTTACTAAGGGCCTGTAAAAATGCCTTGCAGTTAGACTTTGTTCTCTTTCATTTACCGGCTGAAGATTGAGAAGGAACTTGATTCTGTTTAGAAGAAGAAAGTATAAAATAAAAGCAGGTTCTTCAATCTAGCCAAAAGAGGAAATATATTAACAAATCCCTGGAAGCTAAAGCCAGTAAATACAAATTAGAAACCAGGTGCAAGTTTCATAATGACAATGGTTAACCACTGGAAGAAATTATCAACTGAAGTACTTGATTCTCAATCTTGTAATATCTTCAGATCAAAACTAGATGTCTTTCTGAAGGAAGTGCCTTAATGATATATGGGTACTTCTGTGAAATAGAATATGAAGGAAGCCAAACAATGATGGAAAGGTTCCTCTGTATTTAAAAACTGTATCAAAATGAGGAATTGTGGTTTAAATAAAAAAGGCAGCCTATCATGAGCAGAAGATTCATATGATGCGGCACGTAGGGGGATTATATCAAAGTGCAATTGTGCTCTGCTGAGCCATGATTGCCAAATGAGATCTGAGGTGGCTGTCAGCCAGCACATGTCGGATCAGTGTCAGGACACACCTCGCAAACAAAAAAGCAGGTGTTTGGCCCCAAACACTTACAGATTAACTTGGACATAATGCAAAATCACAGAAAACAGGCCTGGACCAGTTGTGAAATGTATTACCCAGTCCATCCTACAGTGACATGCCAGGATGAATTACATGTAAATTCATTCTAGGAAGCAAGACAAGTGTCTGTTCTTAGAGCTGCTAATCAGAGTGATTTCACATCGTTTCCAGAAAATGTTTCTTTTGTATCGCCTTAGTTATTCTTGTCACATTATTTATCACCTATTCCACAAAATAAACACCACCATTAGCCACAGTCTTCTTGTAAATCACATTTACTGTGATTTTTTTTCCCAATTGGCCTCTACCTTTCCTAAGACAGAATATTTCAGAATGTTTTCACCATTACTGAATAAAGTGGGTTAATACTGTGTGTTTACACTACATTGCATAAATGAGAGTGCTCAGTATGACCATTTATAATAGTATGACTTCATAGATTCTACTGAACATTATGACACTTTGTAATCTCCAGCTTTTATTGTAGACTCATTCTCCATCTATATTTATTCTGCTGCCTATCCCCCTAGATGAGTGAAATACTTGTTCTTACTTAGATCTATATATTGAAAAGACGTGTAGATATGGCACTTGGGGATATAGTTTAGTGGTGGACTTGGCAGTGTTAGGTTTATGGTTGGACTTGATGATCTTAAGGGTGTTTTCCAACCTAAATGATTCTGTGATTTCAGGATATTTCTCAAATTTGGTAAAAAGTATTTTGAATTCTGATCATTTCCCCTTAAACGTCTAGAACCCCTCCCAAAGTGGTAATATTTGTGTAATATACAGACCATTTCACTTTCCAATTATTACAGCTGTAGAGCTGTGTTTGTTAATTTTGATAGAGAAGCGGTACAGACAGTGCAGATAATAGCATATGAAAGGGTGAGGTAGAACAGATGTTTTAGAAGGAAAGAGTACAAAACCTAATTCATGCACATGAGCAACTTCACAGATCAAAAATACAAGACTCCTCCTTTTAAATGTCATTCATTCATAAAATTCACCTCTTCCATGAAGTCTGTGAAACTAAGCTCTTTGAAAATGATTAATTTTTACATATAAATTTCTAGTAGATCATAACTTTCTTTACTGAACTGCAACCATGTATTGCATTGATGTTTGTTAGATCCCAAGAGACATAATTTCACACATACCGTGAAGGGAAGCAGACACTCCCGCTGGTTCTGCACCACGTAGAGGCTCAGCAGGGGAACACGACAGGGGCCTGTCAAACTGCATGCCAAACAGAGTGTGTTTTCCAGAGCTTCAGAGAGTACGGAACAAGTATTGGTCCAGGAAGGTGATGTAACATCCACAATGAGAATCCGCGATGGTTGCTGGCAGTGTACTTTAGTAGCAGGAAATGTTCTCTGTGTTTCTGAGAGCAATTTTCTGGAATTCATGGCTTCTGAATATGGGTATTTGATGCCCAATTATCCATCTGCATCTGAATAGGAAAAATTAACAAATAATAGCAATGAGTGAGACTGTCCCTTTCCCATTCACTTAAAAGCAACTTAAGATATAGCAGATGATAATGAATTAGAGTCCTACAGTTTTCTCCAAAGTAATTGTTGTCCATACTCTAAGATAAACCTATATGAAGACAAGCAAAAATGCACACAGTCAGAAAACAAAATGGTTCAGCTAAAGAAAATACATGGCAGATATACTCTTACAGATGCAGCTGGAGCAGTTAAAAATGTTAATAGCACAGCCATGCCTAGCCCGTGGATGAGCTCTGTATATGTTACATGATCCCTCAGTATGGCTCAGGTGTGTGGCATCAGTCTCCAGCAGAGAAGTGGTCTCCAGGAGCTAGTGGAGAGCAAGACTTTGAACTCCTGCTCTTATCTCTGCAGTGGCCAAGTGATAACACCCAAACACCCTGAGGAGAACAGAGTCCCCACTCTGTGATACCCAGTATGAGACAAGTAGCTGTCATATTCAAAGAAGGCCAGCACGATGCAGCAAGAAAATAGTTCATATACATAAATTTTACATTGTAGACAGTGGAGAACCAACCTTTGTCCTTCAGAGTGTCTGTGAGGTTAGCTCCTGCACTGACAAAACCTCAATAAATACAGTGCTATGGTTGCCCAGCAGTATCTTATACTGTTGAAGAACATGGCAGTGCTGCAAGCCTTAGAAAATCTGTAATGTCAGAAACTCCAACAGAAAGTATTTTCAGCCAAACACCAGGTTTGATTTCCAGAGCTGAGCTGGAGATACTGGGAATGCTATGCACATAGGTGGCTGTGCTTCATGTGTCACAGAGCTGTGCCAAACAGAGATGTGTTAGAACAGCTCAGTGATGCTGTCACTGTTGCAGGCAAGAGCTTGCACAAGGAAGGAAAGGAAAGATTAGGTTTTCAGTTTCCAGGTCCCATCTGTGGAGGAAGAGAAGTGGTTCTTGTTGCAGTGCCCTGGGAGACCACAGGTCCTGGAGGCACAGGAACAGAGTATGTGGTCAGGACACATTTCTCCCCCACCTCTTTCTGTACGTTTCCTTTCAAATACCCACTCTTTCACCCAGCAGCACCACTATGTCTCTCGCATGCATAAGGCTCAGCTGGTGCTGTTTTGAGAGGCTTCCCCACAACCTCTAAGAAAATTTGACAGTTTCTGTGAAAGAGTAAGCAGAGAAGAAGTGAGAAGCAAACAGATGGAGTATAATGTCAGGTCTGTGTCACGTGTACAAAACAGAGGAAACCACTGAGCCCTGAGCCCAAAGCAAACACCTCATAGTTTGTCTCAAAGGTTAAGAGGCAAAATATTCGCATGCACTCATCCTCACAGGCAGAGAACACTGAATATGATGTTTGGTGTCATGTGTCCATGTCCCGTCTCCCCTAATCTTAAGGGTGTTTTCTTAAGCACAAGAGCCAGAATTTTTCTGTTAAAAAACTCTTTTCCTTCCTTGATCATGAACAAAGATCCTGCCTAAAATCTTCATTCACTAAATCTAAACATACTTGCACAAAGCACTCTGTGCTGTTTCTAAGGATATAGAAAAAACTTTAAAAATGTGTCTTGGTAATAATAGCAGTAAGTAACCACAGATGTCTGCTTGTGCCCAGACAAGTGTTTGTGTAATTGCACATACCTTTTCAATATAAACTAGAACAACTTCTTTCTTCCAACACCTGTGTAAATCCCCAGCAGACTTAGTAAAATTTTGAAGCGATCCTGGGTTTAGATAGTTGGGCTCTAGTCAGAACCCAGGCCAGTATGCATTCCTGTAATTTGTGTGGTATGTTCAGCTGAGACAAATAACTCTTCTGTGTTCACCAGTGACACAAACTACTGTATTTCCTACAGCCTCCAGCACTCTGGAGTAAGAATTTCTGTAAGTCTTGAAAAGAGCAAGAAATGCATTTTGGTTTGATTGAAATAATCAGAAAAAAACCTATTTCTAGGATGTTTGTCAGTGAAGACAAAACGGACTGATCACAGATTGAATTTCAAAAGAGAGGCTACCATTTCAGAACTGCTGAAAATGTTATATGTGTATATAGATCAGGTACATATGTGTTGGTATCTTGCTTTGACTAGTAACCTGATACAATTTCAGTGGAAAACAAAAAACTGCCAGATACCACTTTGATCAATGTCTCTTCTGGAGCTTTACAATTTACAGGAGAGTTTACTAAATTACTTCAATGAATCTGGGAAAATATTTGTCTGTCTGTATTTTTTGTGATGAGGCTTCATACTACCGAAGGCTGCAAGCCTCCAGTGCTTTCTCAAACGTGGAAACAAAACCCACCCTGCAGTCAGAAATCAAACCCATCCTGCAGTCAGAAATCTAGAAGAGTTGGGTCTTTGATTTGCATTGGTTTCAGAGAGAAAAATGAGCCTTGATTCTGAAAAAGGCACAGTTTCACTAAATTCAAATGAATTCTCTCATGCTTGACACTGTACAGGACTATGCTTATTTTAAACTTCTCTAGTAAAGTGGATCCCTCATCAGCTGTGCTCTGGATCAACTAAATGAATTTAATTTCATCGTGATTGTGGCATCTTAATTAATGTCTGCTCATATGACTTATATGCAGTTCTCTGTACAATATTTGACATACTGTGTAAACTGCCCACCTCACTTACACTTTGCTGTGATGAGGTTGGATAACCGAAGAATTCTGTAGAGTCTAACTGGTTGCTACCATAAAATGTCATCTTCATTTATGCAGCAAGTGAACTGACAGAGAGCCTAGCCTAAGGGATTACACCATAATTCAGTGTGCATGAGTGAAAACTGTTAGTTCCAGCAGCTGATATGACATTAACTTATTGTTCAATAAAACAGAACTTATCAACTGTCAAAGCTAGTTGCTAACAGCGATGTGCGTTTTGCTCAATGCAGGAAGACTTCAATTTTTCACAACTAGACAGACAGGGACAGAAAGAAAACATTGCCATATTGAGTGACTTGTGAGTTCATTCTGCAGTTGCATATTATCCTCTGTTCTTAATCTCTTCCAATTATACAAAACCATTAAATAATATCCAAGTCTAAAAAAGTAAATGAGAGGCAACACCAAAGCCACTGGTTAAGGAATGCTAAGGATAGTCTCCATCTTCTTTCTAATATAGGAACTAGCAACACATGGATCCAACCTCACTCTAACTTGGAAGAAAAAAAACACAAAAATGTGAATAACGAGTTTAAGTTAAGAATGCCTTTCTGGGTAGCTAAGCCCTGCAGTCCTACATCTATGAAGATGACTACTTTGACAGTGGTCTGTTCACAGAGAAGTAGGGAGTGAAACCAAGACAACCTTGAGATGCGGTAATAATGAATACAAGCTATTGGCAAGGAATTGCGCACAAAATGGTGAACAAAAGGCACCAACAAAGAGTAACAGTCAACAAGCTTAAAGACAATAAAACTTATTCTGTAAATTATTGAAGAATAAAAGAAACTCCTTAAACACATCGAGAACAAGAGACAATCTCGAAATAGTATAAACCTGCTATTAGCTTATAAGGATAAGATTTTCTTCAATGATGCAGAAAAAGTGTTCAATAAATATTTTGATCAGCATTTAGAAAAAAAACACTGGTAACTAATTCTTCTCTTTGCCATTACTGGTTAGAGCGGATATTAACCTGCAGCTGCTAGGACTGTGAGTTTTACACTTCAGAAGGGGGATCTTTGTGCACAGGAGCTCTTTGAACCATTCCTGTCAGAGCTGTGCAAATTCCAGAGTAACCATAATGTTCTTTAAACAAAGACCATGCAAAATGATTCAGATAACAATAGCCTATTTGTCATAACATACATACCAGGCAAAATCACGGAAACAGTGATATAATGCAGTCAATAATAAGTAAAAAAACAGTTGAGTAATTATGCAACATAAATCTCATCGATCAGTAGATTTTAGTAGAATTACATGTAGGCCTAGTTGGTCAAGACAGGAGTGTCATCAGAGTACATTTTGCCTCTATTCAGCATTCAGTTTAAACACACTTGCTTTGAGTCACTATCACTATAAAAAGCAATGAATCCCCTCAATGAATAGATTAAGACCCCATTAATGGAGAAGCTGCAGATATCTGTAAGGGAGGATTATCCAGTAATATGTTTTCACTGCAGTTATACAGCAATCTATTTTTTGTTCTTAATTAGGTACATAATTGACATAAAACCACCAAATCTTAGTAAGAGTAGTCACTTCATCATAGTGTTAAAATCACTCATTACAACCTTTATACATTTTTTTCTTAAAAGAAGAGGAATTATGACATTATAGGAGCTTAGAAAAAAGACGTGTTCCAATTCTGAATCACTGAAAATGATGCAGCAAATGATTGTGAATGCTTATCAACCAGTGTGTTGACAGATAAAGCAAAACAAGGACAAGATGATACATAATGCATATGCCCAAGTGCCCCTACCGAACAACCAGCCAACTCATAAAACCTGTCAAGAATGCTCTGAGGAAAGCCATCTTATGATGAGGGTCTTGCATTTGAGTGATGTGCTGGAACTCTCAGGATTAAAGCTTTTTAGGTATTGTAATATCTTTTTGATGAGATTATCTGTATGATTAATGAAGCCTCAGAGGGCATATACTCTATCTTGCCTGGCATCTTGATTAAGAAACTAGAATGATATGAAGTCAACATACATATTAAACGGATAAAACTCTGCATAATTCATAAGCCTCAAAACGTAAGTGTAGACAGGCAGTCATCACTGGGGGTGCTTTAGTAAGTGCACATGAAATCGTGAGATAGATGCACGTATCAGAGCAGACTGGAATTGTCCTCCGTAGTAGTGCGTTTCAGACAGACAGGCTCACTTTTATTTCTTTTTCTCCTACTCCTTGACAAAAGGCATCTTGAATCCTTTTCAACACAATGAAGCAGGATGGAGCAAGAGGGGACTGTTACTTCCCTTCCATCACGCCTTGAAATATCCTTTAACCTGATGGTCAGGGCACTTTTCTGAGAGGTAGAGTATCTTATGTAAATTCTTCACCTTGAGAATGGCACTGAATCCATACCTCATGTATTCTGGATGTCTTTTCTAGCCATTAATCCAGTGTATGAAACAATTAGTGGCAATAACCACTTCAGCAGAGGAGTGATATCTTCTTGTTTTTTTGAATGCAGCAATTTATTTAATGGCACTGGGGGAAAACTCTGGTATGTGCATCCTCAGTTGAAGCAGCTGCTCACTATAACCCAGAACTGAGCATTTACATGCCAAAGAGGGTAGGGTTTAAGATACCGCTTTCCTTTACGTACTTCTACCTGGCCAGCTGAGGTAATTCCTTGCTCAGGCTTAGGCCCAGAAATCTAACCCTGTGGTCTGGGTTCTGCTTTAATTCTGCACGGGACCTTCTCAGCCATGGCTGAATAGGGGTTGCACCTGAATGACCAAAAACGATGCTGAAATCACCAACATCAGACCAAAGAAGCCAGTCTTCTCTTTCTCCATCAACACCAAATTCTGCTGGACTGTGGACAGCAAGAGGCTGAATGAGACAGAACTGCTGAGAGGAGGGTTTTGGGAAGGAGGTTTGGAACAGCTGCTGCTCTCAAATCTGACCAGTGGGGGGGCAGAAGCTGGTAGAGGAAAGCGGGAAGACATCCTCACAGATCCAGAGGCTTGCATCCTCGGGAAGAAGCACAAACCAGCGTGCAGTGCTGATTAATTCCCCAGATGCTACAGCCTCCCTTCCTACGCAGCTGTCCCACGAGCTGTATAGTAACACAGAAGACCTAGCAGGAGTTAATGTTGCTTCACAGCAAAACTCATGACTAGATTTTCAAAGGAAATCCACAGTTTGGGAAGGGACAATGCTATGGAGAAAGGCCAGTCCCCTGTTCCAATCTCTTCTTCTTCAAACCACTTTCCTCTACCAAATAAAAACTGGTGTAAAAAAGAAAGGGGGGGGGGGCGAGAGGGGAGCTTCTGTCAGCTCCTGAGCTCCTGGGCAGAATAACATAGCAGAGGGCTGCCCCTCCTTCCTCTTCCTCCTTCCTACCTCCAAAGCACCTGACACTCTTTCACAGGTTGCACATTACCCCGATGGCCAGATGCAATTTGTCTGAAGTGGTATGGTTTCAGATTATGCTAGAAGCAGTCTCATGATACGATGTGTAAGACACTAATGTCATGCTGCATTAGGAATGCGGTATTGGTCAGTGAAACTGTCCTTAATATCACAGTTAGCTTGTCGTTCAGTTTCCTGGTTAACTGGTCAAGACCTACTTTTAAAGTAGTTAGGGCTTCCTGTCCACTGTTTCTCTTGACAGACTGCTCCTAAACCTCAGTGCTCTAGTGATAAGAAGCCTTTCAGTAATTTGCAACCTAAACATGTGGTGTCTGGCCATTTTATACTATTGTTCTTGTGCCAGCATTATCCTTTTCTTTTAGAACTGGGGCCAGCATTGTTCAACATCTTTATTGACAACCTGGACAAGGAGATAGAGTGCACCCTCAGTAAGTTTGAAGATGACGCCAAACTGGTAGGCAGTGTCAGTCTGCTTGAGGGTAGGGTGGCTCTTCAGAGAGATCTGGACAGGTTGGATGGATGGGCCGAGGCCAACTGTATGAGGTTTAACAAGGCCAAGTGCTGGGTCCTGCACTTTGGTCACGACAACCCCAGGCAGCGCTACAGGCTTGGGGCGGAGTGGCTGGAGAGCTGCCTGGCAGAAAAGGAACTGGGGGTACTGGTTGACAGCTGGCTCAACATGAGCCAGCAGTGTGCCCATGTGGCCGAGAAAGCCAATGGCATCCTGGCCTGCATCAGGAATGGTGTGGTCAGCAGGAGTAGGGAAGTGATTGTCCCCCTGTACTCGGCTCTGGTGAGGCCGCACCTGGAGTACTGTGTCCAGCTTTGGGCCCCTCAATACAAGAAGGACATTGAGCTGCTGGAGCGTGTCCAGAGGAGGGCAACAAAGCTGGTGAAGGAACTGGAAAACAAGTCTTATAAGGTGCAGCTGAAGGAACTAGGCTTGTTTAGTCTGGAGAAGAGGAGGCTGAGGGGAGACCTGATCGCTCGCTACAACTCCCTGAAAGGAGGTTGTAGTGAGGAGGGTGTCGGTCTCTTCTCCCAAGTAACAAGCAACAGGACAAGAGGGAATAGCCTCAAGTTGCATCAGGGGAGGTTTAGGTTGGATATTAGGAAAATCGTCTTCACAGGAAGAGTAGTGAGGTGTTGGAACAGACTGCCCAGAGAAGTGGTTGAATCGCCGTCCCTGGAGACATTAAAAAAATGTGTAGACGTGGCACTCCAGGACATGATCTAGTAGACATGGTGGTGTTAGGTTGATGGTTGGACTTGGTGATCTCGGAGGTCCTTTCCAACCTTAGTGATTCTATGCTTCTATGATTATTTACACCTTTCACATATTTGTAGACAAAAATAATATCCCTGGTCAACTTTGCCATGCCTTTCAAGAAACAAGGCTTTTTCAGTTGCAGCTCATAAAACAGGCTCTGTATTTTCCCAGTCATCCTAGTAACTCTTTTCTGCAGCTGCTCCAATTTGAACATTTCTGTACCAATTTCACTTTCATTCACATTTTATTCAAATTACACAGAACATTTCAGATGGCATCTCACACATTTATAATGGAACTGGTATTTCCCCATTACTACTGAATGGCATTTGTCATATATGACAACTGGGAATATGGAACACTTTAAACTCAGATGATAAACTGAAGCTCACAATTTAGTATATGTATTTTTTCAATGTCTTTCAATTTTCCTAAGGTGTAGCTTAGTATTTTTCAAGTCTAGAAGTTGTCCTCAAGAGGTTTTTTAAAAGAATAAACAAATTTTACTGGACAGAAGTGACAGAAAGCACAATTTATGTGTTAATAATGTGTTAATAACAATTCTTTTTAATCAAGAATGAAATCCCTACAATACTAATGTATGCCTGTCCTGGTTTCGGTAGGGATAGAGTTAATTTTCTTTCTAGCAGCAGGTATAGTGTTGTGTTTTGGATTCAGGATGAGAATAATGCTGATAACACACTGATGATTTTAATTGTTGCCAAGCAGTCAAAGACTCTTTGGCTTCTCATACTGCCCTGCCAATGAGAAGGTGGGGGGCACCCAAGAAGCTGGGAGGGGACACGGCCAGGACAGCTGACCCCAACTGACCAAAGGGATAATCTATACCATACCATACCATACCATACCATACCATACCATACCATACCATACCATACCATACCATACCATACCATACCATACCATACCATACCATACCATACCATACCATACCATACCATACCATACCATACCATACCATACCATACCATACCATACCATACCATACCATACCATACCATACCATACCATACCATACCATACCATACCATACCATACCATACCATACCATACCATACCATACCATACCATACCATACCATACCATACCATACCATACCATACCATACCATACCATACCATACCATACCATACCATACCATACCATACCATACCATACCATACCATACCATACCATACCATACCATACCATACCATACCATACCATACCATACCATACCATACCATACCATACCATACCATACCATACCATACCATACCATACCATACCATACCATACCATACCATACCATACCATACCATACCATACCATACCATACCATACCATACCATACCATACCATACCATACCATACCATACCATACCATACCATACCATACCATACCATACCATACCATACCGTCATGTTCCATATATAACTGGAGGGTGGGCTGGAAGGCAGGTCAGCTTGGGGTCTTGTGGAGCATCAACTGCGGCTGGTGCGAAGTTATGCTGTTCATAATTTGTTTTGTATTATTTTTTTATTATTATTACTACTGCTACTACTACTTCTACTACTATTACTCTTACTATTACTACTACTATTAAATTGTCTTTATCTTAACCTATGAGGTTTTTTTTGTTTTCTATTTTCAGTTCTCTCCCCCATCCCACTGGGAGGGGGGAGTGATGGCTGTGTGGTTGTTCTAGTTGCCTGCAGGGTTAAACCACAACAATGCCCACTGCTTAAGCACACAGTTCTGTGTGTTTAGGTTGTGTGCTACAACCCAAACCCCTTGTATCTTCGAAGTGACCTCAAGGTCTTTAAATTTTCAGTCTCATTGTAACATTCTTATAGGTTCATACTTCCTGTACAATTTTCTTTTAAAAGCTTTAGAAAGCAGTACTACCTCACTCGCGAGCCCTGTGACGGCATGCTCAGAATGAGGGAATACAGCACACAGCGGCCTGCTGCACTTGTCCTCTGGCCCATGAGACTGGCACAGTAAAATCTGCACACTTTGACTGCGTGGCCCCCGGAATAAAAGGGAGTGCCAGGGTGGCTGTGGCAGTTGTGGTCTCTAAACTAGACAACTGCCCCCCTGCAAGCCAGGTCTGTTCTGCCACAGTGCTGTGGCAGTGGCAGATCCTCCCTGCTCTGCCCAGGGTGGGTGCCTGCTGGGGAAGGGCCTGCAGTTAACATGGCAGGTGTCACAGTAAGTGGGCAGGCTGGATGCAGTGGGTGCCACTCCTCCTCCAGAAATGGAACCACAGAATCATTTAGGTTGGAGAAGATCGTAGAGTCCAACCTTAACCTAACACTACCAAGTCCAATGCTAAACCATATCCCTAAACACCACATCTACAAACACTGGGAGGAGGGTCAGGATGGAACTCCTCTGGGCTGGGCAGGGCCCCACTGCAGGGGACGTGCCTGTGGCAGCCATGCTGGGCTGGGCTGGGCTGGGCTGGGCAGGGCTGGGCTGGGCCTCGCTGCAGGGGACGTGCCTGTGGCAGACATGCTGGGCTAGGCTGGGCAGGCCCCCGCTGCAGGGGATGTGCCTGTGGCAGACATGCTGGGCTAGGCTGGGCAGGGCCCCGCTGCAGGGGACGTGCCTGTGGCAGACATGCTGTGCTCAGGCTGACTGCCAGCCAGAAGTGCCCAGGGTGGGCGCTGTGGGCCTGTGAGGGGCCTCCGTGGTCAGCCATGCTGGGCCTGTGGTGCGAGGGGAGCCTTGCATGGGCAGGCGGTGGCTGGCGCTGGGGTTACCTGCAGTGCTGACAGACGTGCCCAGGAGCGGCGCAGCGATCCCGGCAGACAGGAGGCTCTGGCTTGCTGCTCAGGGCCGCCTCTGGCAGGTTGCCGGCCCAAACAGGGGTGCTGGGCTGGACCCCTCCTCCCTCCAGCCAGGGCCGTGTTGCACACTCCCACCTGCACACACAGACGTGGGCAAGGTGGGCACAGGCATGCGTGCTCAGAGGCACGCCTGGGGGTGCACACGCAGTCACAGGCATGTGTCGGCACGCAGGTGTGCATGTGGGCACGTGCGGGTGGACAGCAGGAGCGTGTGAGGCTGAACAGGGAGAAGGACTGACAGCCACTTCTGCATCGAGGGAGCTGCGCCTTTTGTCTGTGTCCCTGCCTTCCCATCTAGTAGGATGTGGAGGTTTAAGGTAAAACTTGCACTTTTCAGAAGGGATTTGAGTCTAAGAATATATGCTGGAGATCTCAGGCTAAAATCAGTAAAGAACCTGCCATTTCTGAAAATTATATACTGATTTATAAATTAAATATGCCAGTTAAATAATAAACTTAATAAAGCTATAAACTAAACTGAAACAAATATGCATTGAATCTCCATTACCTTCTAATACCTCATCAGATGAATTTCTGATCAGATGCTACAACAATCTGCTATCTCCCATGTCTTTATAATTCATTTGAATAGATGTTTTTAGTCATTGTGGATGAAGATTATAGATAAGGCAATAACCAGGGCAGTAAATAATAATAAATACAGATCAGTTGGAATAGAAATGTGTAGGTCTTATTTGCAACATATTTGTGGGAAACAAGAACTCCTTATTATTTGTAGTAATACTCCTTATTAGTAGTAGTAATAATAGTGTGTTTATGTTGTTGATATTTGTATTATTGATCATGTTACCAATGCTACAGTCATCTAGCAGGACTTAATGACACTGAACACTGTTCAAACAGAACAAAACCCCAAAAGAATACAGAAGGCCAGGAGTATACAAGTGATCAACATTGCAAAAAACACTGCGTTGCATTGTATAAGGCCACTGTGAAGCCATTTTTTGATAATTCATGCCTTGGGAAGCAGTGCTGCAGAGAAGGACCTGGGAGGCCTGGTGGATGACAAGCTCTCCATGACCCAGTAGTGTGCCCTCATAGCCAAGAAGGCTAACGGTACCCTGGAGTGCATCAAGAAGAGCGTGGCCAGGAGGTCGGGGGAGTGAAGGGTCTGGAGCACAGGTCTTATGAGGAGCGGCTGAGAGAACTGGGCTTGTTTAGTCTGGAGAAGAGGAGGCTCCGGGGAGACCTTATTGCCCTCTACAACTACCTGGAAGGAAGTTGTGGTGAGCTGGAGGTCGACCTCTTCTCGCAGATAACTAGTGACAGGACAAGGGGGAACTGCTGCAAGTTGCTCCAGGGGAGGTTTAGGTTGGAGATGAGGAGAAATTTCTTCTCAGAAAGGGTGGTCGGGCATGTGCCAGCATGGTGCCATGACCACTTCCCTGGGCAGCCTGTTCCGGGACTGAGTGCACTCTCCGTGAGGAAGCTTTTCCGAGTGTACAATCTGAACTTCCCTGACGCAGTTTCATTCTATTTCCTTGTGTCCTGTCACTGG
>VWZZ01004571.1:15189-36371 GCA_013399095.1 Psophia crepitans | reverse complement strand
TCTATGAATCTATGATTCTATAAGAGGAAAAATACAAGTTTAGTTGGAACCAGCAGACAAAAGAACTTAGAAGTGCTTATCACGTGGCACACAGCAGCTTGGTTTCAAGCCATCAAATGAGATTTAAATGACAAAAAAAATAATAAGAATTAAAGGAATATCAGAGCTTTCAGAGGGCCAGTAATGGCTCTGAAAGACTGCAATAAATTTGATACACTTGTTCCCTTTGACAACAAGAAAACGATTGCAGACTTGTACTCAAATGAATGGCAGCCATCCTTTAGATGAGTCCTGCTCACAATATATTGATTCTTCCACTGAAAAGACAGGTAAAAAAAGAAGATGCCCCATGGAAAAAGTAAAAAAAAATGATATTTCATAGCATTGTCCAACTAAGTTAAATAGTTCTGGAAGGTACACAGAACGCCCATGATCTCACAGTAAAAAATATACGGGTTTTATGCTGGGCAATGGAGTTATGTGAAAAACACCTGCCAGCGAAATTCTGTCTACCAGGAACTTATGCCAGCACTTTGCAGGAGGGAAAAAGTAAAAAACCCAACACCACAAACAACAGAGAATAAACCAAAATTCAGCAGGTAAAACTGAGTATATGCAGTTGAAGATAGAAGACTTTGATAAAAAAATCTGTATTAAACAAATACATACGTTCACCTTAATGACTGCTAAAAAAAAAAAAAGGATTATTTTCATCTAATCTGAAAGGAAAATAACTACTTGGCAAACTTCTTAAATATGGCTAAATGTCCTTACAGTTAAAGACAAACAGAAAGAAAGTTTTGAAAGTTTTGGTAACAGCTGCAGCTCTACTTCCCAGTGATGTGACTTACTCTTCTAAGTACTTTGTTTGCCTTTTTCTAAAACTGATGTTTTAAAAACTTAATCTTGGACATTCAGTCATTTCATTACTGGACTTCAACTATGATCACGATATATATTGGGTCTAGGGCAATACCCACAGAACGAAGATATTTTTTCATAATAAAAGTTGTGTGGGTTTTTTTTTCAGAAGGCAAGTTTTTCTCTGTGGAGGAAGAAATGTGAAAAACATGTTTTGCTTTGGAAATTATAATTTTCTAAGACAACTTAAATAAAACCTTTGCAAGTCACAGTTTATGTGATGTTGCATTGTCTGCTTTCCTGGTCTTATGGATTTTGCTCTTCTTTATTTTTTTATTATTTTTTTTAATGAGCTACTTTCTTGCATGTATGTTTTTGAGTCTTTCCCTTGTAAGTGTTTAGGGATGCCTAAGCTTTAAAGGCAAGATATCAACACCTCGGCTTTATAAACAAGAAAAACTTATAAAAAATGTGAATGCTGTTGAAAACTCATATTTCACACAAGAAGATTTTGAAAAAAGAGCATTTTTAAAAATAATTATTTCATGATAATAACATTGCTGTACAATACCTACATCTCAATGTGAGTTTAACGAACTTCTGCATAAGAGATCAATTTTTGTAATTTTAAGTCTATCTGATGATTTAATCAGGGACTTGCCAAACAAATTTTGAAAAGGATTAGAGTGAATAGTCACGGAGCTTCTGAATATAAATTTACTGTTTCTTACTTTAGCAATTCAGTTGTTTTAACAGCTATCTAAAAATAATGTGGATACAAACCCAGCTACTTTTGTCTGGGTAGACCTGAACTCCCAGTTCATTTGAGAATGGCTCAGTACCAAGACAAAGCGGAGGTGTGTACCTGCAGTCTTCACTTTGTGTAGATAAGGAAATGCTCTCTGGACTGGGGATTGGAAGCCAGGTGTCACACCTGTGATGTCCCAGCCTGTGGGCTAACAGCCAGCCCCTTCTTATGGACAAAGTACCCCATTAGAAAGTGAGCCAGTTCCAAGTAGAGATCCTCATGCTAAGAATGTTTACCCAAGAAAACTGGAATCTTTGGTGCATTTCTCCTCAAAAAAAGTATCTGAGTATAAAGCATCTTTTAAGTGTCCCCTGTGTTCCTTAAATCATTGCATTTTGTGTAAAATTCTGAAATATTTACTCAATAAAGACTCAATAAAAAATTAGTCGAGTATGGGATACCTGAGTTCAGGCACACTATGCAAAGCAGGTCACTATGAACAGGAGATAAAAGGAGATCTTCAGACCAAAATTTTAAGGTCATTTGAGGGTTTTAGTGAGTGGGTATTAATTTCTGGGGAAAAAAGAAATTAGAGTATTTAAAAAAATAGACTAGAAACAAAGAACTCCAGAGAAATGACACTCTGCAGGTGTTCAAACTATGAGCCTGTAATACTTCCTCCTTTACAAATATCAGTATCACAGTTTCCTCACTTAGGAGAGTCAAAAGTGTGTTGTATAACTAATCATTTTACAATCTATTTCTGACCGCAGGCACGTCTTGGCACCTTTCACAGGTGGGATGCTTGTGTGAAACCGAGAGGGCATTGTTATACCCGGTGTGACAGCCCAGCGACTGAAAGTGCATTGAGCAAGTTCCTATGGCCAGGTCATGTGTTGCAGCCAAGGCTGCTGACGTTGCTTTGCAAGTAGCCTGTACCATTTTGTGCTTGTTAGAAGAAGAAAATGCTTTTTCTATTTTATACAGACATTTCTGTGACTAGACATGGCTTCATTTTAATTATAAATTCAATTATTTAAATTTTTTTTTCTCTCCCCTAGCCTGTCTCTGTGATTACCTCTAGGGTATAAAGGAGTCCTACCAGCTAATGTGTTGGCTGCAGATATGAACATTTATAGAAATTGAACAAGCAATCGGATAAGAGGTGGTTAAAAAATGGTAGTTGAACTACAGTATTGCTTCCAGTCTGCTACATTAAATTTGCATGGCAACAATTACCTTTAGTTTGGATCAGGAAGCTTTCAGGGAAATATAATATGAGAGTTTGTTAAAACTAAAAAAATTATACTCTTACTGTTCATAAATCCTTCAGTAATATAAGAACGGCTTGTAGGGAGCTCCCCCAGCTCCCAGGATGCCAAAGAAACAATGACCCAGGACTCCAGCACTACTGGGGAGGATGGCTTTGTGCAGGCTACTGTGGAGTCCAAGTTTTCCCATGGCCTCTTTTTTTGGTGTGGTCCCACAGCCTATCCCACAAAACTGGCGCAAACTTCATTACATGTTTCATCAAAAATTTCAGAAATTTGGGGCTGTGTTCTGAACCATAATATTTGGAAATAACAGAAATCTCTATTGAAGAGATCATTTATAAGTTCATCTCTAGTTACTCGCGTCTCTGAGGTCCTGCCAGTCATTCAGAGCTCTACTTCCATGAGTCCTCCCACCTCATAAATTCAAATGAAGTCATGGGAAACTTAACATCATTGAAAATCAGACTTAAAGTAGAATGCCTTATGGTGAAAATTGTTTTGATTTGTCAGAATCCCATTAATTTTTAGCAGTATTTAAACAAATGGAAGCTAGAATGTGGAAAAAAAGTATTTATCATATGTTCGGGAAAAAATTCCACACAATTTCTGTGTCTAAGAAATACTCCAGCAAGTCTTTTGGGATATACTGGAGAAACAGTCAGTAGAAGGTTTAACTGGTGTGTGCACCTTTGTGCACAGGTGTGAGAAAGCAAGCTGTGACTAAATGACTGACAACGTTCCCCAGAAGGACACTTATTACCATGCACATATAAATTGGCTCCCTTAGAATGCGGTGGGTGTTAAAATGAAGTAATTATCCAAAAATCTGTTAGAATTTCTCTTTCACAACGGGTCACAACTATGTGTTGTGAGCCCTCAAAGACTCAAAAGTGAGCACAGGGAGGCAATGTGTTTGTCAGTATTCAGCAGCTCAGTCCCTCCAGCACGGAAGACATCAGAAGCAGCTGAAGGGATCACATTAGGAAGACAAAAGCAGGCTGCTTTAAATGCTTGTCATTGTTCTGTTTCATCAGGCCTGGAAGTGGTTGTTTGCACCTGCAGCCAGCAGCTACAACTGCTTCTTCCTCACCCAGCCTGGAGGAGCTAAGCTGCTGTTGGACGAGGGCTGGATGAAGACAGATGTGCTAAAAGGGAGCTATCTTTGACACAGTTCAAAAATGCTGTTTTACTGTTCCTGATTTGGACCTTCAGGAGCTCTGACTGTGGGTTCTGAAATTCTCTGTTCAGTCTGGAAATAAATAATTCCGAAAGTAAACAGTTGTGAACAGGCTTCTCATCTAGATGGAAATAGAACTTCAGTAGGGTGCCTTCAAAGGAGTGTTCATCTGAAAGGGAGACAGAAGCCAGCTTTGAGCTCGACCCCTTAGCTAGAAGCAGCAGTCCTGAAGAAACTTTCTGAATCCTGAGAGTTCTCAAAATTGAGAATTTTTTTTCTGATAGCTTTTCATCATTTGGGTTTACTCTTTTTTGCCTTTTTTGTGTTTGACAACATCCAAATTAACATAGTTTTAAAAAGCGTAACTGCCTTTTCAGATATTCTGTGGAGACTTCTGCCTGGACTACCTCCATATGACATGACATTGCCTGCAGATGCTTGAGGTGAAATCCTATGAGAGGTTGGGTGTTATGTTTATCTGTGCACAAAAATAACCCCACTTTCAGTAAGAATTAACTTTAATTTTAGCCTAAGAGAAAAAGGCAGTCCAGTGCTCCCCAAGAGAGCGTGTCTCTGTTATGCTGCTTTCAACAGTTTGCAGTGAATATTATCTGGATAGTTTATATTTCTGTTCTGGTTCTTTTTCCCAGCTGCCTGTGTTTGATG
The DNA here is from genome assembly GCA_013399095.1 of Psophia crepitans. Lineage (NCBI taxonomy): Eukaryota > Metazoa > Chordata > Aves > Gruiformes > Psophiidae > Psophia > Psophia crepitans. Next base: position 31,645 of record VWZZ01004571.1, on the reverse strand, counting down.
ACAGCAGAGCACTTTCAGAAGTAAAGGTGCAATGTACAGAAAACTAAAGCACAAGGATTACATAGGTGCACATAGGAACTCAACAGTTTTTTAATTCATGAAAAATAGAAATGAGACCTATTTCATCATTCCAAGTTGACAACCAAAGTAAATGGTCCTGTAAGGATGAAAAAGAATTGAAAAACTCTATTTGCTTCTTAAGTTATTTATTGTTAGAAAGCCAGGTTTCTCCCATGTAGGCCTCTTAAATGTCAGAGAGATTTTTGGTAGGATTTTTTCTCATTTATTCACTGTCTCAAATTTGCTCATACAAATCGGATTGACAAGAATGGAGATTTAATTTTGCTTTAATTCTCAAGGTATTCATGCAACACTTACATTAATTCATTTGTGGTAGATCCTATAGAAAATAAATATTGCTAAGAGTTGAAACTGGTTGGGGTTGGAAGAAGTTGTCACACAAAATATTTGCAAATAAATCATGGAGTCCCTCTTCAAAGAACTGTGACCTTCTTCAGACAGAGTGGTTTCTCCTGACTGGCTCTGTAGAAAAAAAAATTGCAGAGATTATGGCCAGTGCAGAAATGTTAGGAAAGTAGCTTTCAGCACTGGGAGAAGCGAGGGAATATGAACTATGAGTCAAAGCACTGTCTTTTGGTTTTGTCTTCCAAAGTCTGGGGGAACAAGGCAGAGTATATTCCTGGTGATGTATTGTCAGTAGGTTACTGCTTCCGTTAGCACTTGCAGGGCCCTGTGAATTCAGCTGGCCATTCAGACCAAGAAGAAATGGTAGGTAGCGTCGTTGTGCAGAATAAGCAACCATCAGGGAAACAAAGAGATACTTAGGCACAGCATGTAAATAGTAAAAATATTTTCAAATGGACTACTACTAACTATGGCTCTTTTTTCCCGTATGTGAAACTCCAGTTACAGATAAAGCACAGGGCTTTATGATAAACCTGACATGAATCTTCCACCAGTCTTCTCAAAACTAGCTTTGCAAGATTCACACTAAGGTGCTTTAAAGAGGTGTGATGGAACACTAAATAGGCAAGGGCAAAATCTCAAGCTGTTAATTTTACATGGTGGTTGTCACCAACATCCATCTGGAGGTGGATGGAGATATTCCATCTCTAAGTGTGCACTGCTGATTATGTAGTGTGCTGCTGAACAACCCTATTCACATGAAAAGGGAGAGCTATTCATAGTCAGGAACCAAACACAGTCACTACAGTACTTTCACGGGCAGTGTGCTGTGGCGTTTGGGTGTTGATGAACACTTACTAGTTCAAGAGTTGCATCATGCAGTCGTATGGGAATCATTGTAATAAGCCATCACAGAGCCAGCGCTGGGCGTGGCTGCTGAATATGAAATCAGAATGGCACTTTGTTGGTTTTCTAGTTTTAAGAATTGCCCTGGTCCCCTGCAGAGCAGAAAAAAAAGTGTCAAAAAAATCCTGGAAATGCCTTTTTAAATTTATCTAGTTTACTGAGATTCCCCTTCTGCAGCTGAAAAAAACGTTAAGAAAAGGAACCACCACAGTCTAAGATATTCAGTGTCAATGAACAACCCAAAGGCTAAGTGCACAAGTAGGAAATTGTACTGCTTGCTGGGACACAGGGTCGATATGGAGCATCAAGTGGCACTGATTCACAAAGTTCTTCTGGGATAAAGCTTACACTGCTGCTGGTATATATGCTGAAGTGCTTGATTAAGCACCAATATGAGAATTTTGGCTAAGGTCTTTGTCTCAGTGCTGTTAAATGTTCAGTGAAACCTGCTATGAAAATGGTCAGTCAGAAGCTTTTCTCTTAGCCGCGTGTGCACTACAACCTTCATAGACATTTGCGTACTGGCTATATGCTCCTTGAAAAGGTGCAGGGAAAACTCCGTAGTGAGCCTTTCCTCATTAGCTGTAGCCTTACATCTGCGAGCCTGTTCAAACATCTTGTCCCAGAAGACTGCAGACTCCTCTTCTGTGTTAGGCAGACAGTGAAGATAGGGTGCCAACCTCAAAAGCAGCCTGCTCCTTCCATCTATGGGGCACAAATCACCCATTACCAAACCGATTCCCAAACCCACATGAGGAGAAAGTGGCCAGGTCTAACCAGTTGCATCTTATCCCATATTTCCTAATCCATCAGACCGAAGCCAGATCTTTACTGCACACCGTGCTAATCCCTGCTCTGCAGGTAGGCTGTAGGAAATGAATCACTCTCAAATGCAGAAGGACTAAACGTCAGTTGCAGTCACAAGAAGCTGAAAAGGAAGCTGAGTGTGGGCTGCTGAAACTATTTGTATGATGCCATTATAAAAATGAAAGGAAAGAATAAAGGTAAACCTTCCACACTGCATGCCATGTCTGTAAACACGCTGGTGTGTTGGACAGTGGTGTGACCATTCAGCCTCTGTTCGGACAAAGATAAAGCATTTGCCATGCTCTACCGGTGAACATGGCTCAATTGAGGTTGGGACAGGAGCAAAATCTCTCCTTCACTGACAGTGAGAGGACAAACACCAAAGTAAGGTAAATTAAGTAAAGTAAAAGAGTGACCAGGAGGAGTGCGAAGGTTGGGACTCAACAAAGATGGATGAAGAGGTGCAGATGTGTCAGCTTCTCCCTTGCATCTGCTCAGCACCCCAGCATGACTCTACGAGGATGTGACCCAGCTGTTCAAAAAGGCAAGCAGGCCTTCCCCAGTGAAAATATTTCTTACTCCAATCTGTCCCAAAGCAATGAGAACATTTTTTTTCATGATTGAAAACATTTTCTTTTCTATGTAAACAGAGTAATAGCAAATCATGGGGAAAAAAAATCTCTTTGAAACAACAAAACTGAAATTTGTGCACTGAGCACTCTGAATTGTCTGCCTTAAGGGGCGACACAAAAAAAATGCTTCTGAGAGGGAGAAATGAGATCAAAACACAAAAATTATGCTAGCTTAATATCTATGTTTTTGTAAAGCTTTCTCACATTTCACATTTAATTATCTACAAGAAAAAGGCCCGTCCTTGCCAGATCTTCTCTGTTACAGTAATTAAACTGAGTTCAGATATCTTTTCATACTTGTAATTGCAGTTTAAGTGAGACACTGCTGGAAGACACTCATCCAATTTAGAATCTGTTTAACTATTTTTGCCTGACACATTCTATTTCAACCTAACAATTATCCTTTTTTATCTTATTGTACCCTTCCACTGTAGAATTATCTTTTTTTATTATTATTTTTTTATAGCTACCATAACTTTTAGTATATTCATGAATGGGATATTCCTGTGCAAAGCACTGTACAGATCTTATTTGAGCCACTGGAAGTATTTGCATAGTCGCAAGTTCGGTTATGAAAACTGGATGACCGCTTCACCTGAGCTTTCCCACCTCTGCCTGCTTCAAGCTTGAGTCCAGTGTTGGTCTTGCCTCGCTGTTTGTCTTTTCTGCCTCACCACCAGGAACCCCAAGCATTGCTAAAACTCAGCCACAGTGTTATGCATAGACTCACAAGAAAGCTGTCCTGCTAGAAGCATCCGAGTTGTGACAACACAGCGGTCAGCATGGACTAATTAACCCTTATGCATAACCTGCTAGCTGAAATCTCTTAGAGAACAGTTTATCATCAAACACAGACAAGATTTTCTGTTGTTGCTGAATCATTTTCTTTCTACTTATACTAACCATTCAAAACAGACGATCAGGTATGATTTCAGGTCTGAATGTATTTAGGTTCAGAGCCTGGTCTTGTCTGCTCAAGCAGAAAAGGACCAGGTATTGTGTTCAGATTCAGATCCAACGTTCAGATCCAGAATGTAAGGGACTTTGATACACCTATGGACTTTATCTCCAAGTACATGCAAAAGTGAGACTTTCACTTATTTTCAAGTCTACTGGGTGTCTTAATGGTGTTTTGTATTACAGAACATTACAGCAAAGGAGATGACAGGACATAATAAAAGTGATTAAAAGTTTCTCAGGCTTACTGAGCCTGGGATTACAGAAGGTGGCAACAGTTAAATGTCTCTGCTTATTATGTATTTTCTCCTTGTCGGCTGGTAGGGAACTTAAGTAGAGAAAAACTTGATGCTTTGGAGACTAATTCTAATAAAATGTAGATGGTTTGTAACATAGTTTCAAAGTGAATAGAAGTTACACTAATGACAACTGGCTATGTCAGACGCGTGTGTGGGATCAGTGTTGTCAAAATAACATCCAGACCACTGCTGAAGCTTTAGCAACCCAAATCAATGAAAGATGATAATAACGAGTGTGTGGCACAGATTGAGGGAGGCACATTTGCTTAGAGCAGAATTTATCTGCCCTAATTGAAGTGACTAAAAGATAGATGTCTGAGTCCAAACAAGCCATGTAAGTAACTACTGAATTAATGAAGAGAAACAGGTGCTTCCTGGTGGTGATTTAGCCAATCCTAAACTCAAGGTTTTAGATGGTATGATGATTTAGCCTCCGGAACTGCCTGTGTTTTTTCCTTGAGCGCAGGGGATGATTTAGCTGTCTAATCTTTAGGCCATAAAAAGTGAGGAAGATGAGTTGAGCAGAAGAGATACTGTTATGAAAGAAGAACATTTAATACTGTGTTACCTGGAGCTTTTCCGGTAATTGTTGAAGGATTCTAGTTAAGCAGAGCTTAATGATTTTGAGAATGTCCCTGCAGTACATTAGAAAGTGTGTTACAAAAGGTCACTCTATTACCCTTTTCAAAATGTGTGCTACTGCAGTGAAAATGTGCAGAAGAATATTCTTGTCCCACTGAAACAAAAACTCTCTCTGCTTTCAGAGCACCTAGTGTTTCTGTTGTTGTTCTAATCTGAAGCTATAGATACCATGTCACATCAAAAAACTCTCACTGTAACATGGAGTTTGCATGCATACAAATGGGTCAAATTAACTGGCACAAATGGAAAAAAAAAAATCTGTGGAGTCAACAAAGCTTGTGGAGTGTTAGGAGGACATCAGGATATTTACACATTTGATGCCCTTTGATTGGAGAAGGCTCCAGGGAGACCTAATTGTGGCCTACCAGTACCTAAAGGGGCCTACAGGAAAGACAGAGGGGCTGTTTACAAGGGCAGAGAGTGATAGAACAAGGGGAAATGGGTTTAAACTAAAAGAGGGGAGATTTAGATTAGATATTAGGAAAAAATTCTTGACTGTGAGGGTGGTGAGGCACTGGAACAGGTTGCCCAGAGAAGCTGTGGAGGCCCCATCCCTGGCAGTGTTCAAGGCCAGGTTGGATGGGGCTTTGGGCAACCTGGTCTAGTGGAGGGTATCCCTGCCCATGGCAGGGGGGTTGGAACTACATGATCTTTGAGGTCCCCTCCAACCCAAACCATTCTATGATTCTATGCTTCTGTGATTCAAATGAATGTCAGTGTCACCTAAAGTCTCTGATTTCACAAACCTAAGTCTTTTGTCTTTCAGTGAAAGTCAAACATCTAGGTTATTTTCCAAAGAACTCATGTATCCTTATTTTAGATGGTTAATTACATTTAAAACTATAAATTTCAAATGCTTTGATCCAAGAAGAGGTTACAGATGTCCCCTTTGAATATGACCACCAGAAAGAGCAAGACAGAAAATGGGCACAGGACACGACTAGGTTCAGTTATTCAGAGCACCAGGTTCCCCCTTCCTCCCACTTGACATATAGCACAGTGCACCCTCTCATGATTCAATTAGCTGTGCAGACCCTGGAGGTATAAATCAGGGCTTCATCTGACTCATTGCAAGGCTGATACTTCTATAACATGCATCAGTCACTTGGTGGTAGTATTCTAGGGGAGAAGAGCTCAAAATCACAGTTGCTGGTTTTTTTCTCCTCTATTTAAAGTTTTGCAAACCTTGAAGAGAAATTATCCTAGAAAATGCCAAATCTGGAGTACAGTAACATTTCTGTGAACTCTCCAGATAAAGAAATATACTTCAATCTTTCTTAAAAACATCATGAAAATGAAGAACTAGACAAGGACAGAAGTTCCTCTGATAGCCCTTTGATTATTCCACACAGTAATAAAGACCTCCTCCATTAATTTCTATCTGGTAAGCCTTGTGTCTAATCTAGAAAAGAGATTAATTTTAGTAATTTAAGAAAACATCTCAGTGATCTTTAGTTATCAAATTGAGAATTCATAATTTCTTCCTGAGTCATTTCAATGCAGTTGCCTAGACATGATGAGTCTTCATCACCACTTGTCAGTTTTATTCTGCATAGGCTGGCTGTAGCCAGTTTTATTCTATACAGGAAATAGGTACTCTTACAGCGCCAAAATAAAAGGTATTGAAGTTGTTATACACAGTAATCTTTTATCACCTGTTACTTTTATGGAAAATATTAACACTGGCATCTTTTCATTGAGGAAGTAATTTCATACTAACAAGCTTTGTTTGCTTCAACAGCTATCTTTAATATGTCGATTAGTCTCAGAGATGATGTAAGCAAATGCGGTTTCAAAGGTGTTTCTTTTATCTTTTGTTCTTTTCAACAAATTCATCATAATTCAGTTATCTCCAATTTCAGAACTCAGTTTATTTTCCTGAATACTTACTGATAAAAGAAATATGATTTTAGGTAGCCTTTAATACAGTTTGTGGAGATGCTGTTCTTGTGATGTAATGTAGGGCACCTGCAGAAGCTTTAAGTACTGATCTGACAGAGTCCCTCTTGCAATACTGAAGGCCAGCAAGCTGTGCTAATTTACACTACCTGAAGGTCTTGACAGTGTGTGCACTACTGTTTAATCCTGAGTAATATTGCAATAATCTTTAATTTAGGGTTTCTGTTTTCAAAACATGAAGGAGATACTTCTATCACAATTAATATCGCTCTGTGATTGACCAGGACACGCAAAGTATCACTGACTGCTCCAAGTAGCCACGGCCTGACTGTAGCCATGCCGTGAACAGTACAAGGGATCTGGGGGAGTTTTGTGGCCTGGGCCACTCACTTTTCAGCTGCACTCAGCAGTACAGGACCTAATTTCCCCTGCCCAACCTCGCATTGCTTTATCCATCTGACAGAAGCATCTGAAAGAGGAAGCAAGAGGGAGGGGTAATTTAGGAGGCAACCAGACCATGTTCAGGTCTGAGAACCCACTTTCAGGTCTCAGGTTAATTTTATACAGAAAAATAAAATTAAAAACTACGGAGTTAGAAAGAACCTGGTAATTTGAAATTACAGGTTTTTTAAAATCAATGAGATTTTTTCAGTCCCCATTAAACAAGAAACAGACTTTTCTTTTATAAAAGGTGTCATTGCCTAGCTAATGCATTTTTGATAATATTTCTGATTCATCTGTTCTTGGAGCACATCCTGATAAAATGTCATGCTCATAGAGAGATTAATCTACCCGGTAAACAGTTACAGCATTCACTTTTTCTGTTGGCCATCAATTTTCCTGGGGAGAATAATCTTAATCAAACCATTCTGCCCCGGTAACACAGCAGTTTTTATTTTTCATTCTCTTTACATTTTTCGAGACAAACTAATATGTATTCTATAAAGTCAGAAGTCATATATTTTATTGTTGGAAATACTTCAGATAGACAGAGCTGACCAGTAGCAAAGGTCTAACTCTCCTCACCACTAGAAGGTTAAAATTCATGCATTTCTCAAAAGGATGCTACAGATTTTTGTTGTTTACAGTGTTTACAGTCCCAATATCTTTTAATCTGTTGTAATTTTTAATCTTTTGGAGTTTCTGAAATAGTCGTATTTGACAGATCTCTCTCCCTGTTTCTACCTATTGGTCTAGTCTATCTACGGTCTCTAAAAGTTTTTTATTTTTGTTGCAGTATGTCATGAATGCTCACAGTTTTCATTACAAGTGGATGGAGATACGATAGATAAGAACAGAGAAGGTAGAAATCTTGTGGAGGCTTTTTCCATTCTTCATCTAGAGGTTGTATAAGATAAGATTTTTTACTTCTTTAACAAAGGAGAATAGCACAGTCACACCTAACTCAAACTCTGAATATCTAGTGATGTCAATGTGATGGACATCTGTTAATATGGTCCCTATGGATCTTCAGATTCTCATGCATTTGCATCCTTACACTCAGCATTGCAATAGAGGCTGCCTAGGAAAAGAAATGCAGTTCTAGCAGTTATGGGGGTAGGAGCAAACACACTACCTCAAACTACTGTTCTACTATCTTTTGGTGTCCCCTATCCACATTTTCAAAGGAACATTGAACAAGAGTTTATAATGGAATAATCAGCTTCTAATATAGTTTCTGTCTTGCTTCAGTTATAGTTGAGAGGGAAGATCTGTCGGAGGATTCAAGCATCAATGGCAACAGTAGTCAGCGTATTTCCAAGATGTAAGCTTTGAAAAACCCTGATGAAATGCTACCTAGGTATGTGAGATACAGAGATAGCTCAGAGTGACCAGTGTTCAAATTCTTCAGGTATTTGAAGAGCTTTGGATAAGCTTTTTAAAGTGCCTAAGTGCAGATAAAGTTAAACTGATCTCAGCCCTAAGCCATTCTGAATTTCAAAGAAAGGAATTCCTCCACCTCCTTTTGCCTGTTTTCTGCAGTGAAACATAAAAGTTTGCACCATTGTAAATGGCTTCTGGATTTTTAGTGCTTAATTTCTTACTAAGTATTCTTTTTCATATAAGTGTGCAGTTTTTCTAAATGACAACTTTGAAGCCTGTGGCCCTTTGATGGAAATCTAAAACTAGCCTGGAAATAACTGCAGGGAATACACATTAGAAAACAATCCGATCCTGGCAAAGGAGCAGATCAGATAATAATAATCCTGTCTTATGCTGGGCAGAGAAAAGAGTAAAGAAAATGGACATTTGCTTTGTATCATCTTCCATGGTACTTACAGTTTTCACAAGATGACTGTCAGTCTTGAATAACATATGACATTTCCAGCTGATAGACAAATACTTTTTCAAAAATTAGAGGTTTGGGGTTTTTTTTAATTTTAGTGACTTCCAGAGAAATTAAAGATCTACGCTTTTATTTTACAATGACAACTTCTTCTTGTAGATGGCAAGAAAATAGAGGAAAATTTTTGGTTTTGTTGGTTTTTTTTTTTAATGGAAATGCAGCATTTAAGTCAATGTACAAGCCCCAGAGCATCCTCTGTCACCCCAGAAGTGCACCGTCCTTGAAATGTTCATTCAGCAATTTCCTTCACATCCAACATTTGTGAAGCCACATAGGTAACTGGCTATCTGGAATTTCATAAAGCCAGAGCTAACAAATATTTTCTCCCTCTCTCTTTTTTTTTTATTTTTTTTTTTTAATTTATTTTAATCATATTTTATTCACAAACTTAGAAGCAGATGTGTCAGGTTATTTCTTCACCTGTGGAAGAAGCAGAGACAGGATATACCAAAAGGTATTTTCATCATAACTTCAGTCTTTGCATTCACCACTTCTATGTGTTGTTCTCTCTGCTTTACTTTTCAAAAAAAGTGAAGAGGAGTAGCATAAAGGCACAGCTTTGAAAATCCTGTCTTCAAGAAATCAGTGTCTCAGAGTTCCTGTTCTCAGAGCATTAGGCATAAAATTCAAGGGAGGTCACACTAGATTGTTGTTAGCCCTTTTGTCCTTTTTCAGTGCTTCCACAGTCTTCACACACTGTCAGAAAAGGTACAGTACTATCTTGTATTGTAGGGTTAAATTTTTGGATGTAGAAATTAGACACTGGTCCTTGAAAATATATTTTTCCAATCTGTTCGGTAGTATTTAGCTTTAGTTCTTTTTGTTTGATTATTTATTTCTTCATTTCCATGACAGCTTCTTACAAAGGTCTTGATGTCAAAATAGTAGACTATTGCAATTTTCTCAATAAGTGGACAAATTACAGTAATCTATCATTTTAACATCAAGTATTTTAACAACAATACAGAAGAATTCTAGCAACTTATAGATGTAAATATATTTTCAGCACAGGCAGTACCCTCTCCTCTTCAAACAAATATGATTCCTACCTATGACTAGTAAGAACAAATCCTCAATCTGTATTCCTGTATAGTAGCCCTATTTCTATGCATATATGATATTTGTAGAAGGCAAGACCCAAATATATGGATATATACAAGTTGCCAATAAATCCAGGTACCTGGAGCAAAATCAGAATCCTGTACAAAATATCTGGCCACCATATGGAGTTCACAGTCAAACTTAGATACTCATGAACTGGCAGTTACGTAAGCAGCCTCAACGCACTATGCAACTTCCTAAAACTGTCTTGTTGGAAACTGTAGTGACAGGAGTGCACCTGGTGTACAGGCTCCTCCATCTACACTGGACACATAGCCCAGCAGTCCTGCACAAAAATCCAGGTCTGTGGTGGTTCTGGTAGACTGGATGATACCTGGTCCTTTGGTATAATAGGCTGTTGATGACAATAGCGGTGGCAGACTCAGATGCAAACTCATGTTTCTCATGAATGTATCCAAACCACCAGTCCGGACTATGAGATGAGCATGTCTACCTTCACCTCTGCCCAAGCTGTACAACATAAACAACAGAAGATAAGATTATCCTGAGGAGACAACATGGTTATTTGGCCTAACAGTGAAGTTACTCTGAAGGGAAGGAAAAGATTTTAATTCCTCCTTCCAGGACCATCTTTTGTGTGATGACATTAAACACTGTTGGAAACCAGGTGGCCATTTTGTGCTTATCTCTGTAGTATATAAGCATAAGGATGCTCATTTAGGGAGTCGGATTCTGAATGTTTGAAAGTTCTGGAAATCTGAAAATCTAACCCAAATTTCACGGCAGCATGTACAGGGTGGAGGTACCTGTAAGGGGAGATACTAGTGGACTTAGTTTTGTGTTAGATGCGTAATGCCTTTACTGAATCTAATCCAGTGCCCCTGTTGACTCCAGCCCACAGGAACTACCACCAAAGCAAAGACAGGAATAGGTGTTGCTAAATTACTTTTCAGTTTACACTTGTATGACAGTATCATTTGCAAATTATTACAAATAACAATATGGTTAATAGTTTCCTTAGGTTACCTTACTGGATCTTTTCTTGTTACTATTGTATTGCAAGTGCAGTGATCTATCTTCAGCTTTATTATAGAAAACATGAACCTGAGCTTTCTGATTAAACATTATAGAAATTTAATAAAAGCAATGTGTCAAAAATGTCTTTCTGCAACATGGTAAACTTCACAACCTTCATATTTTCATACAACTTTTGATTTTATTAGTGGTTTACAGATATTTTTTTAAGTACCAGCATATGTTCATTTTTTCTCTGTAAGTTTATAAAACTGACAAAGCCATATGCTTTTCTATAGAAAGTTGGCAGAAACCTATGTTATCTCTACACAGGCAAAAATTAAAAAGAGGCTACTGTTATTGACTGTCCTATATCTTTTTCTCTCTAATGATGCTGTTTCAGACAGATAAAATGTGAAATAATGATCAACTAGAATAACCTGTGCCCACTCTTGTTTTTCATACAAAGCTGATATACCTAGCAGGAACACAAAGTGCCTGCATCATAGACTTAGCAAAAAGATGAATATACTCCCAAAACATGGCATTGCAATGAACTGCAAATAAGTAAAATAAAATTATCATCTGAATTAACACAGATCTTTTTGGTGTGCTAAAAAGTAACCAGACATTGAGGCAAGGAGGTAGGTGGCAGAAGAAAAGATAGCCTTGCAGAAAAATAAAGCATACAAATATGCTGAGAAAATGTTTGGTTTTTTTTTTTTCACAAATCATTCCCAGAAAATATTAGGGATTGTGAAATGTGGCTGCATCTGAGAAAACATAACTCAATCCAGTACTTTGTAACTCCGTGTTCATTTCTTACTTTTCCTTGGTTCTTTGAAAATAGTCCAGGCTATTGATGTAAAGGAGATATTTGTCAAAGTCAAATCTCCCTCTCAGCTCAGTAAAGTATCTGGTAATGCTCAGTCTTTCTTTGTATAAGTACAGAAGACATAGTTAATACCCCAGAATTCCGTAGCAGCAGTGATGTATAGGGAGGTCTGGATGCAGCTACAGGGTCCTCCTGAAACTAAACAGCAATGCACAATTCCCATTTTCCTGTGTGGAAAACCTACGTACACTCTCTTGCAGCTGGTATTCTGTAATCCCTGCTTGTGTAGGTGTCTGATCACCTTATTTCCATGGGTTCACTCATTACTCCTGCTATCTCTGCTGTTGTAAACTTTGCTTGTATGTTTTTCAGGGTAGGAACTATTCCTTTGTTAGGCTAGTTTGGGAACTGCCTAGCTAAATACAGTCCACGCATTTAAAAATTATTACAGTACAAATAGTAGATAATAATAATAACAGAAATGTTTACAAAACATGTTTTATTTACCTGGCTGTTGCTCTTCCATTTTAGGCAGGTAGAAGCTCCTTGAGGTGAGGATGGCCTGAATGTTTTATCACGCTGCATACTGGAGCTGGCAGAACTTCTCTTCTAAAATTCAGATGTGAAAAGAGCAAATTTCAGAACAGAATTGTGTTTTGGAGTAAAACATCACACAGACTGGAAAATCCAGCCCTGACCCTGTTTGCAGGCTCATAATAACACGAGTTAGTTTCACCTCACCTAAGGCTAGAAGTGTGCAGTGCAGATGTCTATATCTGAGCTGTTCGTTGAAGACTCTTTATGCTCAGCAGCGATAAAGCAGGCATTCTAGTCTGTGACTCATCTGACCTACTTTAGCTGTTTCCTTCCAGATAGGATGATTCATTCCCCAGAAGCAACCATGTCTTCCCAATGCCTATATATCAAACTTGGATGACTATCCCAATGCAGATGTCTCAGCAGCTGTACTGTAGATGTCTAACATTAGATGAGGTTGCTATCTCTCGCTGTATCTCAAATGAGAGATGAGGTCTCCACCATCTGTTGAAAAAAATTCCTAAAAAATTCACATTTCCTTAATATAGACAATGTTGGCAGAAGTTTCAGGTAGGTGGCAGCAACATGCATGCAGTATGAGGCAGAAAAGTTAAGTGGGCTCCTACTCAGCCTCACCCTCAGCCCTGGAGGTAGTATTTATTACTGGGCAGCCAGGAAACTGCCAGGCAACCCCCACCCATGAATGCAAACTGGTAGTGCCACCATGTCCCCTTCCAGGCTCCAGGGACTGTGTGCTTTCCCTAGAGCATTTGTTCCTCAAAGGAGAGTACACGGAGCCTGTTTTATCGGTTTGAAGCTAAAATGAGAGCACAGACTTAAGGGGTCTTCACTCACAGTATGGTGGGATATCTGATCTATGGATGCAAAGTACTGCTGCTATTGTGAAGAGTTTTGAAAACTTACCAGTTAATTTCAACTTTTGTAATACTGTATAAAACTGCGAGTAATATTGTATATACTGCAGGTTTTGCCTGAGGCCGCTTACCGCCTTCACTTCCTCGTTTAACCGTGCGCTTGCTTGGGAATCTACAAACTGTTGTTTTAACTGTCAGTGTTTTTATCTCTGGAAGAGAGTGCCGCTTTCAGGCAAGCTGTAACACCCAGAGTTCTGGGTCCACCCTAGCAAGTAGTTCACCTGAAACATTGCAGCGTTCAAGCTAGCGTGTTTTACTGCAGTAGCCAAACATGTCTTTAAAAAGTTGAAAATCAGTCTTTATTGGGATGGCACCAAATAATTCTCCCTGTAACATAGCAACACAGCCACCACTCACTTGTATAGTTAGGTGCAGTGTTTTTTCTGTGTTAGGCTGAGTTTGTTGGGTGACTGGTGGAGGAATCACCTGACTGATACTGGCAAGTTCTTCATGAGTTAGATGCTGTACCATGCCTGCAGATAAAGAACCTGGTAGTGGTGCTGAGATAAATTACGATGGTCAGCTCTAGATCAGGGCAGGATGTGTTTTGAGAAGTCTCATATGGGTACAAACAGCTGGAAATGAATGAGAAACTGGAAGATGTATCTATCTAAGGACCCAACTTCCATTTTTAAAAGCTTTTGTTACCCACAATGCAGCGAATGTTTCCTGGAAATATTTGTTTCTTGAGCTCCCAGCCAGACTTGAGCCATCACATTTACTGTCCACATGCTATAAGCTCTCCCTGAACCCTCCTGTATCAGTATCCCAGTCTTTCCCTATCAATGCTATTATGGAGGCAGGGATTATCTTTACTTTAGGTGAGAGGGAAATGGAATGATACAAGTTAAATAACATTCATGGTTCAACCGATATTGAGATTAGTCATTCATGGGGTTTGCTTAGTGATGAGGCTGTAGGTGTCTGTGAACCCCAGATCATGCCATCATGCTTCCCCTCTGTCAGCAGCTCACATGCAACAAGAAAACTGGAGTAGGTAGTAGGTGCCTGACAGCATCAGCATGTGGGGACATGAGTCATGTTCGTCTTCAACACAATATCAAGCACAATGGCATCCAGGCCCGATGCAGTGACTAGAAATTAAGGATTAAAAAATAAATAAATACTTCAAATAGAGGTTAAACATTTCAGAAATCTGCTTGTTTCCACAAAATGACCAAAAATAGTGCATTGTGTATAACAGCACAAATTGAGGTGTTTTTTTTGGGGGGAGGGGGTGGGGGGTGGAATTTACAAAACTCACAGAGAATTTAAGGTAACTGTGCTAATATTTAGTTCACATTCAAATCATACCAAACGATTGAAAAGAACTTGTCTGTGAGTGACAGTGGTAATAACGTGGGGTTCTTTTGTTTTTTTTTTTTTGTTTTGTTTTGTTTTGGTTTTTTTTGTATTTTTAGTTTTTTCTATCTTTCCTTAGCTTAGCTTGTGGCTACATTATAGACTCTTCATTACATGGACTTTATTCTAGGTCTTGTACTGTGTCATGGATATTATTGGCTCATAAATAACTTGGCTCAGGAACAGCTATGCTAAAATAACTCATCATTTGAATCTCAGTTCAGTAATACATTTAAGCACATGCTTAACTTGAAATGAGGCAGCACAGTATCTGGATGCTAAAGCATTTGAAAGGAGCTTGCTGCTCACAGTGCTAAAAGAAAGAAAGAAAAAGGTCATTGGTCTCTCACTGTACTCATGCAGTCATACTAAAATATGGATTAAAAAAGTCCTTGCAGAATGAAATTCTCCTGTCATTTCGCCACACAGAATTTGAGTTTGGGGAAAATAAATTAAAAAATGCAAGCAAATCTACCAATATAAATTTATTCAGTTTCAGAAGGGGCATGAGTCTGCGGGAACTCAGTAGGAGACACTCAATTTTGTTAGCTTAAACCTGGACCTGACTTAGAGTGCTGTATTATGAGGGCTACTTACCATTTCACAGCATAGCAGGACAAGTAGAAAATAAAATCCAAAATAAAACCATGATGAGAAAAAGGAAAATTGAATAGGTTTAGAATCCTAAGGCACTTAAATGCCCAGACTTGTAGAGCACACATTCAACAGGAGTTAGACTCTGGAAGATCCCAGAATCTGCTTTAGTGTCCCAACATTGGAGTTGTCTTGGTGTCTAAGCATCCCCTGCTGGGCTAAGACTCAGTGCCTAACCCCCTGTCCATGTTACAGATATGATGCATACAGCTAGCCCACTTGTGTGTCCTGGCATGTATCCTCAAATCATATTCAGCAGGTCAAGTCTTGTGCAAAGCTGGATTATGAAAAGCTAGAAAACTTTCTCAGGCTATCAACCTGCTGCTTTTCAAGCAGCACCAAACTACATTGATACTATCAGCTTATTTCGAGGATATACACTAGTAGTCTCTAGATATAATCTATCTCCTCAGTTGAATTTCTCACAATTGCCGCCTTGGAATATACTTAAAATCATAGAATCACAACATCACAGAACGGTTTGAGTTGGAAGGAACCTCAAAGATCATCTAGTTCCAACACTCCTGCTGTGGGCAGGGACATCCTCCACCAGATTGGGTTACCCAAAGCCCCATGCAACCCGGCCTTGAACACTTCCAGGGATGGGGCAGCCACAGCTTCTCTGGGCAACCTGTTCCAGTGCCTCATCATCCTCACAGGAAAGAATTTCTTCCTAATATCTAATGTAAATCTCCCCTCTTTTAGTTTAAACCCATTTCCCCTTGTTCTATCACTCCCTGCCCTTGTAAACAGCCCCTCTCCGTCTTTCCTGTAGGCCCCTTTAGATATTGGAAGGTTGCAGTTAAGTCTCCCCAGAGCCTTCTCCTCTCCAGGCTGAACAAGCCCAACTCCCTCAGCATGTCCTCATAGGGGAGGTGCTCCAGCCCTCTGATCAACTTTGTGGCCCTCCTCTGGACTAGCGCCAGCAGCTCCATGTCTTTCTTGTAATGAGGCCCCAGAGCTGGACACAGTACTCCAGGTGGGGCCTCACATGAGCAGAGTAGAGGGGGACAATCACCTCCCTTGACCTGCTGGCCACACTGTTTTTGATGCAGCCCGGTTGGCTTTCTGGGCTGCCAGCGCACACTGCCGGCTCATGTTGAGTTTTTCATCAGCCAGCACCCCCAAGACCTTCTCCTCAG